>PVKS010000304.1:0-215563 GCA_004027875.1 Aplodontia rufa
TGGGAGGCAGGGAGCTGGGGGGTGTGTGTGACATGGGAGGCAGGGAGCTCTGGGTTGGGGAATGTGACATGGGAGGCATGGGACACAGGGGGCTAGGGAGTGAAATGCGGAGCAGGGAGTTGGGTAGGTGATACAGGAGACAGGGAGCTCAGAGCGTGTGACATGGGAGGCAGGGGACTGAGTGTGTGTGTGTGACACAGGAGAAAGGGAGCTGGAGGGTGTGATATGGGAGGCAGGGGGGGTGACATGGGAGGCGGGGGGCTGAGGGGGTGGCATGGGAGCAGGGAGCAGGAGAATGTGACATGGGAGGCAGGGAGCTCTGGAGGATATGTGACATGGGAGGCAGGGCAGGATGAGGCTTTGTCTTCAAGTGGGAAAAAGACCCCAAGCCATTTTTCCTAACTCATTTTCTTCAACAAGAATGAAGCCAGGGATTGGTGTGCTGGCGCACTGAGGAGCTCACAGCTACAAGGGCAGGAGAGACCAGGGCTGGTCCGCACCCTGTGTCTCTGTGCCAGTGGGTAGGTGGTGCCCTGTAAACTCGAGCTGGACATTCCCTGGGGGCCAGGCCCTGCTCCATGGCAGGGCCAGAGGCTGGCCGGTACCTTTGTCAGCAGTGGCTGACTTCCCGAAGCTGCTAGCAATGAGGCTGCCACTCAGCCCCAGGGTCTGGTGGGCCCCGCCATAGATGTCCTGCACCAGCATGTCCACGTTGGTGTGCTGGCCCCTGGAGGCCAGGTGCAGCAGCTCATCAAACTTCTGCAGGAGTAGAGCAGAGCAGTAAGGTGCCCAGCAGTGGTGGGATTCTACCACCCCAGAAACCACGTTCCTAAAGGAAGCCAGTCGGATTAGGTGCTAAGCCCTCCCTCCTCACGTGGGACCAGAGGTAGGGAGGGCAAGCTAGGCGCAGTGGATTGTCTAGCTGGGTGTGTTCTGGCATCCCTCAAATCTTCAGAACACAAATAGCTTGGGCCTAGGGTCTCAAGATCTCAGGAAAAGCAGATAAGGGCCTGGGAGGGGGCAGCCTGGCCATGGGCCTTCCCGAGAAGAGCTGTGCAGGGAGGTTTCCACAGACCCAGGATGCTGCCGCAGTCCTGAATACCTTTGTTTTGGTAAGCAGAGCCCCGAGTCCCCAGAAGGTGCCGCCTCCAATGGAGCTGCCACCGATCCACTCGAATCTGTCTTCTGTCTCCACCTGGGGCAAAGCCAGGGCAGTGTCAGCACACAGGCCCTGGGAACTGTGGTCAGGGCCCCTCCTGGAACTGCCAAAGGGCCCACACTCTCCAAGGCAGAGTCTGGGTGGCCCTGCTGCTGGCAGTGGGCTTGGCCATTCCCTGACAGGATCTGGCCAGTTCATTGGCCTTGTCTCTCGGCACATCAGCCTTCTTCCCTGACAAGCTGCTGCTGCAGCTTCCACTCATCTGCTTACGTGGTGTCCACTCCTCTACTCATCCATTCATCTGCTCGGGCAGCATCCATGCATCCGCTCATCCGCTCAGGCGGTGTCCGCTCATCCGCTCAGGTGGCGTCCATGCATCCGCTCATCCGCTCAGGTGGCGTCCATGCATCCGGATGCTCATCCGCTCAGGTGGCATCCATGCATCCGCTCATCCGCTCAGGCAGTGTCCATGCATCCGCTCATCCACTCAGGCGGCATCCACTCATCCGCTCGGGTGGCATCCATTCGTCCACTCATCTGCTCAGGTGGCATCCATGCACATCCGCTCATCTGCTCAGGTGGTGTCCACTCTAGGCGATGCCCACTCATCTGCTCAGGTGTCATCGACTCCTCTGCTCAGGTGGTGTCCACTCAATAGCTCATCTGCCCAGGCGGCGTCCACGCATCTGCTCAGGTGTGGAGTCTCACCTTCACAATTGAGACTCCAGAGCCAATGTTGACCAGGAGGTAGGGGAAAATGTTGGGGTGGTTTGTCTGAAAGCGGAACTCAGGGTCGGAGTCTTTCTGATACATGAAGGCCTCGTGCGGGATGTTCTTCAACACAAAGTTGCACCCCTTTATCAAGCAGGTCATCACATCCTCCTTGTCCACTCTGGAAAGGAGGGAGCCCAGTAGCCTGAAGCAGAGCAGCCACTCTGTGCTCGAGGTTCACCCTGGAGACGCGGCTCCCTGGCACAGCTGGGCACTGGCTTCCCGTCCTGACAGGTAGACTCACTTTTGGCAGCAGCTGCTGCTGTCAGTGCCCACACATCATACCAACCACACCCTGCAGCTGGCCCTCCCACACAGCTGCACCTGCAGGAGTCCACAGTGCATTTCCCTCCCACATCCCAACCCTCCCATGTCCCACTTACTTCAACTGCAGCTTCTCCTCGATGAGGTCCTTGAACTTGTAGGCCCCGCCCCCTGTCGCCTGGATGACCTTCGTCTCAGTGTTCACCAGGTGGTCCTTGATGAAGTCCAGGCAAGCCTCAATGTAGGTGTTCTCAAACTTAACAAAATGCAGGCGAGCTGTGATCTCCTCCTGAACTGAGATTTCGTAGGGCGGCTCGTGGTCCTGCTCTGCGTCCTGTAGATAAGTCAGAAGCCCACGTGGGCCCTGAGCACCCAGCTCCCAGCAGTGCTGAGTTTTGAGTCAACGTGGCCAGGGAGGACACTTTCTAAGAAGCAGGGGCAGGGGAGGTATTGCCACAAAGGTCAGGAAGGGCATCAGGGAAGGGCAGGGTATCAGGGAAGGGCACTGGCACCAGCAATGCCCACAGCTGGGGTGCTCTGCGAGCAGCCAAAAGAGTGGCCAATGGCGCAGAACCATGGCCCCAGCCAAGCCCAGGATGCCCGCAGCATGCTCACCTTTCCTGAGTGGTCAAAAGACCGCACTTTGGCCACTTTGTGTTGCACGGTGGAATAGTAAGCCAGTTTGGTCAAGGATCCACCTGCAGGGGTCAGAGACACAAGCCAAGCAATGTTCAGAGCAGGGGCGAAGAGAACCTGGGGAGCTGACCTCCTGTGAGCTCTCTGGGGCTTGCACTCCTGGGACTGGAGTCTGTGACAAGGTGCTTGGAGCTATGTGAACTTGAAATCCCTGTGAACACAAAACAGAGGACGAGGGAAAGAACTACCCAACTAGAACGCCTTTTTCTTCAGAAGTTCTGTTCTCCTCCAGTTCTTAACCAACCTGAGTTCCTAAGTTTCCCAGGGGTAAGATTTATGCTCTCTTTTCTATCAGAGTTGAACCTGTAATGCAACACAGGCACGTTTACTGCCACTTGAATGTCACCTGTACAAGGAAGCCACCTTAAGTCAGGGAACCATGTGGTCAGAAAGAAGCAATTTAAAAAAAAATTCCACGGCAATATCCAATTGCAACTACAGCCCTTTTCCGAACCTTCCCCAATTTAATTTTTATTTATGTATTTTTTAAAGAGAAAGAGGGACAGTAAGAGAGAGTAAAAGAGAATCAATGTTATTTAGTTTTTCACTTGGCTTTTGTTGCTTCAACACTTCGCTGTGTGTGTGGTGCTGGGATTCAAACCTGCATCCTTGCACATGCCAGGCACACGCCATAACCACTGAGCCACTGCTCCAGCCCCCTGCCCCAATTTTAAATTATCCAGTCGTGGAGACTGTAACCTGAGCTCCTCCAATCAGAGAGGGGGACAGCTTTATTAAGAATAAATATTGGGGAAATTGCCCACCCAGGTGTGCCTGATTGCTGGATTCCTTTGTGAGGGCGCCCTGCTGCAGAGGAAAAGTTCGCCTCTCCCACGCACTTCTGAGCGCGTTTGATTTTCTTACGGCACCTCGGTATCTCTGACAATTTTATTTATTTATTTTTTTAAAGACAGAGGGACAGTGAGAGAGAGAAAGAGAGAATCAATTTTATTTAGTTTTACATGTAGCTTTCGGTACTCCGAGAATTCGTTGTACACGTGGTGGTAGGGTTTGAACTCACGTACTTGCGTATGCCAGGCAAGCGCCGTAACCACTGAGCCACGGCTCCAGCTCTCACAATTTTATTTCTAACACCCAGCATGAAGTCCAAAAGCAGAAAGGGACACATCAGCCTCTGGGTGCACCTGGCTGTTGAGAGGCGGTTAAGAAAGTTCAGCTTCAAGCTCTGATCTTGACAGTGACCCAAAGATACAGGCTGATTTACCCAGTAAGTTTCTGCTTAAAGAAGAGCACGCTTGGGGGCTGGAGTGGTGGCTCAGGGGTTGGAGCGCTTGCCTGGCATGTATGAGGACCTGGGTTCAAACCCCAGCACCACACACACAACTAAGTGTTGGAGAACCAAAGGCCAGATGAAAAAATAAAATTGATTATTTCTTTCTCTCTCTTAAAAAAAAAAAAAAGAAAAAGAAAGAAAGAAAGCAAAGCAAAGCTAAGCATGCTGACCACCACCCTAGCAGGAGGGGCAGGCACTGCCAGGATGTTTTCTAGGTGCATGAGAACCATTGGTGGTTTTCACCAACAGCTGGGAACAGGGCCAGAAAGTGGCTCCTGGCCCTTGGGAAGGTCTGGGCTGGTGGAGACAGCCTAAGCCACAAAGAAACCAAAGGCCGTCAGACAGAGGCCTACAAGGCCAGTCTCTCCAACCCTCGGGGAGCCCTGGGCCCCTGGATGCTGCATACAACTAGAAACAGGAACAGAAGAGGCCTCTGTCTATCGAGACACTTAGGGAAAGCTACAAAGAGCCCAGAGAAGGCACTGTCAAGTGCCCTTCTAGGCAGAGGCGCCCTGGAAGTCACAGCAGCGTCCAGAGGTTGAAGGCCATGAGCGACAAGCAGAAGAGGAAACAAAAGCTCAGCTCTATGATGTGACTTTAACAGCACTTCTTATGGGGCCCCCAGCAAGGAGGCAAACGCTCTCACCAGGGGAGGAAGAAGGCTAACTCAAACAGGTGCTTTGAGAAATGCTAAGGGATTACATGAGCACACATTCAAACCAGCACACAGATCTGGAATCACCAAAGCGTCTGCAAGCCAAGGTTCTCCCTGTAACAAAGCCAAGCCACCTCTCTGGGCTCACCATAGCCTGTCTGGTCCAAGCTGCCTGCCCACCGTCCTGCGGCCTTGCCATATACAGGCCCATGTGTGGTCTAGTGAAGGTGGTATGAGTTAACCTGCTCCCCTGGCCCATGGTCCTAAGCCTCCTGATGCTCTCCCCTGTTCCAAATCCTGCATGAGCCTCAGAGAGTCTCGCCAGAACACTTGCTTGGTTAGCCTGTGAATAAATGGTTTTTAAAAAAGATGGATGATGCAAAGGGATGAAGATATATTTTAAACACCAAAACTTATCACAACTTCTAGATCATAGAACATGTGTTTTTGGTGTTAGTTTTAAATCACGCCCAAAATACGATGTGTTGGAGATTATAGGGGCACTGGGAGGGCAAGTAGGTTGGTTTCTGTCAAACATACTTCTGCCCCTGCCCCCAATGTCCTGGAGGTACCAGTCCCACAGGGAAGGCAGTTTGAAGCAGTCTAGCCCAGGGCAGTGGAAGCCTGCGTTGCATCCGTTCTCAGGGATCCCTTGGAATCAGAGTGCACCCAGGTGAGGTTCCCTGCACATTGTGCCTGCCAGCGTAGGGCTGAGCTGGCTGGACATACAGCCTGCTGACTGGAACTCTCCAGTCCAGTCCCTTCTGCCCCAGGCTGGTAGCAGAGCCTGACAACTGGAGGGAGCATCCCAAAGGTGCAATCACCTGCCACCTCCTGCAACACCTCTGCTCCACCCAGACCCAGGGACCTTTCTCTTGCCCTGGGTTTGGGTAGAACAGACCTTTTCTACTTTGGGTGGCAAGGAAGAGCAGGACAGCCAGGCCTTGGGGCCCCATGCTGTCCCATGCCCCCTAGGAACCCTCCCCACAGCCTGCAGAAACCGAGTCAGGTCAAAGCTTCAAGGATATCTTGATAAACAAAATGTCTATGGTGCTTCCAAAGAGGTGAATCAACTCAGCTGACATCTGGGTCCCCATCCAAAAGGAACAGGACTTGCCAAGAGCATAGAGCAGCTGAGGTTTCCTGGATCCAGAGACTTGGGTGAGGGGAAGAGGAAATAGGAGAAGTCTGTTTTTAAACAACATTGCTGACAAGCACACTGGCTTTGAGTGCCTGGGCAGAGAACCTCCACCATGAGCATGACCAGAGCAGTTACAAGGGTCTGAACTCACAAATATGTTGTCCTTTTAGGACCAGACTCAGGACCCAAACCCAGGGGAAGGGGCTCTCAAGGAGAGGAAGTGAAGCTCAACCCTAAAGACACCTCCCCCCACCCTCAGTATCCTGCCAAGAAACCCAGGACCTGGCTCTGGGGAGACAGACTCTCCAATGCCAGGGCAGTCACCCCTCCACAGATCTGGCTCTGGACTACCTGAAGTGAACCTCATTGTTTCAGCTGTACCCCAAGTGACACCTGCAGTTCATTTCAATGGCCTTTAGATACATTCAGTTGACTTGTTCCCACTGATCAGCACCCTTTCAAGTGTAAGGCCACAGCACCCCTGGAGAGGGCTGGTTGGGGTCAATCCCCTCTGCTGGGCCTGAAGCTCATCATTTCCAGCCCAATCAGGTGTCCCTTAAAATGCTTCTCATGCACTCTCTTACCTGTCACCCTGTCAAGCCCTCCAGAAGCACCACCCCTGGTGAGCACACCATATGGTGGACACTCTGGACAGGCCACACTTCCATAGCTCCTTACTTCCCTAGGGGACACCCTCCTCCCAGGTTAGGGCACCTCGGAAAGGCGGTCATGAGCCAAGCCCACGACTCAAGCGACCACATAATATGAGAGCAGCGAATGCCCTCAATGCCCCAGATTCAAACAGCTGAGGGGTTGTAGGTTTGTCTCTGACCGCCCAGCTGCTGGGCGACAAAATCCGACAAGTGGGTGGCACACACACACCTGTTCAAGCATTTACGGAGTAGCTACAAAGGATGGCCACAAGACAGCACACTGCCCAGGTCCATCCCTGTGGGCATCCACAGGAGCACGGGGATTACAGAGAATCCTGCAAGTCCCCAGGAAGGAACCCCCTCTAGCAAGGGTGGCGGCAAGGATCTGTCGTCATCTCCTAGACCACAGGACAACCCCGTGCCACCGTGCAAGGCAACCCCCGGTGCGCACCCCGCTCTCGCCGCCCGCGGCCCTGCTCCGTGCCCCGAGGGCCCGCCCCTCCGCCCAGTCCCGAGCGCGCGCCCCGCCCCCTAGGTCTCCGAGTCCACGCCCCTTTATTTCCTAGGCCCCGCCCCGCCGCCAGAGCCCGCCCTCCGCGTCCCCAGAGCGGCGCCTGCCGGGAGCGCAGTGCGGCCGGTGAGCAGCGCGCAGGCGCCGCACGACGGGGCCCGAGAGGCAGAGCGGCCCGCGCCCCCGCCCTTCGTCCTTCGCCACCCCCGCGCCCGCCCGCCCACCGCTGCGGCCGCCGCCCCGGCACCCGCCCGCCGCTACCGATGTCGATGGCAAAGCGTTTGGCGTTCTCCAGGTTGCGAAAGATCTCGTCGGGGGGCAGCGTGATGCTCTTGTCCAGGCTGTCCCCGCTGCTCCCGCCGCCGCTCGCTCCGCACTCCGCCATTTTGAAAGTGCCCGGCCAGCCTCATCATCCATGGAGATATATGCGCATATATTTGACTGCTAAACGCCCCCGCGCATAGATTATGCTAATGAGCTAAGGCCCCGCCCCGCCGGCCTGGGCCGAGGGCTGGCAGGGGCCTGTTCTGCCCCGGCTGGGGTCCGAGAGGCTGCGCGGTCAGCAGAGGGTCGGGCCGTTGTCCTCCAGAGGTGGAGCATCAACACAACACCTGGAATGTTTTTCTTTTCCCGAGCTGGCCAGATGCTAACTCCAGTGTTATGAGCCCGCAGAGCCCGCTTCCAGGAGGCCACCTGGGTCTGGTGCCTGCCTGTGTGGGTTTGTCCCTATACAGCCTGCAGTGAATGCCTCAATGTCCTGTGATCTTTGCTAGGGTGACTCCCCCTCCCCCTCCGCATCCGATTCCCTGGGATTAGGAGCCTTCAATGCTGAAGTCCCATGTAAACTAGGGGAGCTGACCCTGCCCTCAAGGAGCCCCCAGCTAGAGTGGCTCATGCATCCCCTGCTGGGGAAGGTAGGCTCTTAAATGGCATCCTCGGAGAGCAGGGAAGGCTGCCTGGAGGAGGCCACCTTCTGGCAGGAGGGATTTTGCAAGAAACAAGCTGAAGAAGCAGCCCAAGCAGTTCACGGATACCCGTGGGGTCAGGGTTCCGGGGTGAGTTGCTCGCCTCGTGTGTGGAGCCCCTTGCGAGAGGTGTGTTTGCCAGAGGCCCTGGTATGTTGGGAAAGAACCCTATGTTGGAGGCAGACAGCAGCCATAAGGTGACTTCACCTGTCTCTGGCCACCCTGGGATGGCTGCATATTCATTAAACACACAGAATGAATAAGGACTCTCCCTGTCTTCTGCTCACCATACCCACAGGCTGGACAGGCACCCCCAAGAGGCACTGGCAGCCACTGGCCTGGCCTGGCCTGGCGAGAGGTGCCCTCTTTAGACATTCCCTACACAGTAGATAGCGATGGAAGGTGGACAGGGTAAGAGGTGCCAAGTGGGGAGAGGCAAGGGCAGGCCCACCATCTGACTTGTCATTCAGAAAATCTGTGGACACACCCAGTGAGTGCCTTTCCACTCCTTGCTGGATGGGTTTTGCCCTTGGGGAGCCAGGAGCCTGGGACCTGTGGTTCTAGGTTCTTGCAGACTCGACAGCATGCAGTGGCCTGCCTAAAAACAGGTGCCCTTCTGAGGCAAAGGATTGCCCCTGGCAGGTTCATGGCCAGCACTGTCTGGTTCTGCAGGCAGTTGGCTCACAGGGAGGTGCCCTGGGAGCGCCTCTGGGGGCACGTGCTACCAGCTGTGGAGGGAGGTAAAGGGACAGCAGGTTGGGCCTGGGGCAAATAATTTCTCCTGTTTGGCCTGGCCCTTTGTGCTGCAGCAGGAGGTCTACCAGGGTCTTCAGTTCCCTCTCAGTGGAAAGAGCCAAAGGTCCTATAACTGTTGCTTTGCCCCCAGATACCCTCCTCTACACACCTTCGGGAGGCAGTGAAAGGCTAAGGCAGAAACCCAGGTCTCCTCCATATAGTGAGTTGACAGTTGTGCAGGCCCCTGTCCTTCCTGCCTGCTTCTCCTCCCACTGTCCCTTCCTTCATGCTTCCCTTCCTCCCTCTCCCTCCCTCCCTGGTTTCTTCCATCAGCCAGGACCCAGTCTTTCATCCTGTGTCCAGAGGGTCACCGGCAAGCACCACGCCCCACTTGTGGCTGAATACCATGGTAGTGCCCATTCCCATTTTCCTCCGCAGACCTGCCCCCATGGCTGCAAAAACAGATGTGAGGCACAGATGGTGGAGAACCTGGTAGATTTTATTAGAAGTTTTCAGAGCAGTCCGTGGGCTCCCTCCTGACCAAGAGTCCAAACTCTAAGTACAAAATCATGCCCACAGCACCCGCCCACACAAAGTAATCCTTTAAGGATCACAGTGGAGACCCCCCTCCCCAAACAGCCCACTATGAGCCTCCACCAGACAACCAAGCGCATGCGGACCTTGGGACCACAACACCCAAGGCACCCAAGCAGGCCGAGTACTTCCTATGAGGATACACCAGGAGTTCCGCCTTCACAAAAGGCAAGTGTGCCCATGGCACCGCCCGCCTGCAGGGGCCCTGCCCAGCAGCAACGGGCCCTGAAGAAAGTCCTCTACAGGATGGGGCTTCGGCAGGCCAAGCCCCTGAGCCTACAAATATCATAGAACCCCGGAGGCCGGGGACTTCCCAGAAGTCAGTTGCTGAAATGCAAACATATAACAACCCCATGGGGTCAGGCACTCTGCAAAAAGTGGGCCCTGATTGTCCTAAAATGACAAGGACGTTGCGCACACTTTCTCGGGAATGACCCCCTGCTGGCCTGCCAGTCTGGGAAGGGAGCCTCCCAGAGAAGGGTTCGCTCAGCCCGGGGCGGGACTGCGGCTGGGTAGGTCTTCCCAGCACTCGAGAGGAAGGAGGCTCGCCCTCTGGTCCTCTGCCGGGCGCCAGCAGGGCCGCCGGGTCACCAGGGCCGCCAGAGGCCACAGGCAGGCTGTCGCGCGGCCGCGGCAGCGGCCTTGGCTGAGGAGCGCGCGGGCGGGGGCGCGGCGCCGGGGACCGGGGGCTCCTTGGCTGGCGCCGCGGGCCCGGCTGGGGGCCGCTGGAAGTGGTAGAGGAGCTTCATCTGCGTGTCGCTGGCGGCGTGCAGCGTCAGGAACTGCACGGCCTCCTGCAGGCACCACGAGTAGCCCTCGCTGTAGTCCGGGTGTAGGCTCTTGGGGCCCGCGGCCGCGGCGAAGGCTGCAGGGAGACCGGCGTGAGGCGGCGCGGGGGCGCGGCGGGGACGCGGAGGGACGCGGGGTCCCGCAGGGGCGCGGGGACGGGGCGCGGCTCACCTTTGCTGTGCTTCAGGTAGCTGACGGCCATTTCCAGGATGTCCGCCTTCTCCAGCTTGGAGTTGGGCTGGTGCCGCGCGAACTCCTGCTCCAGCAGCAGCTTCAGCTGCTCGATGCTGCTGTTAATGCGGTCGCGGCGCATCTTCTCCACCACCGGCTTCCGCAGCTGCGGGAGGAGCGGGCGTCAGGCGGCCCGGGTCGGGACCGCGGGGGACAGGACCGCGCACCGGGACAGGGGCTGGCACTTACTCGGTTCTTCTCCTTGGGGCTGAGGAGCTCCACGGCCACGGTGCTGGGGGCCATGCCTGGCGCGGAGGGGCGAGCGGGTGAGCGGAGCGGAGCGGGAAGAGCCAGGCGTCCCGGGCTGGCGCGGACACGGTCCCGCGCGCGCTTCCTATATACGCGCGGGCGGCGGTCTGGCGCCTGGGGCCCGGGCGCCGCGGCCGTTCCCACACTCTGCGGCCAATGGCGGCGCGGGCCGCACAAAGGCGCCGGCCCATTAGCGCACGCTAAATTGCCTGTGAATTGGCGCGGGCACAATGGGCGCTCCCCGAGGAGCAGGTGGGCCGCGCGGCACAATGTCCGGGCTGTGGGAACGCGCTCGCCCTCATTAGCATCCCGGGGCCTGATGCTGGGAGTCCCGCGCCTCAATATGCTGCCTTTTCCCAGGCGGCGGGGAGGAGGAGGGGGCAGGAAGGAGCGCCCCTCCCCCTCCCCACCGACTTTCCAGGGCTGGCCAGCCAAGGCCACAGGCGCAGATAAGGGGGGAAGGCTTCAGAATCAACAAGTGCTGTGCTTCCAGGATGTAGGCACCTTGGCGGGCATAGGGGACCACACTGTCCTGGACAGGTGCTTCTGTCACTGTCCACAGGTGGAGGTGAGAGCTGGGCTCTGTTGCCAGTCCCCAGGCTTGTCACCCTGGACTTCTGGCCTTTCCAGGGCTAGAAATGGATGGATACATCTCCCCAGCTGACTCTGGGCAGCTTCGATGGAGCCAGGGTGTGTGGGTATGTGAAATGCCCTCAATGCAGCCTGGCACCAGGCAGCCCCAGGAGCCATTTTCCCACAGTGCCATTTGGTCTGCTGTGGGGCCAGCAGGTGTTCCTAAGGGCTCTCTCCCCACCCAGGGAGGAGTGACTGGAGTCAGGGGTGGAGCCCATGGATCTCAGGAGCACCCACAGCTCTCGTCATGTTTGCTGTGGTTACTGTTAGTGCATCATTTGTGGGAAGTGGTGACTGTGCTTGGTTCCGCTGTATAGCCTGGGGACACTTGTAGGGTCTGCTTTCCATGGGCATTTTGCCAATGGGCGGTTGAGGTGCCACGTGACATAAGAGCATCAGAAAGGAGCCAGCCTGGAGTCCACATGGATGTCATTTCATCTCAGATAGGCCCCCTAGAGCCCCTTAGGATAAGGTAACCTGGTAACCCTGGTACCTGGCAAGCTGCAGTGGCAGCTTTGGGACAATAGTCACACTCTGGCCCCCCTAGGGGAAGGCCACCAGGGAGCCCCACATTCCTCTGATTCTGTGCTGCCAGGAGGAGTCCAGCTTTGCTGCAGGGACTGAGGGAAGGAGCGGGCCCTGTCCTAGAGGCAGATTGGACCCCATCCAGGTCCAGGCAGAAGGCATGGCTCAGTCCTGGGAGTCAGGGGCCTGTGTCAGGGCACTTTGGCCAGAGTTTAAATCCAGCAGCTGAGTTCCCTGGACAGATGGCAGCCACATTTGAGTGAACTGCAGGCCTGAACCAGAGTCCAGACAGAACCCTGTCTTGGTAGTGACCTGCAGCTCCATGGCCTGTTTGGTAGACCTGGCTACAGGAATCCCTCAGCCCAAGGAGTCACCAGTCCAGAAAGCAGGGGAAAGCCTGACTTCCACACAATGCCGGTGCCTGGCTAGCCACCGACCAAGATACCCCCCCAAGATACCCACACCTCACCCTGAGCTGGGGGCACCTCTTGGAGCAGGCGGGTCTGTACCATGAAACTCTGGCCCTTGTTTGATGCGAAAAAGCAGAGGGCACATGGCAAACCCAGAACAGGTTGTCAAGGCCACATACCTGCACCTTGGCTTCTGCAGTCCTGAGCACTGGCAGTGGCTGCAAGGGGCACCCAGTGGGGCTTAGTGGAGCCATTTTTGCAGCCAAAGTGAGGTTCATGTTATGTGGCAGTCCTCTGTTGGTATGTCCTGGGTAACGGCTCCCTGGGGTGGACTGGGAGTATGGAGGGCAGGAGGACAGTCACCCGAGCAAGGAGGTGCTCAGCCAAGGGCTGAGGGATTCAGGAGTACGTGGAGCAGGGTGAACCCTGAGCCCAGGCTAGCCTAGGGCTGGGCCTCCACCCACTGGAAAGGGGTGTGGCCTTCGAGTGGCTGCTGGCAGCAGGGACCCGGGACTGTGCCCGGATGTGGCGGGGGCTGTGCAGGCATGTGCCTCCAGGCTTTGGAGGGGGCAGTTGGCTGGGGCTTGTGTTCTGCCCTGGTCCTCTCCCCTGAGCCTGTTCCTGTGCCCAAAAGAGACGCGTGCCGGGGAGATGTGGTCCAGCCCCTACCCCACCCCAACTGCCCGCCCACCCGCAGTGGGCCAGGACAGAGGCCTGATGGAGGTGAGGGTGGTGGGTGGGCTGTGGGGGGGCTGCCTCCTCTCTCCTCCTCCTCTCTGCCCCTGGACGGGAGCAGCTTTGATCCCATCTTCAGCTGTGGGAAATATGAAATGAATGGTGTCAAGTCCCAGCCGGATGAAAGACTGGTTCCCTCCCCGAGAGTGGGCCAGATGGCAGCTCGGGCGGCCTCCGAGGCACACGCCTGGCCTTTGTGGGCCGTTTAACACTGTGAATGGGGCCAAAGTGTGGGAAACTGGCTGGGCTCCTGGCTCACACCATCTGATGTGAGGAGCTGGGGAGGGGAAGGTGGAGGCTCCGGACTGGTGGGCTTTGCCTGCAGAGGCGCTGCAGGCAGTGGGGAGGCTGGGTCCCCCACACTCGAGGAGGGAGGGAGTGGGTTTTGCTTGCAATTCCCCAGCCCCACCCCAGAAAGTTCAATGCATTTGAGGGGTTCCGTAGCTGGGGTGGGACAGGCTGTCTGGAAACTGCCCTTTTCACTAGAACAGTGCACTTAACGGTAGACATGGGGGTTCCTGGCGAAACCTACTAGTCCAGCATGCTGGAATCCATGCATCTAGGACCTAAGGCATTTCTACACAACCCATGCTACACTGCTACTCTTCTCCAGGCTGACTGGGAGGCAGGGGCCTTAGGGAGGTGTGGAGGCTGTGGAGGCCAACAGAGCTGTTCTTATTGGTAGTAACGTGAAATTGTGCAGCACTGTGGTAAACCGTTTGGAGCTTCCTCAAAAAGTTATACATAGGGCTGGAGTTGTGGCTCGGCTGTTATGGTGCTTGCCTGGTATGTGTGAGTACGTGAGTTCAAACCCCAGCACCACATACACAACGAAGTCTTGGAGCAATGAAAGCCACATGAAAAACTAAATTAAAAAAAAAATGTTTCTCTCTTTCTCTCTCTCCCTCTTTCTCTCTCACCGTCCCTCTCTCTTAAAAAAAAAAAAAAAAGCTATACATAGAATTACCATCTAATCCAGAAATCACCATTCTGGTTCTGTGCCCTAAAGAATTGAAAGCTGGGGCTCAAATAGCTCTTTTTATAACCATATTCATAGCAGCATTATTCACAGTTGCCAGGAGGTGGAACAACACCAGTGTCCACCGAAGGGTGAATGGATACAGAGGGTGAACACCGTGCAGTGGAAGATTACTCCACCATTAGAAAAAAGGAAATTCTAGCACCTGCTGCAACACGGTTGAACCTAGAGGACATTGTTCTCAGTGTCCTGCATGATTCCACTTGTGGGAAATACCTGGAATTGCCAAATTCATAGATAGAAAGTGGAAAACGGTTGCCAGGGCCGGGAGGGAGATCGGGCCAGAGTTGCAGCTTGGAAAGATGAAAATGGGTGCTGGAGACAGTTGCAGAACACTGTAAGTGCATTTACAACCCCGAGCGGCGTTTAAAAATGGGTAAGAAGAGCTGGACGTACTGGTGTATGCCTCTCATCCCTGCAACTTGGGAGGCTAAAACTGGTGGATCACAAGTTCAAGGCCAGTCTCAGCAGCTTAGGGAGATCTCATCTCAAAAAGGGGAGTGTTGGGATATAGTTCAGTGATTGAGTCTCCCCTCCATTCAATTCCCAGTATCAAAAAAGGGAAAAGGAAAAAAAAAGTATATGAGGGGAGCAGCAAGATGGTTAGGTTTTATGTTATGTGTATTTTTCCACACCTGTTAAAAGAAATTAACTTGGGGCTAGAGTGGCAGCTCCACAGTTACAGCGCTTGCCTGGCATGCACAAGTACACAGGTTCAAACCCCAGCACCACGTACACAACTAAGTGTTGGAGCAACGAAAGCCATGTGAAAAGCTCAATTAAAAAATTGATTTTCTCTCTCTCTCTCTAGCTGTCATTCTCTCTTAAAAAAATAGAAATTAATTTACTTCTGTTTGGAAATCCACAAACTTCCTCCTACCCCACCCGCTGCCAGGATAGGGCCCTGTAGTCAGTGCTGGTCTGGACAGACACTGCCACGCTCACCCTGCCTCCTGCTCAGGTGCATACTGCCCTGCCCTGCTAGCCTGGACCCTGATTCTCAGGGACCTCATGCAGTACACAGGCCAGGCTGGGCTGCCGGGCCCAAAGAAGTGCCCAGCTTCCCTGGCCTGCTGTTCCTGTTTCCCGGGATGTTTCCACTGGGGAATGTGAGGAGCAGCAACCTGGGAAGACCAGGAACCAGGCTTCCTTTCAGGGAAAGGAGGCCGTGGCTTCTTACCTCTGACCCCAGAAGCCTGTCCTTGTGGGAAGACCAGGAACCAGGCTTCCTTTCAGGGAAAGGAGGCCGTGGCTTCTTACCTCTGACCCCAGAAGCCTGTCCTTGGAGCCAGCAGATTGCAACAGCCTGGGATTGGCAGAAAGTCAAGCTACCTGGTGGGTGGCAGGGAAAGGTCATTTTCCAGATTGCAAGGGCAGTGTCCTCTGTGGCCAGGGCCACTGCATTGACTCTAGCCTATGATGTGTGCCCCCTGGAGTGGTTCTGTGTTGCAGCCCCTGCCCAGACTCATCCAGTCCTCTGTCAGCAGCTAGCTGCTTGCAGCAGGACAGGCCAGAGGCACCAACTCTTCCCCAGGTGGACCAGGTGTGGCTCAGCCACCCCCAGCCAGCAAGGACACCTGGATGCTGGGGGAGTGGCTGCCGGAGATGGGAGAGCACATGGTAGCTGCAAGCCTGCCTGGCCCTAGGAGGGGTCAGTCTGTCCTTGGGGCTCCAGGCAGAAGCTGCCCTGGGAGGAGTCCCCAGCTAGTGCATATCTGCTAAGCCACAGCAGGGAACACGGAGCGTGTGTCTTGCTTCACGTCCCAGGGGCTGAGGGAACAGAGGTCAAGTGGCTTGCCAAGGCCCTGCATGCTGCTGGTCAGCTGACATGGTGAGTCAACTCACTGAGGACTCAGCTGCCAGTGTGGACTTGACATGCGCTGCTGGCACTGAGGCGGCCAAGGCCTCCACACAGGAGGGTAGGCTGGGATTTGACCCACAGCACTTGCTTTCTGTCTTTCCTGAGCTGCAGGGGGTGGTGGCAGGGAAGTGGCTGTAGAGCTGAGGAGGGATGGTGTTGCCCCCAGCCCCCACCCCAGGCACACCCTGGAGGGGGAGGGCACCACATTGATTGAATGGAGCTGGGAGCCTCCTCTCCAGATGGCTGGTGGCCTGATGGATGGACAAAGGGGGCCACAGTGCAAAGGCAGTGGCCAGTGGTGCAGGCCTGCCCTTTGTCGCCAGTAAGGCCGCAGGGGATCCTGGAGTGTGGGCACTGCCGGCTGTGTAGCTCCATCTCCGCTTGGGGGCGCTCTGTGGGGAAGGGGAGGAAATGCCTAGAGCCCTCTGCTCTCAGCCCCTGAAAGTGCCCTGCACCCTCCCCTCTTAAGAACCAGATTAAGGAGCTGGTCCAGAAATGGGGGTGGTTCTTGCCTCCCCCATTCCTTTGGTTAGCAGAGGCCTGGGCCAGGGCCTGGGCAGCCTGGCCAAGCACTGGAGGGCAGGGCAATGCTGAAAGGGGTTGGTGGGGGGCGAGGTAACTAAGTGGGGTGTGGATTGGGACCACCATGGGGTCACAGCAAGACTGGCAAGTAGCTGAGCAGGAGCCCCCCACCTCTGCCATGGTGCGAAGAGCAGGGACACACCCAAAAGTCAGCACAGTTTGGACCATGAACTTGGTGAGGTACTCTTGTTAGTATTTTCTTTTTTTTTTTTAAACAACTTTATTGAGTTTTTCACATGGCCTTAGTTGCTCCAACACTCAGTTGTGTATGTGGTGCTGGGGTTTGAACCCGGGTCCTCGTGCTTGCCAGGCAAGCGCTGAAACCACTGAGCCACCGCTCCAGCCCCTTGTTAGTATTTTCTTAAATGAGCATTTACCACTAATATGATTTTTTTTAAAGGGCTCCCCCACACAAACACACCCGGATACATATATGCACACAGACAGCACTCAGACAAACACACCCACACTGCAGCTCTCTGGGGAGACCTCCCAGAGGGCATGTGGGCATCCAGGCACAGGCATGGACTCTGCTGGGCTCCTGGAGCATGGTGGGCTTTTGCAGGTAAGACCCCTGAAATGAGGAGGAAGAGGAGGCTGGAAGTACTCAGGGGGCTCTAGGTGGGGAACATTCATTTGTATTCCATTTGAGCTGCTGTTCCCTGTCCTGCCCACTGTTCCTACCTCCCAGAATGCAGGGCAGTCTAGCACTGCTGTGTGGCCATTCTTCCTGGGCCCCTGCATGAGTGTGGCCAAAGCCCTCTCTCCTGGCACAAGAGTTCTGTCACCCAGAGGAGCACAGGCTCATGCAAGCCTCTAGCAACCCTCTGAGGCAGGGATTTAATTTTAATTTTTTTGGTACTAGGGTTTGAATTCAGGGTCACACGCACGCTAGGTAAATGCTCCACCACTAAGCTACATCCCTAACCCTTTTTATTTTATTTATTTATTTTTTTCAGGGCTGAGGACCGAACTCGGGGTCTTGCGCATGCTAGGCAAGTGCTCTGCCACTAAGCTAAATCCCCAACCCCTAATTTATTTTTAAATTCTTTTTTTTTTTTTTTTAAAGAGAAGGGCAGTGAGAGAGAGAGAAAGATAGAATCAATTTTATTTAGTTTTTCACTGGTCTTCGCTGCTTCCACACTTCGTTGTGTATGTGGTACTGGGATTTGAACCCACGGAATCGCACATGCAGAGCAAGCACAGTAAGCACTGAGCCACCGCTCTCACCCCCTTTTTATTTTATTTTGAGATAAGATCTCCATATAAGGCCTTGAACTTGTGATTCTCCTCCCTCAGCCTCCTGGGTAGCTGGGATCACAGGCCTGTACCATCCTGCTGGCTAGAGGCAGCAAAGCTTGCCCCTACTTTGCAGGTGAGGAAGCTGAGGCCATGAGGGTGAAGCAACTTGCCAGTGGGCTCAAGGCCTGGCTTCTGGGCTGGTGGCTCTGCTCTGGGTACTGCTGGGTGTTGCCACTGGAGGTGAGTCCAGTCAGCCCCTTGGGATGCCCAAGCCCCAAGATAAAATACAGGTCACAGGGAATGATTCGGGGAGGGAGACCATTGATGCTGGTTTGGTGGAAGTTGTGTTCGTGTCCCCCTGAGATGAAGAATGAAACCGAGGGACACTGAGGCAAGCAGAGTAGACAGACTTCATTTTAAAAATATAATAGAAAGCCAAGCACGGGGAAAGAGCAGACCCCCCAGCGTGGGAGAAGGGGACGGAGCTGAAGAGGGGGTCAGGTGTGCCCTTTTTAGAGGACGTTCACCCTTCAATCGGTCATCCTTTCCCTTCCCCCAAACCTAGGACATGGGCGTGGGAAATTCTGCTTGGGTCCGGCTTGGGTTTGCACCTCATGCAACAATAGAAAGAATGTGGACTTGCTTAGCAGAAGGGAGTGTTTGCATCTGGACCCACCTTGCCAGACCCTTCTTACTAGCATTGGGGGATGTCAAATTGATCTTAAAAAGAACTGGTTTTCCCTTGATTGACTTGAACATTCTAACTACTCTGACTGCCTGACTTTTCCCCCTGTCTCACTACGATCCTGGGGTGCTGTCTCTGGGCCCAGCTCATCCCAATGGAAGCTGGGCAGGCCCTGTTTCACAATAAGTCAGATGACCCCCACCTCGTGCGGCACCTGCACAGCTGCTTCATGACATAAAGGCTGCTTTCATCAGATCCACCATGCAAAGGAGGAAACTGAGGCTTTGAGGGAGGCAGGGACTGTGCTGCACCTGAGGCCCTTGCCTGGGTCAGCTGCTTCCCAAGCTCTCAGTTTGCAGGTTAGGAAGCAGATGCCTGCTGAGGTCACCTCCCTTGGGCTTCCCCTTCCAGAAGTGTCCTCAGCCTCCATGGAATCCACATGGCACAGCCTTACTCTGTTAGGCTGGCCCCATAATTCCTCACGTCTGCCTTGCTTCATGCAGGTCTCCTGTGGCATTTCAGTGGTGTGCTGGGGCGCAGAGCCTGGGAGCATCTTGATTCTGTGCCATTCCACCTCAATCAAGTCTGCTTTGGGAGGCCCTAGGGGCGCACTGGGAGGGCTGGTGCAGGAGGCAGGGTCTGGCAAGGCTGGACTGTACCATTGGCCTTTTCCCACAGACTGGTGAATACATTCTGGGGCTTCCTGAGCCTCAGTTTACTTGTAAGATGGGCTTTTTCTCTGGCCAAGGCTCACCTGGGTCTTGAGGGACTGGTTCCAGGTTGCTGGTGATGAGGTGCCCCCAAGGGTGCCCTCTGCCATTTCACCCATTTGACCCCAGCCCAGGAGCATGTGCAGCTGAGGCTGATGGCCTGGATGCCTCCCATCCTCACAAACACTGTGTGACCCACACAGGTGCCACAGCATCTATCCAGGGCCACCAAGTCAAGGGATGGGCCTGCTGCCCACCTCCTGCTCTCATACAAACCCGACCTGGGAGAGCGAGGAGCCGCAGGGCTGGGCAGGAAAGGGCCTTAGTGAGAACACCCACAGCCACCATGTGCCTTTTCCAAAGCCCACCTTGGCTCACCTGGCTGCTGCAGCCCACAGACCTGCTACTCTTGAGTGTGTAATTCAGGGCCCTGCCTGCTTCTCCAGAAACTGCCCTGAATTCCAGGGTCAGCTCTTATTTACCCAGGGACAGAGGGGGACGATGATTCCTCTCTTAGCAGAGGTCTGCTGCTTAGAGGGTGCTCCATTCCCAAGGCCCCTTCTCTTATCTGATTAAGGTGAGGCGCCTCCTGGGGCCTGGGACCCTGACCAAGGAGGGCCCACAGCAACCTCAACTAAATCACACTGGGGAGCCAGTGATGGCACCCAGGTTGGCACAGTGTGGTGGTTTGACCCCTTGGATTTGGGCCTAGCCCTCCAGGTCTGGTGGGGCTGGAGCTGGCACCTTCACAGCACAACACAGTCCTGCCCAGGGCATCCATCTGCTCCAGGGCAGCCCTGAGGTTGGGACCCACGATTCTGAAGCTCAGAGGCAATGCAGGTGGTGGGGTGGTGGTATGTCCCCAAGCACTGCAGTCTGGCATCCCAGGCTAGACTTGAAAGCCCCAGCATTTGCTGCCAATTCGGGGCCCATGTTGCGGAGGGACTGGGCTCCAGACCCCAGGGTCAGAGATACCAGCCCCCAGGGCCTGAACTCCCTGCGCATGGCCGGCTGCCCTGGTGGTGGTGGTGGTGGTGGTGGTGGTGGGGAACACGGGGCCCTTGGGGTGGGCCTGCGGTTCCAGGAGGCGGGTGGGAAAGCTGGGGTGCGCGGGCTCTCACGGTGCCTGGATTAGGGCCCAGGGCCCAGGCCCACGTGGCCGAGCCGGGCCTCCCGCCCCCCTGCGCACCCGGGCAGGGCCAGGTCGCCATCCCAAACTGGTTAAAAATCTCACGGTGTCAGAGAGCAGCTCATTCCCACCCCCTGAAAGGCAGACGAGCCCTTTATTGCTCTATTATAACGCAGAGCCAGATGGTCTTTTGGGAGTTGCCCCCCCCCCCCCCCCCCCCGCGGCCCCTGCCGCAGCCCCATTCATTCAGAGGCAGGCCCGGCACTAATGCCGCGGGCTCAGGCACGCTTCCCGCCCAGTGTGGGAAGTGTGGGAACGGACCAGCGCCCAGGAGGACCAGGGCTTCCTGGCTGCGTGGCCCAGCACGGTGCTTCCCCGCCCGCCCCCTCTGCCTCAGTTTCCTTACCTGTCAAGTGGGGACAATAGTGGGGCCCCTCCATGGGCGGGCTGGGGGGCATCAGATGAGTTGACAGATGTACAGTTTCTGGGGCACGAACAGGCACCAGGGCCTGCCATTTTAGTGCCCAACCTACAAGACGACTTACATTTTTAAATAACAGACATCCAAAGCAGAATGGTACTTCCTGACATGTAAAATGAGATGCAATTCAAATGTCAGCATCCATAAATAAAACCAAGTTGGCGCAGGGCCAGGCACACTCCCTTGTCCCTGAGGCTCCTTTCCTGAAACAGCGGAAGGCTGGTAAAGGCCTCTAGGTACAAAAAGGAGGGCACCTGGCCTGGAGGTTGTCCGGTGGCCCCTTACACAAATCGTGGGCTCCACCTGCAGGGAAGAGCTACCTGTGCCCAGTGGCCCCTCCTCACCGCCAGGTGTACCCTCCACATGGGCATGTCCACTTCCCCTTCCTGGGCTGGTGTGGCAGTCAGTCTGCCTGGAGTGGCCTTGCCTCCTGAGGGACAGGTGGGCAAAGTGAGGTCCAGAGGATAGGGCTAGGCTGCCAGTAGTGGCCGAGGCCAGAGTGGACTGGGTTGGGGTAGGCCTGTATCACTCCTGTGTTGCTAAGCCAGCCCTCGCATGGTCCCACGCACTCCTCACAGGGCCCTGGGAAGACAGACTCTATGGAGAGGCATCCCAGCTCCCTCCTCGCAAGACTGGCTGGAGTCACCTTCCACCCCAGCACTGGCTGGCCTGGCTCATCTTAAGGTGTTTCCCAGCCTGGGTGGGTCATTGGAAGTATCTCTAAACAAACATGGAGTGGGGGCTCCATGCTTTTATGGGGGGTGGCAGAATCCAGGATGAGGAGCATCTCAGAGGCAGTGATGAGGGCTTTGGGGAGCTGCAGCACCTGAACATGGGTGCAAGAAGACAAGGACCCTCAGGTGGATCAGCCCTTCCCAGCTTTGGGACTCCAGGATTGGAAGTCCCTTTTCTTACCCTACTGGCTTGCAAAGTGTTGGAGTCCCCAGTGCGGCTGGCTTTGTGGACTGCCCAGCCTGTCTCCATCTGCCAGAACCCCAGTTCTGCTACCTGGGGCAGGGGTAGGAGAACCCTCCTGCCTAGGAGCCTCTGTCATCTAGGTGTTGGGGGACCCAGGAGATCATGTATGGGTGCTCAGCACTTCTCTCTGACTCCCAGCCCTGTTGCTGATGCCTCCCAAGGCCAGGACCCCTGCCCTGTCTCAACACAGGAGGCCCACCCCTCAGCAGCAGTCAGTGCGCCCATTGAGGCTCTCTCTCTGCCAACTCACATTACCACTGGCTGGTCACAGTCAGCTGTTGGGGCAGGGGGTTTGCAGCCCCGGTTGAGGAGTACCTCAGTAAGGCCTGCCAGTGGCCAAAAGGGAGGAGCCAAACACATGGCCCCTGCACACCTCATGCTCCCTGCAGCCATAGGTAGGGGTCTCCAGGGACCTGACTCAGATAGAGGGCAGGGAGGGAGTTGGAGGCTCAGCCAGCTCTGGGATCCCAAAGACCTGGAGCTTAGGAGGAGGCGGGTCAGGCTGCCCACCCCAGCAGGGACAATAATCACCCACATTATGAGCAGGTAGGGTACCAGGAGCTCTGCTCTGGGGCTTGGCATCAGGGTTACAGAGGGAATGGGTGGAGGCAGTGGGCACAGAGGAGCTCTGAATCCTTCCTACTTGGGTTACTCCTCAGATCTGGCAGGGACCCCACTTTAGCCTCTTGCCTTACCCCCAGGATTGAGATGGGTCACCCTGTGGGTGACCACACTTGGGCCTTGAAGGTGCCTCAGTAGTTTCTAAAATGTCCTGCTCCCCCAGGAATCCTGGGGCAGTTTCCCCCACTTCTCACCCACTGGGCAGCCCACCCCACCCCAGGGCCACCTTAGAGGAGAATGAGTAGCCCCTGCCAGCCCCTGCTCCAGCCCTGCTTCTCTGGGTGAGACAGAGAGACAAGGCTTGGGTGGCTGGTCAGCCATGGAGGCCGGTCAGTCTGAGTCTGTGGTAGGGCCAGGGGTACCAGGCACAGAGGCTGTGGGCTGCCAGGGCAGCCGGCGCAGTCCTGGCTCTGGCTCTGTCCAGGCAGTCCCCCGCAGGCCCGCCCCTTTTCCAGAGGGGGATTGAGCGGGAGGCCCGCTCAGGGTGGGTTCCCACGCCCCGCCCCCTGCCGCGGACATTCATCCTGCACAAAAGGCGCGTGCGCGGCCACAAACTCATTCGCCATGGGGTTGCCTGGGCTTTGTGTGCCAGGCTCCCGGCCCCAGAGGCCATCTGGGGAGCAGTCGTCCTGTGGGCAGGGTGGGGGCTCCCCCCAGGCAGCCTTTCAGGCCCGGGAAGCAGGAGCGGCTCCCAGGCAACGCACTGGACACCACACATCTGGCCCTCCAGCTCCTTCCTGTTCCCACAGCCCCTCTGTCCCTTCAACCTTCAGCCCTGGCATGGCAAGGTGTGACAGGAGTGCTAAGGGACACTGGACCCCTATTCCACCTCTGCCACTTGTGCCACAGCAGGGCCATGGGCTCAGAGTTCAAACACAGGAGCCGCCACTTGGTAGCTGGGCTCCCTAGGCCTCAGTGTGCTCATCTGTGAAATGGGGCCAAGTAGAGTCCCAGCCCAGGGTGTACCAAGATGCCCAGTGGACACAGGCAAAGCCTTCAGAGAAGACTGGGTGTGCACAGCTGCTGGGCCCTCAGCTCCAGGCACTGCCAAGCCTCTGCTCCTGCTTCTCTTCATTCGGCTTCCTGGTGGGTGATACAGGCCCATGTTCTGGACTGCCTGGTGTCTGGACAAGGGGTCAGGGAAAGGCTAGAGGGACCTGACAGGCAGTTCGGTGTGGTTCTGCCCACTCTCAGGACTCTGAGCTGAGAGAAGATGTATATCCTGTTCAGCTTGTATGCAGTAGGTGTTGAATAAATGTGTAGTTCCCTGCCAGGCCCTGAGCCCTGAGCACCTCAAGTGACCACAGCTCTGGACCTGCCTTAGGTCTTTCTGGCTGTGGACACATGGCATTAAGAGGTGGGGTGGAGGACTGCCCCGAGTAAGCCTTTCTGTTGAACTCCCCCTGCCCTGAGGGCCAGGCCTGGAAATCAGGCATGCTGGGTTCCTGGGCAGCTCTGCCTGCCCTCGTGAGCATTTCTGAGTCTGGGCAACTGGGCTGGTGGGGGCAGGGAGCAGAGTGTTTGAGGGTCTTTCCATTCAAGGAACCCTGGTTGGCCAAGGCACTTCTGGGGCCACAGCTTGGCGGACAGGACCTCTGTGGGGGTGTCTCAGCCCCTGCCCTTGCTGGGGGGTGGTCCTTGAGAGGGTGTCCTGCAGGCCCAGAGATAATCCCAGCTTTTGAGAGGCTGTGAGAGGCTGGCCCGAGGACTTTCCCACAGCCCCACATAAAGGGCTGGCGCCAGCTGCTCTCCCACAAAAGGCGCTGGGCCATTCAGGGTCTCAAGGTGGGCGGGGCTAGCAAAGCAGCAGCCATAGGCTACCTGGCCACCCCCAAGCCAGACTCATTTGACACTGAGGCACCTCCTTGCTGGTGTGTCACACTGCTGACATACTCCCTTGCTCCCAAGACTGGCTTGTCTCTCTTGCCACTCAATACCACCCCCACACACCCAGCAACCCACCCTGCCACTCAGTGCAAGGGACAGAGAGGGAAATGGTCAGGCGGAGACTTGGTCAATGCCTCCTTCTTCGACTCAGTTTCCACATTTGAGATGTGGGACAGCACTACTCCTTCACCAGGCTAGGGAGGAGACCCTCTGAGGACAACATTCAAATTTCCAGGTCATGGGAGGGGCTGGAGTGGAGGGCTCAGGTGTCCCTGCCCGCAGGGATGGCCTTAGAATATGAGGGCCAAAGCCAGGTGGGATGGCACACCTGTAATCCTAGCTACTCCAGAGACTAAGGCAGGAAGATCATGAATGAATTCCAGGCCACCGTGGCAACTTAGCAAAATCCTGTCTGGAACTAAAAAGGGCTGGGGGTGAAGTTCAGTGGTAGAACACTTACCCAGCGGGTTCAAACCCTAGCACCACAAAAGAAGAAAAGCAAAAAGGAGGTCCAGTCTGGAGGAGGGAGGTGAAGGGTGGCTTCCTATAGGAGGTGCTGCTGGGGCCTGGAGGAGGTTCAGCAGGAGGTTCAGCAGGAGGATGGGGTTTTCTGGGCAGCGCAGCTCTAGCCTCTCCTTGCAGGGTCTGGGGTAAGTATCCCATTCCTGACATTTCTGGGACTGTCTCTGGGCAACTGGGAAGACCAGTCAGATGTGAGAAGCTGGAGAGGCCCCAAATGGCTGAGTCGGGAAGATGGGTCAGGTGTCCAGACTGGGGCCAGTAGGACTTGTCCTACAGAAAGCTGGGGCCAGGGAAGAAGCCTCTCCGATGCAGGCCCCAAGGGAATGACGTTTCCATGTTGTCAGCATCCTGGGGCAAGACTAGACCACGTGACCCCCGCTGCCGGCAGGGGGCCTCCACGACAGTGACCCGCGAGTCCCTGGGACCGGACCACTCCCCCCACCAGCAGTAGTGGGCAGGGAGCATCTTTATTCCAGCCCAGCTGGGCAGGGGCCCTTGTCCTGCCCTGGCCACCGATTGGCTGCTGGGCGTGGGAAAAACGCTGGCGCCCTCCTCCCTACAGCCTCTGTCCCTTTAAAGGTTCCTTCACCTCCAGCTGTTGCCTTCCTGGGGCCCTAGCCACCCGGCTGCTCACTGTCCTCACACTGAAGCTCTCAGGCACCAGCCCAGCTTGAGCTGACTGAGGAGGCAGTGTCCCTGGTGAGCACCGCGCCTAGATTGGTGGGGGATGGTGGCCGCTTGTGGCCCGCGGGCCTCCTTCTTCCCTAGTGGCTCACCGGCCCCATCACACTGTAGCCTGAGTGCAGGAGCAGCACGGAGTTTGGAGGAAACCAAGGAGCGCCTTGCCCAGAGCCTGGGCGCAGCCCTCAGAGCAGCGCGGGAGCAGCCTCCGCCACAGGGGCCAGGTGGCCAGCTGGCGACCACCTGCCAGGTCCCTGGAACCAGAGGAGAGGGCCTAGGCTGGCCGGGCATGGCTTCTCCCGCAGTAGCCCTTTTGGGCAGGGTTGAGCAGAGGTCCTGTGTCCAGGTGCTGGCAGTTCTCAGCAGGGGACACACTTCCCGTTGACCACCTTCTAGCTGTACCTGCAGGGAGAGCTGGGCCAGGACCTCTAGGAGGGACAGGTTTGTGGGGGGCAGGGGAGGTGGCAGAGGGCTGGGCGTGCCCTTCCTGGCCAGGCCAGGGGCTGGGAAAGGGCTCTGTGCTTTATGGTTGGGAAATGCTGTGCATCTGAAGGTCATGTGCCAGTTGCTTCTGGGGGTGAGGGACTCCAGCACCATCCCTGTGGGATTTGGCCTGTCTGCTGGGTAAGGAGAGGTGTGTGCATGGTGGAGACACCATGTGTGTTGCACTGTAGTACCAAAGAGTCTGAATAAAGGTACCGTCTGCAGTCTCTGCCTGAATCTCTGCCCCACACTGAAGCTGCCTACAGGAGTGGTCTGGGGTGCCTCTGTGCTAAGGGTGTCCTGGACTGGACCCCTGGCCCTGTGGTTAAGGACCAGCACATTCTTCTGAATCCTAATGACTGGGAAGACTCTCAGGGATGCTCTGAGCTGGAGAGGTTCCTTCTCTCCCCAGGGTATGTTGGGGGAGGCTTGGTTTACCCAACACCTCCAGCAGCCCTGGAGGGAGAGCATTATACACCCATTTTGGAAATGAGCAGAGGGTCCTGCAGACTCAGGGACATGTCAGGGACACACAGGGAGTCAGGGCGCTGGACCCCCTCAGCTGTGGACCCGAGATCACCATCTCTCCCTTCCCATCATTCCCTGGATAAGCACTACCTTCTCCAACTTCTGGACCTAGCCCAGTATCCCCTCCAGAAGACCAGGACCCAGGGTGGCCCTTGAATTTTCCTCCCTGGGCGGGTTGGGGGAACAGCAATATTGTTAAAGGTATACAGAGAGTGGGGCCCCATCCGCCTAGTCCCTCACTCCCATCCCCACTCAGAAAGGGACTCAGGGCTGTTAGCCCAGGTGCCAGGGCTGGGCTTTGCTGCCCTCTGGTGGCTTCTGGCCTGGCTCTGCAGCCTCTGCCCTCAGTGGAGGGATGGAAGTCTGGAGTCCCACGTGGGAGCTGCCTGTGTACCACTTGGGGAGGGGCCTGGGGGCCTGGGTTGTCCACAGCTCAGGGGCTTCACTCTGGCACCTGGCTGAGGGTGGTGGTGGGAACAGCAGGAAACCCAGAGCTGGGCGGGTATTTCCGCAGGTTCTGGGAAGTTGGTCTTAAAGGCAGAGAGAAGGGAAGTGGTGTCTGGGAAAACCCCAGGTCCTATGGAGGTCCCCGTGCAGGTCGTGACCTGCGGCTGGGGGGCGGAGGCAGCAGTGGGTGGTGACCTGAGCTGTCTGTGGCCACCCTGTGGCTGCCAGGTGAGTCTCCAGCTCATGGGGTCTGACTGCACCCTCTTAGTTATGGGTGCTTCCCTGTGTGCCTGCTTCCTGGTCGTTTTCTGGTCCCCGCTGCATTGGCATGCCTCTCCTCTGTGGGCGGGGTCGGCCTGGCAGCCATCTGTGCTCCTCACCAGCATACAGGAGGTGCTTCATAAATGTGGGCTGCCAGAGCAAGATTCCTGGGCCTGTGGAGCCCTGGACCGTGAGTGAGGCCCAGCTGGTTGGGGGCCTCCCATTTCCTCTTGAGGGGCAAACACTCCAGTGAGCAGCCACTGCCAGGTACCTGGGACAGGCAGCTCCTCCCAGTCACACTCTGGGCTTCTGCCCATGGCTGGGGCTGGGACTGGGGCTGTGAGGTTCCATGGCTTCCTGAGCTCTCTGCTGGCCAGTGGGGTGGTAGATTGGATGGCTGGCGAGTGGCCCCAGGAAGCTTATCTGCCATCTGCAGCAGTACTGGGAGTGTTGATGACAATTTTTTTTTTTCAGGGCTGAGGCCCGAACTTGGGGCCTTGCGCATGCTAGGCAAGAACTCTGCCACTGAACTAAATCCCCAACCCAGACAAATTTTCTTTTTTAATGGTACTGGGGATTGAACCCAGGGCCTCTCTCATGCTAGGTAGCCTACAGCCCCAGCCCTTTTTATTTTTTTTATTTTGAGACAGGGTCTTGCTAAGTTGCTGAGGCCAGCCTCAAATTTGTGACTTGGCCTCCAAAGTCACTAGCCTCCTGAGTCACTGCGGCGTGATCACTACACTCAGCTCGATATCATATCTTGTTCAGGGCCAGTTTGAAGGCTGGTGTTTGAGGACCTTACTGAGGACACAGAATCCAGGCCTGGTATGAGCACCCAGTGGTGGGCAGGTGAGAGCAGCCCCCTCTGCGGGAAGCCACACTGCTCAGGGCTCAGGCTGCTCACCTGGAGTCACATAGCTCAGACACACTCTGGTCCTTTTCTGGAAGCGCTGGACATGCTCAAGGGAATTCTCATGCGGGCACACAGAGGTAGAGTTGGCAGGCCCAGGGGAGCGGCTGGCAGGCCAACCAGGAACAGGAAGTGCAGAAGCAGAGCATCCCCAAGGCACCCCTTGCCAGACTCTTCCAACCAGTCCAGGAAGGAGACGACCCGCTGGCCAGCAGCTCCTGTATTGACTGTTCTGAAACCTAATGCATGTGGAGCCACCAGCACCACCCACCCCCAGAACTTTCTCATCATCCAATGGGAAGCGTCACCCCTCCTCCGTGCCTCTGCCATCTTGTGTCTGTGACCTGCTTGTCTAGGGCCCTGCTGGGCCGGGTCTTGCAGCATTTCACGCTTTCAGCACAGCATCCTCACGGTGGTGTGCATGGCGGTGCATCCGTGCATTGCTCCTTCTCATGGGTGCGTGCCAACCCACTGCTGGGCATGCCTCATGCTGCTTACCCGCTCACCTGCAGTGGGCATTGGTTACTTCCACTGCTGGGCTTCTGGGAGAGATGTAGTGAAGAACTCCTGAGCCTTGGAGGTGGCCGTGGGGGTCAGGGGCTGGACCCGAGTCCCAGGTCCTGGCTGAGGGGTGGGAGTGGGCTGTGTGGCCGACCCGAACTTCTGTGGGCAGGGCTGTGCCAGGAGATCAGGCATGTCCCTGGGGCTGTGTGGTGGCCAGGCCTTCATGGCTGAGCACGCTCAACCATCCCTTGAGAAGGAGTTTCTAATGGTATTCAAACGATGTGGAATTGAAAGTAGACAGAGAGCTGGTGACTTTCCCTCGACTTGCTTGGGGAAGCACACCAGGCATCCTCAGGACACAGAGAAGCACGTTGCTTTTTACGGACATCACAGACAGAACTTGACCCCTCACCCGTGGATTGTACGTGTGTGTTAGCATGTGGGCGTCTTACCAAGGCTGTGCTTCCAGGTGACCTGTGTCAGTGGAAGGAGCACTCAGGTGTCCTGGGGTGCAGGCCTATTGCCATCCCCAATTCACGGCCTCACCCCACTGTGTCTGGAGGTGGGGCCTGTATGGAGGGGGTTCTATTAAAGGGAGGCTGTGGGGTGGGTCTTTGTGTCATTACAAGGACACACCAGGGAACCAGGGATGTGTGCATAGGAACAGAAGGCGCCCTCCACTGGCCAGCGAGCTAGCGAGCGGCCTCAGGAGGGACCAGCCCTGCCCACCTGCGAGCTGCACCTGCCTGTCCCGTCTGTGCTGCTTCCTGTGGCAGCTGAGCCAAATCAGCCCTTTAGCCAGTGCCCCCGCCCGGGCCCAGCACCTTGCTCCTTCTGCCTCTCCTGCTGCTCTGCCCACGTGCTGCTGCCTGGATTCTTCCAGGCCCCAAGTGTGCCAACAGCTTGCCCTTCCCCGAGCAGGACCCCACAGTGCAAACAGGCCAGCGGTTAACCCTCCCTGCTGCTGGGCACTGGGTGGTTCCCGGGTCTGCTACTACAAATGGAGGCGCTGCAAGCTCCTGCCAACAAGTTTAGGTGTGGTGTCCCTGTTCCCTGGCTGGATTGCGTGCCGAGGAGTGGAATTACCAGTCATACGGAGGCATTTCTGCAAGAATTCGCCAGGCCACTAGTGAAGGTGGTGGCACCGTTTTGCGGCCCCATGAGCAGCACCCGTGGGCCCCCTGGCTCCACATCTCGGGCACTTGACCATTCTGATGGTGTGCAGTGATGTCACTGTGGCTCGGATTTGTGTTTCCCTAATGGCTAATGATGTGGCCAGTCTTCTCAGGAGACATTCTGTGCCTTCTTCAGTGAAATCAAACCTTTTGCCTATTTTTTTTTAATTGCTCTGTTCCTGGCTGAAGCTGGGACCTGGAATATCCCCAAAGGCCACATGCTGAAGGCTTGGTCCTAAGGTGGTGCTAGGAGAGGTGGTGGGGTCTCGTGGGAGAAGGTTCAGGACTGGAGATGTGCTGGGGAAAGGGGTGTGGAGCCCCAGAAGCTCCCCTCCCCAGCTGCCATGAGACGAGGAACTTCCCCTGGTACATGCCCATGCCAGGATGTGCTGCTCTGCCCCAGGCCCAGGTGACAGGGTCGATCAGCCATGGACTCAGCTTCCAGCCCAAACCAACCTTTACTCCTTCTTAGATGACTTTCGAGGGTATTTTGTCAAAGTATTGGGAAGCCGGCTAACACATATGTCTTCTCAGTGAGCTTTAAGGTATTCTTATATCTTTGGGTCATGACTGCACCTGTCCTGCGTGTGGCCTGCTTTTCGTTTCTTTAACGATCACTTTGAAGAGCAGAAGCCTTCAGCCCCAGTGGAGCCCAGTGCAGTGGTGTTTTCTTGCCACTTGCTGGTGCTAGAAGCAAGTCCATGAACTTTGCTAGCAACGAGAACCTGCTGCCGAAGTCGTGAAGTCCAAGGCCTCCACCTGGTTTTGCCCCATCCTTGACAAGCAGGTGCGCAGTGTGGAGGACGCTAAGGCTGTCAGTGGCCTCTGGGGGTGAAAGGCGGTTGATGGGGCACAGAGCTGCCAGGCTGGTCGGCTGTGTTATTTGACCCTGGCTGTGGGTTTGCAGGAATTCAGGAAAATGGCTCTTGCTCCTGCGTCTGTCCGGTACTTGCGGTGCTTAGCTCCCTCTTCACGGGGCGGGGGTGGCGGGTTTCTCACTCCGTTTCTGTTCCACAGGTGGCAGCATCAGGGGCTCCTCAAGGACATCTTGTTTTCCCTTTATGTGAACTTCTCTTTGGATGGTCCTGTGCCTGTAGCTTCACACTTGCCCATGTCAACCTGAAGGCCTCTGCTCTGTGACTGATCCCATTGCGAAGGGCGGCTTTAGTAAGCATATCACTGAGGGTGGGGCTGTACCAAGAGGTGGGTACTTTAAAGGGGTGATTTAGGGTTAATGGATCATGTAGTCATGGGGGCCCTCAGGACTGGTATTCTCAGGAGAAGAGGAAAGGTGGACACACAGACACTGGGGACACAGTGAGAAGGGACATGCAACCCTAACCCTCACCTTAGACTCTCAGCCTCCAGAACTTCAGAGGAGATAAGTCCCCACCCTCCCAAGCCACCCACCTGTGGAGTTTTGTTACAGCAGCCTTTGCAAACCCAAGCCCTTAGTATTGATTTATATATATTCATATGCAAATTTTTGGCACTTAACCACTGAGTCCACCCCTAGCTCCTTCATTTCTTGCTAAATTGCTGAGGCTGGCCTGGAACAGGATCCTCCTGCCTCATCCTCCCAAGTTGTTGGGATGATAGGCGTGGCCACCTGGCTCAACATATTTTTCATTTCAGATTTTACAAAGTTTCATTTGATTCTTTTTTTAAGACTCCCATCTCTTTGTCCTGTTTACTTTTTCCTTCCAAGTCTTTTTATTTATTTTTTTTTTAAGAGAAAGTGAGGGGCTGGAGCTGTGGCTCGGCAGTTACAGCACTTGCCCAGCATGTGCAGGTATATGGGTTCAAACCCCAGCACCCACGTACACAACAGAGTCTCGGAGCAACGAAAGCCACGTGAAAAACTAAATAAAATTGATTCTCTCTCTCTCTCTTAAAAAAAAAAGAAAAGAAAGTGAGAGAGAATCAATTTTATTTAGTTTTTATCTGGTTCCTGTTTTTCCAACACATAGCTGTATATGCGGAGCTGGGGTTTGAACCTAGGTCCTTGCGTGTGCCAGGCCAGCAGTCCAACTGCTGGGCTACTGCTCCGCCACCACTCCAGTCTGTGTTACTTGTTATTTCAGGGTCTTTGCCTGGCATTGCTGACATGTTGGGGTCTATTTCTACTGACATTTTGGGTCTCATTTCCCTGGGTTTTAGCCTTCAGTGGCTCACAGGAAGAATGCTGCGTTTTCACTGTTCTGTTAACCTGGACCTGCGGTTCAGCTAGTTAGCTGTTCACCTTGATCTCCCATGGCTTTTTTTTTTTTTAATGTTTGTTAGAGCAGATCTCCAGTGGCTTTGGCTCTAGGGACAGCTTGGTTGCCCTATGAGGACTGGTCTTTAAGAGGTCTCTACTGACCACTGGAGTGGTCTCCAAGGTCTCTCCACAGTGGCTGCTTGGAACTGGAGTCTGGCAGCCTTGAACTCCTGGGGACCAGCTCCCCCAGCCTTGTGGCTCAGGGCCGCCTTCAGGGCCTGCTGAGCTTCCAGTCTGCGTGGCCCTTTCTCTCTGGAGCTCTGCTTGCTGTGTCTACCTGCTTAGGCACTCCCGGGCGCCTGACCCAGCATGCCTGCCCTGCCCTGCTCAGCTCCCTCTTTCTGCTCTGGGTCTCTAGTGAACGATGCAGCAATTGTTGGGCTGTCAACTCGTGACAGACACTTCTGGGGACCACATGTCCACATTGCTCAATTTCTGAAAACAGTTGACTCACCCATTTTCGGTTTCTAGCTTTTGGGGCAGGAGGGTAAACCCAGACTGTCACTGTACCACGTCTGGGAGTGAAAGGAACCAGTTCCCCTTTGGCGAACACTTGGGTTGTTTCCAGTGTCCTCCTCTGCCCAGGGCAGCAGTGGGCATTCCTACGCATATCTCCTCGGCTCCGATGAGTGCATTCCTGGGTCCTGTAGCGCAATGATTTAGAACCCTTATTTGAACTCAAACTTTCTTCCAGACAGGCTGCCCACCGTGCAGCTGGAGGTCAAGAACCCCCTTCTGTTGGGCCCGGCTGTGTGACTAGTCTGGACCTGCGGACGCTTCTCCTGGGGGATGCATCCCTTCGTGCCATCCTGGCTCAGTGCCTGGCCTCCTGGCTTGGCATAGCTGCTTTCTCCCTCAGCACAGGCTGCCCAGGGCCCCTGAAGCTCCCAACAGCTTCCATGCTACAGCGATCTGTGGCTGTCCCCTGAGTTCAGACCCTGTCTACCTAATAACTGGGGACAGGAAGGCCCCTTCCCTGCTGCCCCTTCCCAGCCCCTTCCCAGCCCCTTCCACCTGCTGGGCAGAGGGGTCGGTGGGGCAGTGTGGCAGGAAGGGAGGACTCGAGGAATACAGGCAGTGGCTGGCCATAGCAGGTGAGCAGGGTGGGCTGCAGAACACAGTAGGGTCCTGGGTTCCCAGTCCCAGGCGGGAGGCTGCCTAGGACAGGCACAGAGGAGAGAACCAAGGTCCCTTGAACAGGTGAGTGTGAGACACAGTGGAGATGTCTGAAATGGCAGCTGATACCCTGGCTGGGAACTTGGAGCAGGAAACCTGGGCTGGAAACAGGCCCAGCGTCACCCGCGTTCCGCTCTGAGCAGGAGGCTGGGCTTTCAGCATGCGCCTGACCACTGGGAAATCCCAGGTTGCCCAAGCTCTCTCAGACACTGTGGCCATGTGTCCCTGGATGTCTTCTCTGTCCCCAGGCATGGGAACAAGAGGCTTTGCAGAGCAAGCCTCTGCTCTGTGAGTTGGAGGAACCAACTATGGACATCACTTTCCTGCCTCACTTTCCTGCCCTTCCTTCCCCTCCCGGCAGTACCCACTTGGGTGGTGGAAGCCTCCTCTCTAGGCTGGCTGTGATCTACACTGGACCAACTCTCCCAAGCCTAGAGGTTTTCCATGCCGGAGGCCATGACTGCCACTCATCGTCCCTAGTGCCAAGGGTGGACCCCAATACCTCTCCCTGTCTGCTCAACCATGCCCTATCTCAGAATGCTGTCCCACCCAGCCCCGAAGGCTCCTCTCACTCTCCAGAGCCTCAGGTGGCATTAGCTGCCCACATGAGAGCCCTCAGCATGAGAAGCTTGGCCTTTAGACCAGGCTATTGGGAGGGGCCCAGCCTCTGCTTCCGAGCCCAACTGCCCAGCTGGGGGCTTGTACAGAGCAGGGGAGGCTGAGGCTGGCAAGGAGGGGGCCAGGGTGCCTTGGGACCCCATCCTTGCACCCTCCATGACCCAGCTCATCCACGTGAGTTCCAACACCTTCCTGCCCACCCACATTTCCCTGGACACTCCCTACAAGAAGAAAGGGGAAATATCACGGGGACTTCCAGACCGGTCACTGGAGACTGTCCTGTGGGGAAGCTGGGATCTGGGGGTGACATACCTGAGACAGCAGCACCCTTGGAGGCAGGGGTGGCAGTGAGGGCTCAGCTCTGGAAGGGCCTACTGGCTTGGGCTCCTTTTGCGGCTAGAGCTGGGCCTCGGTGTGAAGTCTTTGTCTTGTGTCTGTGATATCAACTCAATTTCCCCTCCTGCACTGAAGGGTGTGCACTGATGTCCCCTATGTCCTTCACTGACCCCCCTCCCTGGCCCTGGGGAGGCCTGTGGTGAGGTGGGTACCGAGCAGGAGAACAAGAGAGGGGACCTGGTGGCCTCAGGGCACATGGACACAGGAAGGAGTGGCCCAGGGAGTGGGCTCCAGGGCCAACCTCCAGGAACTTGGGATCTGAGCAGGCACATGGACCCCCATGCACTCCCTGCTGATTCCTATGTGCCAGGGTTGAAGGGGGTGGGGACATCCCGTGGGACCTGGGTCCAGCATCCTCTGTTGGGCTTTTTATGTCACTGAGGACTCCAGAGCCCTGAACGCAGCCCACGTGGCGATGAGAGTGGGAAACTGCAGTGCTGAGGGAGGGAGGGAGCGAATGGCAGCATGGGGGCAGGCCCTCCACTTCTTCTGGCACAGATGGAGCTCTGCTGTGGAGTTGCTCCCTACGGGGCGGGGTAGCCAAGCACAAGCCTCCGCACCTGCATGCCACCATGTTTTGTGGGAGGAGCCGAGGCTTGTGGCCTATAAGTCCTGTCCCTAGCCAGGCCTCAGTTTCCGCATTGCCTGGGTGTGATGGTGGAGGAGATGGTCTCAAGGATGTGTTTGCCGGGTCTGGTGCGCTGGGAGCTTGGAGGGGGCTTTGGGCACTGGACCAGGTTCAGGGCCTTGTCTCCCTCACAGGAGTCCTTTGGCCTCCCTGAAGAGTGGCTCTTGGGGGCTGGGGCAAGGGGACAGCCCTGTAGCTCAGACCCACTGTGCACTCCAAGGCACCTGTGACAATCCCCAGGGCTCACCCAGGGGACTGGAGGGTGCAGGGGGCGCCCTTCCCCTTCACTGGAAACCCCCGTGCTGTGGCAGAGCCTGGGTGTCTGGGAAGTAGTTGGGGAGGGCACCGTCTCAGGCCCCCAGTGTGAGGTGGAAGCAGAGCTGGTGGGGTCTCGTGGGGGTCCCATGTTCCACTCCCCTGTCTCCCCCCTACCTCAGCCTCAGAGCTAGAGTGTTGGCCTCCTCACCTGGAATGGAGGACATAGGAGACCTTGGTTGGAGAGATGTGCCCCACAGGTCTGCTTTGCCCCTTACCATCCTGCAAAAGGGCTCACCTGCTTGCCTCTCTTCCGTACCCAGGCTTCCCTCCCCACCCGCCATGTGCTAGTGGGTGGTGACCATGAAGACACTGCTGCTGGTGGCCCTGCCCCTGGCCCCAGTGCCCACAGCCTGTGGTGCTGGGAACTTCCTGATGCAGTGTGCCTGTCCTCAGGGCTCTGCTCCTGATTTCTGTGACTGCCCACTGTGTGGACTGTCCTCTACAGACAGGAGGCACAAAGGGGTGTGAGGGATTTTCTCTGTCACATCCAACAGAAAGTGCTGAGGCCCTCTGTGACCAGGAGACCATGGACCAATCAGAACCTGGAAGGGGCTGCGGGACAGTTCAGGGCCAGGTGTCCTGCAGGTTGGCTCACTGGAGTGAGAGCCTCAGGGCTGATGGGACCAGCCCAGGGCTCGAGGGGGCTGCCAGGATGCCTCTCACAGGCCCCCCATGTGCCTGGGCAGGGTATGGGTCTGCTGAGGACCTGGGACCTTGCCTTGGGCGGGGTGGTGGTGGCAGTGAGTGGGGAAGTCCGGGGGGGGGGAGCAGGCAGCTGGGGAGGTCAGGTTTCCACAGGGGGGACTTGGGCAAGGCCCTGTCATGCTCTGAGTCCCCAGCTCACATCTGCAGAACAGGAGAAGGTCGGGCTGCCTGCTTCCTTCTCAGGGGGACAGGTGGTGAGCCCCTCAGGGTGCCCAAGAGGCAGGGTGGACCCTGCTCCCGGGCGTGGTGTTTAGTGCTCCCTTAGAGAGCCAAGGCTTGTGGGTGCGGAGGTGTGGCCAGAGAGGAAGCTCCGCTCAGCAGTACAGCAACAGGAAATCCACCTGCCTTCTGCAAGGTCCCTGAGAGCTGGGAAACGTAGGTGCACTGGTGGGGGGCACTTCCACAGGACAGCCGGAGTGGGCTGGGCTCAGGGCAGGAGAAGCCTTTCTGGGGACTTCTGGGGACCTCTGGGGCTGGCTCCGGGCTCCTTCTAACACTGCCCACCCTGAGCTCCTTTGTGACCCCAGCATGGCCTCCTCCACAGTGTAGATCCCTTCCCTCCCTGCTGGGCTGCTCCCTGGTCCCCTCTAACTGGACATTGCTGTCAGCAAGCAGCAGTGGGCAGAGAGGAGCTCTCTTGGGGCTGGTGCTCTCGCCCTCGCCCTCTGCTCCCCAACTCTCTGGACTGCATTTCTCTTTCTCTTTCAGATGTCAGCGGCAGTAATGAGGAAATCTGTGAGTCTCGGAGCTGAGGCGAGTCTCGCGGGTGAGGCTCGTGGGCCTGAGGAGCCCTGACCAGGGACATGGAGCCTCTGCCAGGTTGGGGTCCTCCCTGCTGGAACCAGGTGCCTATAGCCAATGCCCTGAAGCTGGTGAGTCTCTGAGCCCTTCTCTGTCCCCAAACCTTCTAGCCCCTCCTGCCCAAAAGTCATCCCCACTTGGCCATGTCTGGGTCCGGAGCTCAGATGGTCCTTTGTCCCTAGCTTCTCTGCTTTCTGGAGCTGACCCAGGTCTCCTGGCACTGCCATTGTCCCAGGAGGGGGGAGAACCATTCTCACCCGGCAGACCCCTACTGCCTGTGTCCTCTTCAGAGAAGGTGGTGACCCCCCACGGGGATGGGGACACTCCCCAGGCATTGGGGCTCTTGGCCCTGAGTGAGGTGTGTCCCTGTGTGGGAGTGAGTAGCTTATCTCCTCCACAGCTCTCCTGTTGATAAGCACCATGTTTGTGCAGGGCAGATAAAGTCCAAGGGTTGGGTGAGGGCTGGTTTCCTGCTAGTGTGGCTTTCCTGTCTGCCTAGGTGGGCTTGCCCCGGGTCCCAACAGGGCCACCCTCTCCCACAGGGCCCTGACCAGCCTGTCTTCTCACCCCAGGGTGAGACCTCCTCAGGGGCAGCAGGCCCAGCTCAGCAGGAGTCTGGCAGGGGGTCACTCCAGCAGGGCTCATGGCTCCTGAGGGAGGAGTAGGGTCCCTGGGAGGGCAGGGGATGGAGGTGAAGGAGTGTCCAACTCCACTCCTGAGGCTGTGGAGTAACTCATGGTCACTTCTTGAGCCAGTACAGCCTCAACCCTGCTGTCTGTGCCGGGGCACAGCTAGTCCCAGGTTGTGCTTCTTCCCCAGTGCACAGAGGGGGACACCGAGGATGAGGCCAGCCTGGAGGAGCCCACAGGGGCAGCAGGGCAGCTCTTCCCTCCAATGCCTGTCCTCTTCCTCCAGGCTCTGTGTCTGCTCCTCCTGGGACCCTCCCCATGTTCCCCCGCCCAGGTCCTGTGCAGAGAGGAGGAGTACCCAGCGGGCACTGAGTGTTGCCCCAAGTGTAGCCCAGGTAGGAGCAGCCCTGGGGGCACCACTCCATCCTGCACTGAGCCTCTGTCCTCTGTGCCCACAGCCAAGGGTGGCAAGAAGCTGGGCACAGACAGTGAGCGGCTTCAGCCCCACAGGCAGTCCCCTGCAGCCGGGACCCCTGAGACAATGGCACTCACTGCCGTACTGCCCAAGTGTGGTCTTGGGGAACACCTGGCCTGGGATGACTGAGGCTGAGGCTCAGAGTGGGGCAAGGCCAGAGCCAGGCCTCCGTGTCCCAGGAGGCCCCATGTCCTTCCAGAATTTCCCACCTGCCCCAAAGCTGACACAGCCTTGGAAGGGCTGGGGTCCGTGTTTCCCTGGGGAGCAGCTTGGTGCCTGGGAGTCCTCATGTTGGACTGGGGGCTCAGGTGGGCATGCCCTGTAGCTGAGAAGCTGTGGAATCCCCTGGGCTGCAGGTTACCACGTGAAGCAGGCCTGCAGTGAGCTGACAGGCACAGTGTGCATGCCCTGCCCCCCCCAGACCTACACTGCCCACCCCAACGGCCTGAGCCAGTGTCTGCCTTGCCAAACCTGTGACCCAGGTAGGAGCTGGAAGCTAGGTGCCCAGCATGCCCCACCTCCATGGTCAACACCTGTCACTCACCTGGGCTGTCCTGAGCTTGGGCACTGGCCCATTGTGGGGGCACCTCCAGCCTAGTGGGACCCCCACTTAGCCACAGGGCCACTGCCTGCATCAGGGAGGAGGTCTACAGGGACCCCACACCCCATGTCTCGCAGACCTGCTCCGTACCTCTGCTCCTCTAGCTGGGTGCCCTGGTGAGCCTGCTTTCCCCCATGCCTCAGTTTCCCTGCCTGTTAGGTGGACTTGGGTGATGCTGGGTGTCCTGCAGTGTGCACTGGGAACCAGCTGTGTCCCCACTGTGGTCCTCACCCACTTCTCCTCCAGACAAGGGCCCCACAAGACCACAGGGGAAGGGCCACCCAGAAGGCTGGTACCCGCCTGGGTCTGGGCAGAGAGGAGGATAGGTGCAGAGGTCCTTTGAAGCAGTGTGCCCAGAGGCTGCCCAGGGAGGACAGCCACTCCTTCCTCATCAGACACCTACCCACACATGCGGCCCCTGCCTAGTGTCCGCCTCACTCCTCGAGAGACTGCTCCATCCACGGATGGAGAGAGTGAGGCCCAGCACCACCACAGCCCAGGGGGACAGGCACATCCCCTCCCGCTGAACTCCTGGGGCTGCAGGTGCACAACTGGCAGGGAGGGTCCAGTTTCCTGGAATGAGAGGGAGAGAGCGACAGGCCTGAGAAGGGATGAGAGTTCCAGCTCACTCGGACTCCAGCCCCAGGTCCTCTGGCCCCTCCTGTGTCCCCACTGGCATGTGGCCCAGGCCAGGACTCAGTACAGTAAGTGTCCAGGTCGGGACGTACCTGCTTTCACCCGCAGCTCCAGGTCTGGCAGTCCGTGAGCCCAGTGCACAGGGAGGTGCATGAGGGGAGGCTGCAGCCCCTTGGGGCCAAGGTGGGGTGTGATTGGGGGTCCAAGCCTCAAGCTGCATGCACAGCCCCCTGGCCACACCCTCCCCCATTCTCTGGCATGCAGAGGCCCAGACCAACTCCCACCCGCCCCCTGCCAGCAGAGAAAGGCCAGGCTCTCCCCCACCTGCTTCTGCCATTGACTGCTCAGTTTCACAACGATGGGGCACAGAGTGAGGGCGAGTCTCCCGGGCAGGCGGGGCTGGGGCTGGCACTGCCTCCTGGGACCCCCAGTTCCTCCATTGGCACTGCAGTTCTTAGTGTCTGTCTTATCTGGGCTGGGCTCCTCCTGCTGCCCCTCTCTCGTGGGACTCATCTGAGCCTGGGTGACTCCCGGTAGCCTCCCCACTCTCAGCGACTTTCTTGGGTTCCAGCCTTGGGTATGGACACCAGGCAGAAGTGCTCCGGTGTGCAGGACACTGTGTGTGGCTGTCGTCAAGGCCACTTCTGCCAGGCCAAGGACAGGGACCGCTGCCTCATGTGCTTGTCGCACACTGTCTGTCGCCCTGGCCAGAGGGTGAAGAGAAAAGGTGAGCCCTCGTTCCCAGTGACACAGCTGCCTGAATGCCTGGTGCCACAGACATCACGGCCAGCTTGGAGGTCCTTGGAGGGACAGAAACCTTGGCCAGACCAGGCCGCACCCTCCCAGCCCTGTTCTGGTAGCAAGAAAGGAGAGGGGAGGGCAGAGGAGGGAAGTCTGCCCTGGTGGCGCCCCCTAGTGCCTCTCCTGGTGGCCAGAGCTTACGCCTGCCTCCTTCCACTCAGGCACCAGGCAGGGGGACCAGCTGGTGATGGTCAAAACTACTATTTTCTCTGAGTAGGAAGAGTGACCCCAGCTCCTGCCCAGTGCCTGGCCAGGGCACCCCCTATGTCATTCGTGGAATGAAGGCCAAGGGGCCCCTGGATCACACCCCTGCCTCTTGATGCCCCCCACCCCTACTGCAAACCCGTCCTTCAGGGATGGGAGGCCAGAAGGAGACAGGCCCCAGGCCTGCCCCAGGGAAGCCCAGTTCTCACTGCCCCTCTGCCCATCCCTCTGCACCTCCCAGGCACAGAGAGCCAGGACACGCTGTGTGCCAACTGCACACAAGGGACCTTCTCGCCCAATGGGACCTTGGACCAGTGTCTGCCCTGGACCACGTAAGTGATCCCCAGAAGTCTTGCCCTTGCCTGAGAAAAGGTGCTCCCCCAGATGAGTGCCCCACCCCACCGTGGGTAGCATTGCTGTCACCAGCCATTATGGGGCAGTTTGTGCCCCACAGGCAGCAGGACCCTTTAGCCCATACTTAGCCTGGGCACATCCATTCCAGCTCCTGCAGGAGTAGGCTGGTCCTGTCTGGAGCCACCCTGCTGAGATACTGCTTGGAGCCCAGCTCCATGGGGTGCCCTCACTTCTGCTCCTGAGCAATGGCCCCTTCAAATACCAGGCCCTAGTGCTGACTGGGTCCTTGGGCTCTCTGGAGAGAGCCTGGGGCCCCTGGGCAGCAATCTATGGAGGCAGAGGTGTGGCTATCCCAGGAGGGGGTGCAGCCCCCCAGCTGCACTGAGCCACACATACCAGGACACTCCTAGGTCTGAGGGGCTTCCAGATCCCAGCCCCACACCCTTGGCTGCTTTCTCCTAGGTGCCTGCGGTGGTTTGAGGTGGAGGCAGAGCATGGGACCAACACCAGGGACGCCTCCTGCTCCCAGTCATGGGTGGTCTACATTCTTGTGATGGTCCTGCTCCTATTTTTTGTGTTGGTCTCAGTGCTCTACATGAGGTGTAGGAGGAAATGCCAGTCTGGTGAGCAGTGCCAACCTTCCTGCCAGCGTCAGGGCCTCAGTGGGTGCTGCTCAGTGATCTCTCATCTGTGTCCTTCCAGGCCCTGGGTGGTGGCCACCAGGGGCATTCCCAGGATTCCTGGCCTCCTCTCTGGGGCAGCTGCTGGCTGGTGGATGGGCTTTGGGTCGTGCCCAGAGGCCCGGTGGGAGGTGGCCTGGAGAGGTGGGAGCCTGGAGCTCCAGGTGGGGGAGCATCTGCACCTGCTGCCTGTTCATGAGCATGGGCCTTAGCTCTCATCTGCCTGTGGGGCCTGGGGGTGCCCAGGCAGACTGCACTTAGCTGGGAGAGGCCGAGGTGGGAGGGTCAGTGGTTGGCCCACTGAGGAAGAGGCTGTGTCCTCCCTGGGCAGCCCAAGCATTGCTCATTCGCATCCGTGGCCAACCATCCACCCTCCTCTGGGCACTTCCGCTGTGGCAGGCTGAGCTGGCTTCTAGAGTCTGGCTGAATAGACCAGGCCTGCACAGTCCCGGGGAGCAGGCACCCCAAAGGAAGCAAAGAGGCTAGGCGGGCCGCACTCCTGGGCTCCAAGTCGAATACCTATGTTCTCGCCTCTGTGTGCCCCAGGTGCAAGGTGATGTGGGAGCCTGAGGCTCTGAGGCAGGCCCAGAGTGGCCTATCCCCCTTCTCAGCCCAAGTGTGGGGCCCTGCCCCGGGAAGGGGCCCTCCCCTGTGAGTGCTCTCTCTGCTCCCCCAGATGACAGTTAAGTCCCACTGAGCTGCCAGGATGGCAGGCATCTTAGTCAGCTTTCTCTCCACTATGACCAAGAGACCCGACAAAAACAATTTTAAGGAGGAAGAGTTTATTTGGGGCTCGTGGCTTTAGTTGTCTCTGTTGGTAGACAGCTGGCTTTGTTCTGTAGCTCTGGGCCCAACACAGGGCATCTTGTCATGGCACAAAGACATTGGGGAGGAAAGCAGCTCAGGGCAGGGAACCAGGAAGCAGAGGGAGAATAAGCTCTGCTGACCAGGGACACTCCAAAGGCACGCCCCCATGACCCCTCCTCCAGCCACACCCCACCTGCCTCGTCACTACCCAGCTGGTCCCCATCAGGGGACTAGTGCACGATTGCAGCCATGTTACCTAGGAACATCCTGGGATTATGTCACATATGAGCTTTGGGGGCACTGTCCTCTAAGCCGTAGTGGTGGTCAAGGGCCTTGTCTTCTCATGTGTGGGGCCCTCTGGGGGACAGGCCTGGCAAGGAGCTGTGTCGACCAACCATCTCACTTGTGCAGAGAAGCTCAGTTTCTGGGGGAAGGCCGCATAGCCAGAAGCACAGAATGTGGGTGCCACCCCTTTGCTGTGTTGTGTGCCTGTGGGCCCTGGATGGTGGCTCTGGCCCCTCCTGACGAGTGTCTTTGTATTGCAGGCTCTGAGCTCCATTCGATGGTGGTTCTGCAGGTACAGGGTTCATCCAACCCCTGGGGCTGATGTTCTGGCCTGGTGGTGGGTGTGGGTGGGTCTGCCAGCTGGTCCAGGGCCCTGCATCCTTAGTCTGTGGCTGTGCTAACCCCTTGAACCGGGAACGTAAGGTGACCCTTGGAACCACAAGGTCTGGGGTGGGGGCCTGGAAGGCAGGACTTCACCTTGTCTTCATTACCTGGCAGCAGAAGAGAAAAGAGGAAGCGGGGGAGTCTGCTGTCACCCAGGCCTTGCAGGGCCCACCAGATGTCACCACGGTGGCTGTGGAGGAGACAGCACCAATGTGGGGGTTGAAGGACCCCATCTGCTGATCCCCAGAGTTGGGAACCATGTGACTCAAATCAACCGGAAGCTGCAGCGTACCAGGCAGGTGTATGGCACCTGCCAGGCTTGCTCCAGCCCTTGGCAGCAGGAGAGACAGAGCCATGCTCAGGGGACTCAAGGAAGCCACAGCTGTCCCCATCTATCAAAGAGGGTGCAGAGCCCTCCCAGCAGCCTGGTGTAGCCGGGGGTTTCCTGCAGGGACCAAGGACCATGAGGGCCTGGCAATAGCTGCCCCTGGCCCCAGCCTTCCCAGCCAGACGCACTGGATGAGCCTCAGCCTGCCCATCTGGAGGATGGTCTGTGTGCACTACCTCAAGGGGCTGGGACCGCCAGGACTAGGGCATTAAGGGACCATTCTATTTTGAAATGGTTTTCCCAGCTGCATTTGTTTCTGTCCTTTTTCCTACTTATCATAAAATGCATATTTTGGTTAGACGCTGTTACTGTGTATGTCTTCTTATCGTTGAACTGCTCTGCTGCGTGATCAGTAGGGTTGTTGTCCTCGTGGCCCCCTCTCCCTCAGGGAGTGGCCTCTGCTGGCAGGAGAGCCCCCGCCTCCGTACTAGCACTTCTGCGCCCTCTCCTGGACACCGCTGCAGCTGCCATGGTTTCAGCCCTGGGGTTTCCTGCAGGTTCCTGGATTCCTCTGACATTTCCCCATCCTTCCCAAGAGCTTCCTTAAGTTCCGCGAAGCAGGATGCTCCAGGCTTTCCCTGACCCAGTCCTCTGAGCAAAGAGACTGCTTGCTTCTTGAAGAGTGGCATTTAGTGGCCAACATCGGGAGCCGGGGGTGCTCTGTGTGTGTGGGCCAGCTCATCCCCCAGGACTTCACAGTGGACAGACCTAGGAGCACTCCCGTGTGCAGATGAACACGGTGGTGCACACGTGCACTGAGAGGTGCCTGCGAGTTCACACTGTGTCCATAGTTCTGTCTGCACCTCAACCACCCCTTTCTGTTCCTGTAGCTCCCTGCCTGACAGAGCACCCTCGTGGGCAACCGGAGGGCAGGCTGGGAGCTGCCACCTGCCAGTGAGGCTCAAGACGCGCTCACAGGGTCTGCATCCAAATACGCAGATAGGAATGTGGGCTGCTGATTATTTCCTCCTTCTTAGTGTGGTCATTTTATTCATGTGGGATGTATATTTTTTCATTATTTGAGTTTGAATTCTCTTCTACAGAATTTACCCCCCTTCCTTGTTGGTTCTCTCTGTATCTCTCTGTCTGCCTATTTTAAAAACCAGTGGACCGTAAAGAAGGGCCTAAACGTCAATGTCAGAGGCCCAGGCAGTCTGATGAAGGGGCTGAGACTGCAGGCTGTGTAAGAATGTTGCTAACAAGAATCCCATTCGAAATGCAAGCATTGGGAGATTAGAAGTGGGTACGGTGGGTGGAGACAGCCTAATGACACGCAGAGGCACAGTGGCAAAGAGTCCAGCAAGGCACGCAGAGGGCCTTCCAATGCTGCGGCGGGCTTGATCCATCAGAAAGCCACATCCACCCATGGGCCCAGCCTGATCCCAGGCTGCTGCCCTGAATGTCACCACCACTGTGGCCCCTGAGCACCTGGCCTGGGTTGCCCCAGTGGCTTCCCAGAAAACTACAGAGAGGCAGGACCATTAGAGTGGGACAGGGGGCATCGTGTGTGGGGCCAACAGCTCAGAGCTGGGACACCATCCTGCCGATTAGCATGAGATAACCCAGAGACTTTTGCTTGTGTGACCATGTTATAAGTCCAATCCTCTAACCCAAGTCATGGAACCCACCCATCTTCTGCTGCCCAGGGTCACACTTGTGTCCCCAAATCCCTGGTAAACTTTACTCTGCAGAGTCTGAGCTCCGTCTGCCTCTAATTTGGTCCCATGGTACCTGTGACCATGTCACACTGGGTCTGGGTTGTTCTAGAATATTGCCTAACAGCAAAGCTTTAACCTAATTAAGCAAGCACCTCAGGACTGGCAGGAAGCGCGTCCCAACCCACAGGCACAGAGTGGTTTGGGCCCTGCTGTCTTGAGAGTTGGCAGAAGGAGCTGGCTGAAGACCTCAAGGACAGAGACTGGCGCAGCCCTGCGGCCAGGGCCTTCTTCCTTGACACTATGGGGTCGCTGCCCCATAGCAGCAGAATGCTCTTCTCATGCACCCACAGAGCGCTCAAGTGGGAGGGGGAGCTGGGTCCAAAAGCATGGCCTCAGGCAGCTGGAGGGCTCCTGGCAGGTCCAGCCCAAAGCTCCCTGGTGTGCACAGAGATGTCCCCTCAAGGGCTTCCTACTGGGGCTGTGTGCAGGACACCTGTCTCACACAGGTTGTCATATTCTGCTGTTCAGACATCAAGCACCTTCCTTACCCTGGGGAGATTGCCTTCTCCAGGCCAGCCAGGTCCAAGCAGTAAACAGCACCATGCTGGGCACCGTGCCAGTTGTAGGCCAACCAACCAGCCCAGAGCCTACCCTTCACCTCCTCTCCAGGCCATCACACTCCAGACCAAACGGTTCCCAACCTCGACCACCCAGAGCCTGTACCGGGCATCCAGGAACAGCCGCTGCACCCCAAAGCCCACCACAATGATTCACGCCATTGGTCCCCAGCCCGCTCACCTGCCTCACCTGGCCTTTCCCATGGAAACCACAACAAAGGCTCTGGCTGCCCCTCACTCCCTCTGCCTCCTGGAAGACCCCTGGTGCTTCCCCATGTGGCCCTGTGTGGCACGGGGAGCTCCCTCCCCTGGGGACCTGAAACCAGGCAACTTCTCAGTGGTGGTGGTTACTTCCGATCTGCTGGCCTCGCTATCTGCTGGCCTGAATCCTGATAAAGCCTGCGGTGCAAAATGCCACTAGACAGAAGTGGCGAGTCTAATCAAGTGGAGATCCCACTGAGAGACACAGCCTGGTGGAGGCCACAGTGCCAGGTTCTGACACCCTGAGGAGGAGACTCTGAAGGACCTGAGGGAGCTGGATGGGGAAAAGCAAGGTGCCATGCTGCCTTGTGGCCTCCTAACAGCCTCAGCAGAGTCACCCTGACCCTCCTCCATCAGTTGCTGGCAGTAGCTGTCCCCGGGTAGGGCGACTAAGGGTCAGCCCTGGGTGAGGACATGGTTGAATGGTCTGGAATCTACCCTTCCAGGTCAGAGGGTACATGTTCACCAGTGAAATGGAAATTTGGGGCTGAAACCTGATGCTCTCTTCCACTGTCTGGAGACTAGTTTCCTCTGTTTCTGCCAGCTGGGGCCTGCCTAAGGAGCTGGCCTCTGCAGTTGGTGGTCTTAATAGAGAGGTGGCAATGCCCTCCAGTGTGACAATAGACACCATCAGCTCACTATCAATTTCTTCTTCCTTATGGGTTCTTGTCTTGTGAATTCGAAGAATGAAATCCACAGACCAGGATGAGTGAATGGAAGAATGATTTACTGAAGAAGCAGGAAACAGAACTCTTGCAGGGTGAAAGAGGGGACCTGGATAGCAGGCTTTCTCTGCCTGAGGGTGCTCATCTAAGGGTTTATATAACCCTCAGATCACTGTTATTAGTTCAAACTTGTGCAAATTAGGGTTCAAAAATACACTAACTCCATTGGTCCAAATTCACGCTAGTAAGGGTTTGGAAACCCATTAACGCTTATTGATCAAATCTCAAGTCCCAACTTTCATTCAGGTTTGCCTTGCTTCCATCTTCTCCTGCTTCTTGGGGAAGTGGGAGATTGACAGTAGTGAACTGCACTTGGTTGGTGGGTGGTGTGCGTCGGCAGCTGCAGGGCTGTGTGCAGGCAGTAGCCTCTGTAAGGTGGTCAGGCCTGGCTACCTAACGTCAGTGCTCCTCCATTCACCTGGATGCTGACTCCTGCTTCAGGCCCACTACACCTGCATAGCAGGCTCCACGCAGCCAGGGGCTGTGCTTGCTGTCCACGCCACTCTGCGGCTCCACCCCTCCATTGCTTCATGCCTCCGCAGACTCACAGTCCCACTGCTCTGCTGCTGCTTCTTGGCAGGACCAGTAAGCTGGTTGCACGACTTGGGTGCCAGGGAGCCCTGTCACCAGGACCGCTAGGCTGCAGACCCTCCATCCTGGGCATCTCTGTGCACCACACCAGTCATCTTACCCTCCATCCACAAAGGCCATGCCCACTGGAAACATGGAGAGAGGACCAAGGCACCAATAGAAACTGACCAGCTAGGAGAATGTGGAGAGCCCAGTGTGGGGTCTGCTGGTGGGCAACCCTCCGGGCTCAGGGTGGGCTCTTAGAGCTCTTAGAGCCAAGAGTCACTTAAGCAAAGATCAGGGGAGAGTATTAAGGGGCATGGCTGTGACTCCCAGGTGTGGGGCTGTGGGTTCAGGTCCCCTCCTCTCCTTTGCGTTTATCCCACTGTTTTCCCTGAAGCATCCCCTAACCAGCCCCACCTGCAGCTGTGGGGAAATGGGCCACATGGTGCCTGCAGGAAATGCATAATGGACTAAGGAGCCCTGGTGCCCTGTCAATGTTCCTGGGCCACCCGGACACTGATGCAGGCTACTCACAGGTAGGCTCCTTGTTGCCAAGGACCCTGAGCTGGGGAGTCCACAGATCCCATAGGAGCCTTGAGCTCTCTGTTCTCATTTCTTGAGGGTTCTCAGAGAAAACTCAACCCCAAGCAATGGTTGCAATGGTGCAGGTTGTAAGATTTATGCTTTCTTTTCTATCAAAGTTAAACCTGCAGTGCGACACAGGAGTGTTTACTGCAACTTAAATTTCATGTGTATGTTGAAGCTATTTTAAGTTAGAGAACCAAGTGGTCAGAAAGAAGCAATTAAAAAAAATTCCATAACAGTGATCCAACGGTATCCCTTTTCTGAACCGTCCTATTTTAAATTAGCCAATCACAGAGATCATAACCTGAGTGGCTCCAATCAGAGAGGGGGCAATGCTTCAGCCCAGTGTGTTTGCTGTCTGGATTCTTCTGCACACCCCTCTGCAGAAGTAAAGTTTGTCTTGCTAACTCACTTCCAAGCATGTGTTTTCTTACTGAAACTCTGTACAATTTTATTTCTAACAGTTTTGGCGCTCAATGTGGGGCCTCCTGTGTCACCTGGGGATTGCAGGGACCAACCCCTTCTTCAAGGAGATGCACCACTGCCTTGTTGTGGTGACCTTAGAGGGAACTGTCATCTCTTAGACTGACAAAAGACCCAAAATCTAAAGTGGATCAGAAGTGGATCAGCAATGCTGGGAGAGGGTCTAAGCAAGCACTGCAGCAACCAGGTAACTTCATGTACAGACTAAAGTAAGAAAATCTTTTCTTGGGCTTGAGAGAGAAGTACTCCCTTGGTGGTTGGGGCATCGTGGAGACTGTGTGAGTGTGACGGAGGTATGAGTGCAAGAAACCCCCCAAAAGGGGGAGTTGAGACTCTTCAGAAACACAAGGCCACACCCAGGAAAATGGGATGGGAGTGTGCAAGAAATCCCTAGTAAGTGGGATTGAACATACAGGGGCCCAGGGTGCACAAGAAACCTCAAATAAAGTGGGACTGAGTGCATAGGAAGAAATTGATTTACAGGGACTTACCCCCCCGCCCCCCCCAAAAAAGGGAAATAAAAAATCCTAGGTGTAGGGACAGGGAAGAACAATGGAAAGATCTGATATGTCCAAATCTTTTCCTTTAAAAAGTCCCAAGCAGGGAAACAGTAATAGTGGGAGTAGATCTGCTCCATGGAGGATGCGTGGCCACCTGAACCTTTGATTTCAGCGTCCACCATGGATGGCAGACTCTTCCTGATGTTCCCAACTGCACAGGCCTTTTTCATGTCTGGGTCAAACTGTAAAAATCTGTAAGACTCTATCTTAACCTGTATATTGTATGTCATGGGTTTATATATGTGCTGTCTATCATGCACATGGTATCAAAACTGGCTTACAGATAATGAGTCCTCATAAATTTAATGAATGGATCCAAATGCCTTTCAGTACACGTGACTTAAATAAGACTTTAACAAAAAAGGTCAATCTAAATTGGTAAGGATAAAAGATGCCTTTGAAATTACTAACCCACACTCTTTTGGCCTTGTTACCAAAAGCTCAGTTCTTTTTCCCCTGCCAATTTAGTAGCAAGGACACAGTTTTGAAAGAAGGAAGATATATGGCTTTGCTGGCAGGGGAGAGGGACAGGAGACTCCTGTCCTGGAGTCTGTAATTCTGCCCATCAGGGAGAGCAGAGGTATTTAAAGCTGTTCAAATGCTCCATTCCATGTGTTCCCTGTGGAGGAATTGTGACTAACTTGTTAATTTGGGAGATAGCCATCCCCTAAGTTTGAATTGCTTGGTTCCTGTGGTAGGTGCTCAGTCTAGGATTAGGAAGGGGTGATCCTATTCCCTGCTCCAGTTAGGGAGGGGGAAGGAGAGAAGAGAGAGAGGGGAAATGTCCATTTAAAAATAAGCTTCAGCGGCAAAGCAACAAAAGCTATATTCAAAGCATGAGTTGGACCACCGTTACAGCCAGCAAATCAAAGTGTTGAAGTCTTATAAAATATTTAAAGTGCAATGCCTATTGCTTCTGAGGATTTTACTTTTGCAGGAATAACTGACTTAAAGTGCTAGATTTGTTTGATAGCTTGGTTTTCATGGGTAACCTAAGGTAGAAATGGTTAAATTAGTTTTAACATAAATGGGTTAATCTTTGTAATTGAGTTTGCTAGCAGAGACATCTAAATAATTTGCAAAGTTAAAATACTACAACATCAACAACTCAGTTTAAATTTACGTGCTCCTGGCTTCTTGAATTCCGTGAGGTAACATATATTTGGGTCTATTAAATGTGTTTTTATAAATTGGTAAATGGGAAGAGTTTAAGATTGCTCATTTCTAGGTCTTAACCTAAAACTAAGGTCACTAAGAGTTTTAATACTAACAGGTATAATTCTATATGCATACAAAAAGTTTCAGCTGTGTTTTGATTAAATACTGTGAAGAGCAATGTATTGCATTCTGTTAAAAGGAGTAAAGTTTGTTTAAATGAGAAAAGATGGCACTCCTGTGGTAAAAGGAGGAACCTAACAGGTTTTATGGCTTCTGGATGGACATGCTGGTCAGAGTCCATGCTGAACAGATATTAGAAAGGATGCCAGGGCTGGTGGCTTGGCCCATGATTTTCTAGTTAACTATACTGTACTCTGTTGGTCCTCAAGTCTAAGTTTTTCTGTGACTTCCATTTGGGTCCACCTTCACCTCAATGGAATATTTGACTTCAGGGGACAGTCTTTGTATTTGAAAGGAACCTTGAAAGTTGGCTACTCTGTCTTCTTGTGCAGGCATGAAGGCTTCCAGCTGTGGAGGACATGGTAGTGAGCTTCAGCACTGTTGGTTTGTGACTGGGGGACAGGAATGGTCTTGCTTTTTAGCATTGGCTAGGGCATATCCATCACTGGGATAGAGTAGTTTTTGCCATGATAGTATCTCATTGAACTAAGTGCATGCACGTGGAGACTGGCAGGAAAAGCAACCACACCCAGAAAAGAACAAAACGGAAACTAAAGCCAACCTGTTTTATTGGAAGCCTCTACAAAAGGGCCTTCAGGGAGGCCTAAAGAAAAGGATGGAAAGGGCCTCCTCCATTGACTATCAATATACCTAGCGTAAGAAAAAGGCCCAAAAGGAACCTCTGGGTGTGTTGATAATGGGGAACTGGCTTAGGGTTGATGCACTGTGATGATGGGTTGAATCCAAGAATGTCCCGTACTCTGACCCCTGGAATGCCACCTGGGAGCGGAAAAAAGTAAGGCGGTTTTTATATATGTCAGATTGTCTGATCCCTCTCTTGGGATGAAATTTGTTATATAAATTAAATGAACAGATAACATTCATTAGGTTTGTTTCAGAATATAAATTTAAGAAAAGATCTGAAATAAAAAATAGATAAACAAAAGAACATTCTAGGTATGGAAATATATATTAGCATAAAAAATTAAAAAATAAAAGAAATGTTACTGGATGAGAAAGTAAGATGGTAAAGTAAGATTTTGTATGGTAAAGTAAGATTCTCCTTCTGAAGTCCAAGATGATAGGAAAGACAAAACTACAGATTTAAACAAGTTGTAGAACTTCTAAGCTGCAGATGGTTCAGGAAGGTTAAATCTCAAAAAGGTTTGTGTAGTTATTATTACATTGGCTATAATTAGCAATGTTAGCTAAAGTTATTCAAATTTTAATAATGTACTGGTAGGAAGCAAAGACTGAACTTTGATCTGCTCTTATCTATCAAGATAATTTTCATGAGTCCAGTTTTATTTCTTAGGGAGGATAAGTCTTAAAGGAATTAGGGTTTGTACATTCTGGTTAAACAAATAACTATTATTTTAGGTTATTCTTGTACACTACAGATTCTAAATTTTCTTTAAAGATTAAACTTGATTAATATAAGGATATCAATGTAATTGTGATGCTGTTACTGGCTTCTTTGGTATATTAGATATATTCAAGTCCTCCAAATATAAAACTCTTTCACAATGAAAAGCTTAGGAGAGCACTTTATCAAGCTGGTGTTCTGCAAATAGTCTCTTTCAGACTTACGCAGAAATAATAAATTTATTTGGAGATTTATTCATGTCATTTAATGTTCTGTAACTGGATAAAGATAGTCTGTTATCAGTAAGTCATATATAGATCCTTGTATAACCTCTTTACATTGGGACAGACGTTTAAATGTATTTTAGAAAGACAATGAGAGCCTGGTTTATTTAAAGGTGAAAATATGGAACATGGAAGAGTTTTGCCGGTTTTTCATTTCCACAAAAAGTTAAGAGCTCTTTTACTTCTTGTTTGATTTGTGTTTCAGATGTAATGTTGTACTAGGTTATTTATCAAGAGCCCCACCTTACCTAAACAAGTCTCTGCCTCTCACCCTACTCCATGTTAGGATGGCTCCAAAGAAGGCTAAAATTAAACTCATTTAAAGTTGTGTTGAAAAGATTGATTTTTATTGTAAAGATTATTGTGATCTCAAAAAAAACACTATTACCATATTTAGGAAAAAAACAATGACTTTCCCTATCTTTGAAACAAAGGTTCAATTTCTTAAAAATGATATATTAGGTTTCTCTTTTACTTAATCATTTCTGAGAACCCAGGGCCTCCCAGCACAGATATCACCTCTGGGAATTTCCAGGACACCCACGTTGGCCAGGTGACCACATCCTGAACCAGGTTGGGAAGGGAAACAAGTTGGATCCTGCTTGGGAAGGGCCCTACCAAGTCCTGCTCACGACTGAGACAGTTGTTCTGACCACAAGACAAGGTTGGACTCACTTCACACGAGCAGAGGGAGCCTCCGCTTCTAAGAGGGAGAATCAATGGACTTCAATCCAACATCCAGATTCCACCAAATTAACTTTAAAAAGACTAATAATGCTCACAGTGATATGGAAGATTGCATCCTGTAAGCTGATCATTAATGTCACCCAGACCACCTCCCCTCCGGCTGTTAAATTAATGCCTGTCAGGTACCCCCTGTGGAAATTCACACAATCAGGAGCAATTATCTGGGGCAAACAAATACTATTGTCCAGCACATTCTGGAGAAATCTAATAATGATGTTACATCAGAAGTAGAAGATTTACAACAAATTCTTCCAGTGGAAATTAGGTACAATGAGACATATGCCTGGAAGAAGGGATTAAATATTCTGTTCGCATTAAATAAAAGCAACTGTTAGGCTGGAAGCTCAAGAGGGCCCATTCCCACTTGGCTGGACCTGACCCTATGAGCATGAGTTGCGTGATGTCCCACTTTCAAGAAAGCATGACCTAAACCTAATGCTGTCACTGTTGCTGCTGGCAGCTGAGGGCCTAAGGCAAGAGCACCTGGAGGGCATTACCTGCTTCCCTTAGAACCAACTGCCCCTCATGCCTCTCTGGGTGGGGTGGAGGAGCAACTGGTCTTCTAGGGAAATACATCTGGATGCAGTGAAAGCCGGTCCTTTGAGGAGACATCTGATCAAACACCACTCACTGCAGCCCAAGCCAGAGTCTGCAGGTACTGTGGGGGCCATGACTTGAGGCGGTACCCGCCAGCTGGAGTGCAGCCTATGCTTTGGCTCAAATGACTGTCCCTTTCACCCTGGCATTTCTCAGGTCAAATCAATCCCCGCTCAAATCAATCCCAGCTCTTTCCCCTGGACGTCATTTGACCCCCATACTTATAATTTCATCAGAATTCTTCAAGAGGTTGCTAATGAGTTCAGAGCTAGGAATCAGATAGCAGCAAGTTTTGAATCAGTTTTCTTTTGGTGGTCCACAATAAATAAAAATATAGACTGTACTAATTACATTGCTTACAATCAACAAAGGGTTACTAATTATATGAGAGAGGCTCTCAAGGGAATTGCAGAAAAATTAGATGCTACTAATAGAACGATATGGAAAGAACGAATCACATTTATTATTATCCCATTAATTGTTGCATTGGGAGGCACGACCACTGCTAGAAACTGCATAACTCTGTATACGGGAGGAAACTCCACTCTCATATCAGAATTACCCTCTTGTATTACATACAGTTGAGCATGAATGTCAAAAGATGTCATCCAAATTTGAAGAAAAGAGTTTACATGGATCAGATAAGTGGGGGAAATTGTAAGATTTATGTTTTCCTTTCTATCAGTTAACCTGTAGTGCAAATAGGTGTGTATATTGCAGCTTAAATTTCAGTGTATAATGAAGCTATTTTAAGTTAAGAGAACCACGTGGTCAGAAAGAGGCAATTTAAAAAAAATTCCATAACAGTTATCTACCTGTATCCTTTTTCTGAACTGCTCTATTTTAAATTAGCCAGTCGTGGAGAGTGTAACCTGAGCTCCTCCAGTCAGGGAGGGGCAGTGCTTCATTAGGGATAAATTTTGGGGACTGCCTGCCCAGGTGTGCTTGCTTGCTAGGTTCTTTTTGTGAGCACACCTTCCTGCAGAAGCAGTTTGCCTTACTCACCCACTTCCAAGCATGTGTTTGATTTTCTTACTGCACCTTGGTACGATTTTATTTCTAACAGTGTGGAGGGCTGACCCATGGCAGACTATCCCTACTAATGGGGGACACTGCAAGTGTGAGGTCTCAAGGGTGCCAGCTGAGGACACCATGCCAACCACAAGTGACGGCCACTCTCCAGCCTTCGCGCCAGCAGAGGATCCCTCTGAGAAACCCAGTCCCTGTGTGGTTGTGACCTGCGTGGCAACTTTGCTGAAGATCTGCTGCTCTGTGATTCTGGCTATATCCTGCTGGGAGAGTTCACTTCCTAACGGGCCCAGTCCTGCCCGAGCTGTAGCGCTTGCTGTCCTTTTTCCCAGGACCCCCACAGGACATTGGTGAATAGCACTGAGCTTGCCTGGGCCAAGTGCATGGGCCAGGACCACAGAAGCAGCCCTGGAAGGGCCAGCTTGGAAGGCTTCTGGAATCAGTCTCTTGTGCTGCATCTGAGAGGGGGTAGATGGCTTCCACATGTACAGACTGGCTGAGATGGGATGCCCTGGGGCCCACAGGCCCTGCCTAAGTGGTGGACAGCATGGGGGCAGGGGAGGTTAGGTCCCCCAATGTCCTGCCTCAGGCTGCCTGTGAGTGGATGGAGCATGTCCTTGTGTGCAGACGAACACAAGGCCACTAACAGGAGATCCTGAGGCCACTGTCCTTGCCTGGGCCACCTCCATCCTGAGGACACTGTCCTTGCCTGGGCCACCTGCGGCCCGGCTGAGCCCTGTGAAGGACTTAGGTGGTACCGTTCTGGCTCATGGCCTCCTATGGCAAAGGCATGGACAGGGAGCAGGAGCCAGGGGTCGCTCCGGTTTCCCTGCTGCTCACTGAACGGGGCGATGGAATTCCCAGGGAAAGAATACTCTCGGCCCTTCCCCCTCTAGGGCTGGGGAGTCTGCTGTTCCCTTTCTACCACCCCCTTAGTCCAGCCACTTCTTTCCAGCTTCCTTCCTCAGGAGGCCCAAGCCCAGCACAACTCGCAGCAGATTGACACGGACGCTCTCCCCAGGTCCACCTCTCTTACCAGCTGAATTCCCGGGTCCACCCAAGCCAAGAGGATGGAGGGGGTGGTTTGTTACCCTTATATCTTACGTCTGTGGGAAGCCTGTGTGAGCACGGAAGCTGTCAGAATCACAACAGAGTCGCAACTGCCCAGCATGACTGCGAATAAATAAAGCTGGGAGGTTGTAAGAGGCAGATCCCATGCAGGACTGCCCAGACTGTCATCAAGGCTGCTCTGCAGGGCCTGCCCCTCACACAGAACCGCCTCTGTGGGGCCACCTCACCCAGCAAATGCCCATCCCGGCTTCAGAGTGTCTTAGGCAACATTTGACCCTCAGTCTTCTGGGCAGGCCAGAGCAGGCCAGAGCTCACTGTAACAAGCCCTGCTCCTGTCTCAGAGCTCCACTATCCCCAGATAAATGTCATTATGCTTCGGAAAATCTTTCTCTGATCATTATTAGGTTGACAAGCGATTGGGCAAGAATGTGCAGTGTGCCTCAGGGGCCGACATGGACCTCCTCCATGGGAGGTGCCCTCCAACCCTGCTCGCTGTGCCGAAGGGCTGGCTCTGAGGGAACAGATGGGGCTGCTGTGAGGTCGGGATGTCTGGGGGTCTGCGGGTGGGCAAAGGGGCGGGCTGTGGATTCAGCTTTTGATTTTCATTTGGCACAAATCTGAGTAACCCATGGAGCCCCTGGCCCCATCCTGCTTTCGCACCTGAGAGGATGAGTGTTGGAGTGGTGCCCAGCCGACACCCACAGGCAGGATGTGAGTGCCAGGCTTCTCTGGAAGGGACAGGGCTGTGGGTCTCCCCTGAGAGCAAATGGGGTTAGTGTACCTCCCTCAGCATCAATCAGACCCTCAGCTTCTGTGCCACAGGGCAGACCCAGCTGCCCATGTGTGTCCAGCTGGGTAGGCATAGCCCTGAGCACCTCTGCCCACAGGTACATCAGCCTCTGGTCCAGGGCACTGGAGGAAGCCCTGTTCCCACCGGGAGGGCTGGCTGGGAAGTGTGGTCCTCTACAAACTGTGCCCCAGGAAGCCTGGGGCCAGGACAGAGCTCTCTGCCTCTTCTCCATTGGCTGGCACACGTGGGGATCCCCTCCCCTGGCAAATTTTCTTTCTTTTTGGTATCACAGATTGAACCCAGGCCCTGGGTGCTTAACCACGGAGTGACATCCCCAGCCCATTTTATTTATTTATTTTTGAGACAGGGTCTTGCTAAGTTTCTGCGGCTGGCTTTGAACTTGTAATCCTCCTGCCTCAGTTTCCCGAGTCACTGGGATTAGGTGTGTGCCACCATGCCCAACTCTTTTCTGTTTCTTTTCTCTTTTTTTAAGGAGAGAGAGAGAGAGAGAGAGGATCAATTTATTTTTTCATCTGGCCTTTGTTTCTCTGACACTTGTAATGCTGGGGTTTGAATCTGCATCCTCATGCATGTCAGGCAAGTACCCTAACCACCAACCCACCAGCCAACCCCTCTCTCTTTCTTTTCTTTTCTCTTTTTTTTAAGAGAGAAGGACAGTGAGAGAGACAGAGAGAATCAATTTTTATTGAGTTTTTCACATGGCTTTTATTGCTCTGACACTTAGTTGTGTACGTGGGTGCTGGGATTTGAACCATTTTACTTGCACATGCAGGGCAAGCCCAGTAGCTGACGAGCCACCACTCCAGCCCCCCACCCTTTCCAAAAAGCAGAAAAGGAGGGGGGCTGTGGCTCAGTGGCAGAGCACTTGCCTTGAATGCATGAGGCCCTAAGTTCAACCCCCACTACCATTAAAAACACAAAAAGAAAAACAGATGGATTTACCATGCGAAAGCCCCCCCCCTGCCCCCAGGTAAAAGTAACATCCTGCAGCCAACACAAGAATTCTGCACAGGCCTTGTTAAAGCAGCTGCGGTTGGCAAGGTGGCCTGTTGGGCAGGAGGATCAAAAGTTCAGGGCAAGCCTCGTCCACCAACTGAGGCCCTAACTTAGCTAGACCCTATCTCAAAAACAAAAGCAAAACCTCTGACCTCCCTTCCCTCGCCTTAGTTAACCTCTTCCCAACTTCCTATTGTGTGTGGTAGGGCAGAGGAACGGCCTCTAAGTGCTTCTTTGTGTCGTTTCCTTAGGAGGGTTCCTGTTAATCCATCTTACCTCAGTTTACCCTCTGGGCCCATTTAGGACCCCAGGAGGTGTCTGCTGCCCTGCGCACGTACCCGCGAAATCATGGGAAGGCTGCACACGCCCTGACCTGCGGCCTCCTTCTCCGCTGAGCCTGCAGCGCCGAGTGAGGACCCTTCCCACCTGCCTAGCCTGTGGGCTTTCTGATCCCTCCGGCCCTAGGTAGCACTGCCCGGGATGCAAGCGGAGGGGAGGGGTGGGGCCCTGACGCCTTCTGACGCGTGTGCCCCTGAAGCTGGCGGTGGCCTTCCCGGCTCTCAAGGCCCCTCCTCCGCCAATCGGTTCCTCCCCCGAGGCCTCCAGGGGCGCAGGGGCGTCCCTACCACTGCTTCAGGGGCGGTCAATCCCTCCCGGCTTCTCTGTCCTCCTGCGCGTCCCGCCTCTGTCACCCAGGAGCCAATGCCCTTGGACCTGGTCACAGCGATCTTGTTCCCCTGCCTGGACCTTCAGCCCCCAGCGCCAGCGTCCTTCCAGGCCACGCCTGGCCTCAGCTTCACCCTCCCCTCCCGAGTCCTGCGGAGAGCAGGGTGGCCCCTTCCTCCTCCAGTAGAGCCTGGGCCCCCTGGCCGGGCTACCAGCGACTAGAACAGGGACCCATGCGGGGTCCAGCTGGGTCTCTGCCTCGCTCGGATCTGGTGCTACCAAAGACGTCACAGCATTGATGAAGAAGACTGATGCCCAAGGCAGCTAGTAAGCACGGCTTTCCCGTGCGCAGCATTCACGTCCATTTTACCCCAAATTTGGGGGGCTGAAAGCTGCTATGTACCTGGCATGAAAACGTAAGCTTGTTTGCGATGATGGTGCATGCTCAGGGATTTCAAGTAGTAATCAGGCCGCGGGATCCACACCCAGGCTTGCCAACCCCACACCAGCCGGCCCGCCCGCTGCGAAACCTCGCCGGATCTTCCCTCCGAAGCTCCGCCCCGTCATCGCCCCGCCCCGACATCGCGCCGAAGACCTGCCTCACCCGCCTCCCCTCCCTCTGAAGCCCCGCCCCGCCACCCATAAGAAGCCCATCAACCCTCCGAAGCCCCGTCCCGGCCGCCTCGCCAATCAACCCTCCGCAGCCCCGCCCCATCCTTCCGCTCCGCCCCTGATCTCTGCGCAGGCGCATCGCGTGCGGAAGGCTCACCAGCTCCACCTGAAGCGCCATTGGCCCGCAGGCTCATGGATATGTAAATGAAGTGACCCGGTTCCTTTCAGGCTTCGGTCCTGGGCCCGGAAGCTGGGGAAGGTGCTAGGGGTGTGACGGGGCGTGACTTGGGGGCGGGGCTGGGGCATCCTGCCAGGCTTGAGGCGCAGCTGCGTTGGGAGCAGAGCCCGGAGCTAGTATTCGGAACTCTGGAAGCCTGCGGTCGCCATGAACCCTGTGGACCTTTCCCGAGTGGGCGCCTGTGTCCTGAAGCATGCGGTGACTGGAGAGGTGAGGCCCGCAGCGCGGTGGACGCCCCCCGGTCTTGCCTCGCCGCCCTGGGCAGCTCTCTTGGCTGCTGGTTGGGCGCCCTGTGGGGTCGCTGGCTGGGCGTAGGCGGGGCGCGGGGGTGGGCGTCGGGCCGGCGCCCCAAGAGCGTGCCGCTCTTCAGGCGGTGGAGCTGCGGAGCCTGTGGCAGGAGCAGGCGTGCGTGGTGGCCGGGTTGCGGCGCTTCGGCTGCATGGTGTGCCGCTGGATCGCCAAGGACCTCAGCAACCTGCGAGGTGTCCTGGACCAGCACGGCGTGCGCCTGCTGGGCGTCGGGCCGGAGGCCCTAGGCCTACAGGAGTTCCTGGACGGTGGCTACTTTTCCGGAGGTGCGACCCTTCCCCGACTCAGGGCGTTGGCGGTCGCTCTGCCGGCCTTGGCCTGGAGGTGCTCCTGTGTCTTCGTTCTCTTAAGTCCCGCTGCCTCCCCATCCCCAGGTTGTGTCCTTGTTTTCCTCCCCTTCCGGTTCCACTGGCCACCTGTGGGGCTCAGCTCCTCTCCTCTACAGTGGGGACACTCAGCCTTACCTTGACCCTCCTGACCCGGGGTGGGTGAGCTAGGCACAATGACTGGTCAGGGACAGGGGGCAGTATGCAGGAGGGTGAACCTGGGTGGGGCCAGGCCTGGGACATCCACTTGTGGCTTCCCTTACCAGACCTCTACGTGGATGAGAGCAAGCAGTTTTATAAGGAGCTGGGCTTCAAGCGGTAAGTGTGTCTGTCTGGGACAACCCATGGGATGGACATGGGTGGAGGGGAGAGGGTGTCCATCGCTCCCTGGTTCTTTTTGCTGCCACCCTCTGCTTAGTCTGCCCTAAGCAGCCTGGCTCTGGTGGTATTGGCAGCTCCAGCCAGCAATCGTGTCACACTTTTTCTTGGGTGTTACCGGTTCTGTAGTTCTGTAGGTGTTTCTCACCTAGGCCTACCCTTAGCAGGCAGCAGTGCCCAGATCACCAGAGGGGGTTTGGAGCCCAGTGCTTCCCTCAGGGACCATCCCAGCTTTCTGGTGCCATAGGCTGCCTGCCCTGATTGGCAGGGCCAGCTGAGCAGATCCTTGGGTGTGCTCAGCCTGGGGCCCGGTCTGCATACTCCACACACTGGGTGGTCTCCAGGTCACCCATCCTCAGACTGGGTGCCCCGTGGCTTCAGTAGCTGCTCCTGGCTGGGCTGGTTGCTGACCTGACTGCCTGGTGCTGTCTCTGAGCCCCTGGTGAGGTGAGTGTATAGGGCAGGTTCTGATGCAGGCCTGAGCTGTGCATCTGCTGGAGATGGGTGGACTGGGGCCTGGGCTTCACCAGTGTCTGGACCAGCAGGCTGCTGTGTTTGCAGGTACAACAGCCTGAGCATCCTGCCAGCTGCCCTGGGGAAGCCTGTGCGTGATGTGGCTGCCAAGGTTAGCGATGCCCAAGGTCAGACCGGACTAGGGGATGGTGGTTCTTCCCTTGAGGACTGATCTTAGCCCTGTTCTTTTCCTTCCAGGCCAAGGCTGTTGGCATCCAGGGAAACCTGTCTGGGGACCTGCTGCAGAGTGGAGGGCTGCTGGTAGTCAGCAAAGGTGGGTTGGGGAGGGACTCCATGGCCATGTCCGCAGTGGGAAGGCCTTGTGGCACTTGGTGGCTGAGCTCTTCCCCTTTTATGGAGTGTCTGACTTCTCACAACTCCTTTTCTGTGATGTGGCCTGGCCCTTGGTGTTGGTGTGGCAGGGTGGGCTGTGGGCAGAACGGCTGTCTTTCTAGGTGTTGGTTGTGACTGTCCATGCATGCCAGGTGTAGGTGGCTCCCAGGGCTCTCTGACCATCTGCCTCTTCTACAGGTGGTGATAAAGTTCTGCTGCATTTTGTCCAGAAATCCCCGGGTGACTATGTCCCCCAGGAGAGCATCCTGCAGGCCCTGGGCATCTCTGCAGAGGTCCACACCAGTGAGCCACCTCAGGTAAGCTATGCCTCTCCACCTACACCCAGCTCCCCCCCGGCCGGCTCCCCTGGGCCAGCGCTGGCATGGTCAGGTGCTGAGCTGCGGCCTCTTGGAATTCACATTTTTCTGCTCATGGCAACCTCAGGGTATATATGTCAAGTGACTCCACTTAGGCTGTAAGGGACCCAGGGCCAATATGACCAGACAGGCAGACCTAGCTGGACCCACCCTGGTGGGTGGTGGCTTCAGGATTCTTTTTTTTTTTTTTGGGTCTTGGAGGCTGGGGAGAGCTTGTTTTTCCAAAGAGTCTCTGTTGGTCACAGTGTGGTCCTGGTGGTCCTCCTATGCTCCAGATGGAGGGGAGTGGTCACTGTATGGGACAGGTTGCCTCCAGCATTAAGGATGCACCCTTCTGTATTTGGGTGGGTGGACCCCATTGTTCTTGGCCAGTTGGGAGTGTGTCTGGCCTCACAGGGCCCCTGCTGCCCCTGCAGTGTGATGAGGAGGTGTGTAGGAGGTGACAGTCCTGGCCTGCTCAGATCTGGGAGACGTCTGCTGCTTCAGGTATGCTGGGAGTCAGACATGAAGAGTCGTCAGAGTGCTGGGCCAGGCCACTGGGCTGTGTCTGATGTGAAGCAACCATGAGCCATTAAAGCTGCTGTCTCTGGGCTGGTGTGTTTCCTCAGTGGCGCCACATCTGTGTTCTCTCAGGGTGCCAGGGTGTTGTCATTCCACTGTGAAAGTTGCTGTCCTCTGGGGGACATGCCCCTGCAGATTGAGGCCTCTGGCATGTGTGGCCCTGAGGACAGGCCTACTGCCCTGTCGTTTCCTCCCAGAGTGATCTTATGCCCTAGCCCTCGTCTGCCTGAGGATGGGAAAGCAGCCAAGGGTGGGGAGAGGAGGGTTTGATGGGGCTCTGGAACCAGGCCCCAGATGGGAGCCCAGCCGAGGGGATGGTGGGGGACCCACTGGGTTTGGAGTAGATCTACAAACACCTCTCCCACGTCAGGCCTCCCCTCTAATGGATCCCTTGCGTCCATTGGGCTTCTGATGACCATCTCAGCCCCTCCTTCTGCCTCCCTAGTTCAAGCCTGAGGAACATAGTGTCCTAGGTGGCCTCAATCCCCACCTACTCACTAGTGGTCACTTACAAAATGGCGCAAGTGATGTGCTCCTTGGCAGTCTGGCTTCAACTTACACAAAATTAAAAATTCCAGTTTCCCAGCTGCAGCTCCCCAGGTACTCTAGGTCACCTCCCTCCCCAACCTTAGCTCCTTGAGTCAGTTACCCACCCATCTCAGCAGTGGGGTCTCCAGTAAGGGGATGCTGGAGGCTTGTCCAGAGTCCCCTCCTGCTGTCCGCTTGCTGCCCAATGCCACTGCTACCTCACTGCCGCACAGCCCTACCTATACACACGAGCCACAGCCTTCTTTCAAGCGTTTACTCAGCTCAGGTCTGAAGCTTGGACGTCTGACAGCAGTGTGCTTTGCAGAGCTGGTGGAAGGTGGTGGGTCACATCTACGGGGCTGCATGGGGCTCTGATCCTCGAGGCTGAGTGCAGAGCGGGTGCTGTGCGGGCACTGCTCACCCAGTGTTAGGCAGTGGCTGTGCTCCAGGCCAGTATGGAGTTCGGGCAAGCACGGTGGCCACTTGGTGGGGTGCTCACCAGGTCCCTGCCAGCTGCACCATCTTGGCGCAGATGCCTGTGGGCGGCGGGTGGGCATGGACCGCGCAGTGCGGCTCAGCCTTGGCTACCAGACACGGCACCGCTCCTTGGGGTGCATGCGGGTCCCCTGCCTGCAGTGGAACGCGTCAGAGAAGGCAGCTAGGTTCTGCAGTGAGCCCAGTACCCTGTGGACGAGTGGGTGGACAGAAAGCCTGAGACAGTACTTGGGTGGGGGCCAGGGCAGGGGTAGGGCTGGGCAGGGACTTACCTGTACTTCAGGGGACTGTGGACGTCAGTCTTGATGGACTGGACAGCAAACTCAGGCCGGTAGGACCCACACCATACCTGTGGGTGCACAAAGGGCATGGCTACAAGGCTGTGGGGGTAGAAGGGGGCCCCTTGGTTGTGGCAGGGACAGGCAGCAGTTCCCCCCAGCCCGAGCTGCCTCTTCTGGGGAGGGGTGAGGGAACCAGCAGGTTGCTGTCCTCCCTGCACATCCGTATCTGTCCCTCACAGCTGTACCAACTGCCCTCCGAGATGTGTGGGTGGGGAGGTGTAGGGGAACCAGGACTACAGCCACTACCTGGGCATAATTGATGAAGAAAAGCTGGTCATACGTCAGCTTCAGTCCAGGCAGCTGCTGGTCCTTGCCACCTTCCGCCATCCACTTCAGGTAAGCCTGTGGGCCCAAGTGGGTGCTGGGCCTGCCAGTGCAGCCAGGCCTCTGCGCCCTCTGAGGTGATCTGGCTCCAGGACCTATTGTAGGTGGGGGCCCTGCTTCTGCAGCTTCAGGCCCCCGTGACACCCCCAAGACCAGCACTCGGCACCTTGATCTTCAGCTGCCTCTGAATGCTTAGCCCAGAAGGGTTCTGTGGGGCCCCTACCCGCCAACTGGAGCCCACCCAGAATGAGCCCAGGGCTCACCCATTTTCAGCTGTAGGTGAGGAGTGGTGGACATGTGGTCAGTCTCACACCACTTCACTTTGAGACACAAAGTAGCCTCCATGCCAGCTTGGGTGGTTCAGGCCCAGTGCCCACCCGGGCCAAGAGGTACTCTGGGGCACATGCCCAGTCAGGAGGAGTTTCTAGGACAGTCCTGCTCTGCTGAAGGCCACCGTGCCCCCTGCTGCAGGCCCCTGCTCGGACCCACCTTGTATGCCTGCCGCACCCCACCATTGTCGGCGATGTTCTCCCCCAGGGTGCTGAAGCCGTTCACCTGCACACAGAGGACAGGGTGGGGGGCAGCCCAGGCCTTGCCCCTGGGCCCTGGCTCCAGCGCGGTGGTGCGCACACAGGGCCCCGTGCCGCCGCGCCCCTGTGGCTCGCTCACGTTCTGCTTGTCCGCCAGCTCCCAGGTGTAGTTGTTGTACTGGTAGATCATGCACTCCGACTGCTTTCGGAAGTGCTGGGCCGAGAAGTTGCTCCACCAGTCCAGCATGTTGCCGTTTTTGTCAAAGTTCCGGCCTGGGCAGGGATAGCACAGAGGCGGCTGTCCTGTGTCCCTGTGGCCACTGCTGTACAGCTGACCCGGCATCTAGAGCTGTTCAGCCCCCAAAGACGGAGGGCTTCTGTGCTCCTCCACACCACCCTGACATTGGGTCCAAGAGCACTGGTTTATGGACACCTCCTAAGATGTCCTAGCTTCCTAAACCCTGGTGAGGGAACATGTGCGTGCTGGGAGCACAGCAGTGCCCTTGGGAGATCCCCATAGCCAAATCACACAAGAAAACTAGCTTGGGTCCCTGTGTGTGGCAGCCCCTCCCAGGGATGGAGGAAGGCCAGGTCCCCCAGCCTCAGGTGTGCTGAACAGTGCCACTTCCCGTGTGTCACAGGTCCAGGGAGGGGACGTGACTAGTCATTGTGCCTTTTCTCAAGGCCTGTGGCAGAGTCTCTGGATGAGCTCTGGGCTGGCATTCAAGACCTAATCTGCCACTGTTCCCTGGGGACCAGGTGCATCTTCCCACACTCTGGCCTCAGTGTCCCCTCCTAAACCACCTATCTCAGGGAGATAGGTGTGCTGTGCTCTGGAAACCCAGGCCGCCCTTTACCATTGTCGTCAAAGCCATGTGTGATCTCGTGCCCAATCACCATCCCAATGCCCCCGAAGTTCAGGGCCTGTGGCTGCTCCTTGCTGAAGAAGGGCGGCTGGAGGATCCCGGCAGGGAACACTGTCCCCAAGGGAGCACAAAGAAGAAACTGAGTTGGCACAGTTGCATGCCATGCTCATGTGGCACCTGCAGGGGTCCCATCATCTACTCCCTCCCATGGCCTGGGAGATGGAGGTTGAGACCCTCCCCAACGTACGGCTGAGCAAGCAGGTGCAGAGGTGGGGAGCGGAGGCTAGATCTAGGACCTGTGTCCCTACCAATGTGTGGCTGAGTAAGCAGGTGCAGAGGCTGGGAGTGCGTGCCAAGATCTAGGACCCATGTCCAGCCTCCTCCTGCATTCTGTGCACCTCCCCACACCAATGTATGGCTGAGGAAGCAGGTGCAGAGGCTGGGAGTGGAGGCTAGATCTAGGACCCGTGTCCAGCCTTCTCCACATCATTTGTTCCCCGATCAATGCACAGCTGAGGAAGCAGGTGCAGCAGTGGGAAGCAGAGGCTAGATTTAGGAGCCGTACCAGCCTCCTCCTGCATCCTATGCCCCTGCCAATGTACAGCTGAGGAAGCCAGTGCAGAGGCCAGGAGCTGAGGCTAGATCTAGGACCTTTGTCCAGCCTCCTCTGCATTTTATGCTGCCTTCAGGGAGACTAGACTCATATTTCTTGATCCCTCGTGACCCATGTAATGACGCAGGACAAAACTCCCCTGAGGTGGGTGACAGCATAATGGGGGGAGTGCCCACTCCCTGTAAGGATGGCTGGGGCACCCCCAGGAGGGCTGGGTGGGGCGGCACTGTGGTGCTAGAGGGCCTAGGGTGGTCAGGGAGGCAGGCGAGCGTACCGATCTGGTTTCGATTTGGAGAGTAGAAGGCGTTGACCACTGCGGCCCCGATGATCCAGCTGTGAGGGGCACAGAGGTCACCTGAAGCCCACGTGTAGGGACCTTCCCTCTGGCCCCTCCCTGTCCTGGATGACAAAAGTCTGCCCTGTCACAATGGCCACGCCAGAATAGGGTCCTGGGCATCACAAGATCCAGATACTCTTGAAGGCCCCAAAACAGAGGAGCTGGGGGTCTTTGAGATGGATCCAGCATCCCTCCTCAGCCATGGTGGCTCCCATAGGCCACGCCAACAAGGCCACTCACAGATTCTGGTCCACCTTTTCCCGAAGCTTCTTGAGGCTCCTGTGGGCACTGGCCTTGAGGTTCTGCAAGCCATTCTCAAAGTACAGGTCCTCCGAGAAGTTCAGCTACGGGAGAGGGGCGGTCACGGCCGGCGCTCGGGCTAGGTCCTTGGGGAGGGGTCCCGGGGGTGGGGATCAAGGGTGGTCAGGGAAGGGCCTCAAGACTAGCCGTGGCCTCTACTCTGGGTATAGGAGGGGGTGGGGTGCCCTGGCCCTGAGCCACTCTGAACCACCTCTTGAGTCCTTTGGGGCCTGTGACCCCATCTGGAGACTGAGGGAGGCCGAGCCACCCCAGGGCATGGGAGGGCAGCTGAGTTGGGGAAGACAAAGGTGCTGGGCACAGAGTGCCCCCTCTGGGCCCCGCCCCCAGTGGTGACTTGGAGGCAGGGGCTGGGGCTGGGCAGGGACAGGCTCGAGGGCGCTGTGGGGGCGCACGCTGGAATACTCCTCGTCCAGGTGCTTGTCCGTCTCCAGGATGTAGTCCGGGTAGCCGATCTGCTCCCGGATGCCCATGGCCTGAGGAGAAGACCAACTGCGGAGGCCACCTGGGGAGGCCACCTGCTAGTTCTGCACCCAGCCCTGGGCCTAGGGGCTGAGTGACTGAGAACTCCATAGCCAGCCAGGGCCCTGAGGAGTCACCTGGCTACTTGTTCTGAGGGTCCAGAGGGGCTCTGTGTGGGTCCTGGCCCTTGCTCCCTGGCTACTGCCCCTTCCTTGCTGTTCCTGGGGTCTTTGGGATTTCCCAACAGGCTCCATCCCTGCTTTCCCCCTCTGGGACCACTCTCTGCGGTGCTGACCTTAGGGCTCCTGTGGGGGCCTCTGGCAGCCTCATGTGGACAGCTGCCCTGTGGCCACCCTAGTGCCCCATAGGCTGCTGGGCCTCTGTTAGACTTGCCCACCTTCTCCTGGGCCTTCTTCTTGGACTCCTCGTCCATCCAGCTTAGCTCGTCCAAGGTTTCCACAAACACGGCCCGCACCTTGTTGATGAGCTCTCTGACCTGGGGGTCACACAGCCCTGTGTATTAGGCTTATCTGTGAACTGTGTGGCTGCTTTCAGGGGCTTCAGGGTGGCTAGTCTAAGACACCTCAGTTGGTGACCTGGGGCTGCCCCAGCTGTGGGCCTCCGGGATGAGGTGCAGTGTTGGTGTGGGGGTGACCACTTGTCCTGGAGTTCAATCCTCCCAGGCACAGAGAGGGCCTGTGGCCCTGGGCTTACACTTGTACAACTTGTGCCAGTCCCAGGGGGCCTGCAGGGTCCAGGGCCGGGGGTTGTGGGGGTGGCGTTCAGAGGCGCTGGGTGGCAGGGTTTCTTTTGGCCTCCCTCTAGCTGGGGCCACTGGACCAAGCATGTGCCCAGCAAAGACTGCAGGCTGGGGTGGGGCACAGGTGGGGGCGCCTGGGTGCAGGGAGCCCACCATTTTCTTGCTGTCCTTGGAGAAGGCCTTCTGGACGTAGAGGGAGCCCACAGCGCTCTCCATGTTGCTGTTGACGTAGCCCACGCACTCCTGCCAGCGCACCTCCTCCACGGTCGTGCCGTACAGCGCCTGCCGTGACGACTGCGGCTCGCTCGCGCACCTCTCGCCTGCGTCCACTTCCCAGGTCCCTCGCGGGGCCCTGGGTTTGCGAGGCGAGCAGACCCAGCCCATGCTGGGCCTTGGGGTGCCCACAGGCCAGAGTGGGATGTGAAATGGCTCAACCTCACTTCTGGGTGCTGGCCGTGTGTGTGGGAGCTATGCAGTTTGGGGAGCTGGGCCATACCCTGGGGAGGTGGAGTGGTCTGCTGTGCTCCTGTCCTCCCCCTGCCCTCCTCATCCGGCTGCACTCTGTTTCTAAGGCACGGGCTTGGTGTTGACCCTAAAGCAAGCTGTGGGGACTGTGTCCATGCTGGCCACCAGCCCCTGCTCCTTGGGCCCTGGTTTCCCATTGCTGAATTGGTAATGAGTCTGTGTGCCAGTCTGTCTCCAGAGACCCAAGGGGGTAGCATGAAAATGTGTTCCCCATCAGACCTGGCCCCAGACCTTGGCCAGCCCAGGGAGGGCTCTGTCCTGTGCCCTGCTGCACATTCCTGGCTGTGGGATTTCCTGCCATTTTGGAAGCTGCTGAGGCTCTTTTGTTGCTTCTGGCCTCCTGGCCTCCTGCCTGTTCCTGCCTCTGGGCCTCTGCCCAGGCTACTTCTATCCCTGGAACTCTCCCCCTAGTCTCCTCACTGCTGCTGAGGTCAAAGTCACCTCCATGTGGCTGCTTGCTCTGCCCTTGCCCCCTCCCCACAATCATACTTGGTCCTGATAGAGATTTCTGCTCTGCTGACCACTGGTTGCCTGCCCAGTCTGTGGCTGTGCCCCCGTGGCCGGGCATGTGGCCTCACCCCGCTTGTGCTCAGCATCATACAGGAGCGAACGGGGCCCGGCCTGGGCTCAGCATTGTACATGGATGAATGGGGCCTGGCCTGGGCTCAGCATCCTACATGAGTGAACGGGGCCTGGCCTGGGCTCAGCATCCTACATGAGTGAACGGGGCCTGGCCTGGGCTCAGCATTGTACATGGGTGAACGGGGCCTGGCCTGGGCTCAGCATCCTACATGAGTGAACGGGGCCTGGCCTGGGCTCAGCATCCTACATGAGTGAACGGGGCCTGGCCTGGGCTCAGCATTGTACATGGATGAATGGGGCCCGGCCTGGGCAGGCAGAAGCCTCCGCTGCAGGGCACGCTCACCTTGCGGTAGTTCCCCCGTGCTTCCTTGAATCGCTGGCTCAGGCTGCTGATGCGATCCAGCACCAGGCGCCAGACCAGGTAGTTCTGCATGGTCCTGAGGCAGGAGATGGGGAGGGTGACACAGGTGACTGCCCCTGCCAAGGGTGGGATGGCCTGGCCACTAAATGTAACCACGTCCCTTGCACCTGAGCAGGCGCTAAGGTTTCTGCGCCCTTCCCTGGACCTCACCTGGCAGAGTAGATGTCGATGATATCTTCCAGATTCTGCAGGTAGGGGATGCCATAGACCACCACCTCCTCATTGGGCAGCAGCTTGATCTTGACAGAGGACAGCACAGATTGTATGAACAGAGTCCAGTTAAATCCCTGCAGGAGGAGGGAGCAGGAAGAGACTGATTCCTGGGCACCCACGGATCCCAGCCTGACCCAGGAGTACTCCTGAGGAGAGTGGGTGCAGACTGTTGGAATCGGGAGATCGGGGGTGAGAGTGTGCCTGTGTATTGGAAAAGTCGAGTGTAGTTGTTAAGTTCAGTAAAAATTAACAGTGAAAATGACAAACAGAAGTCATAAAAGCTCTTATAGGTTGGATAAATAATCTTTCATTTGAAATTTTCCCACAAATTTCCAGGCCTGTCTGTCTTTTCCTGCACATTCCATCTGACATGTAAGAAAAACATACCGGTTAGTTTGCTAAGAGTTTTTACGAGTAATGGCAAATTTTACTAAATGCCTTTTCAGCATCCCTTGGAATTATCATGTATTGCCTCCTTTATTCAGTCTCCACAGCAAAATAGACTGATTTGATTTTGAAATGTGACACCCAACCTGTATTCCTCAAAAAAATATCTGGTCAGTCTTACTCAAACTTTCCAGGGAGGAGGAAAAGAAGAAAAAAACCTTTTCAACTTGATTTTAAAAAAACACGGTTGTTTATGATAGCAGGTACAATGATTCTAAGCAAGATATTAGCAAATACAATTTGGCTATCCTAGTGTTAAATGTCACAGCCAAGTTATGCAAGGAATACAGGTTTGATGTCACATTTCAAAATCAAATCAGTATAATTTGCTACAGAGACTGAATAAAGGAGGAAATCACATGATAATTCCAATGGATGCAGAAAAGGCACTTAGTAAAGTTTGCCGTCACTCATAAAAACTCTTAGCAAACTAAAATGAGAGAGTCGACGTATGGTCTGATAAGGGAAGTGTGCAAACCAGCCCAGAAATGAGCTCAGAAGTCCCCGGGGGGCCTGCCCCTGATGGTGAAGAGCAGCCGGGCTGACACTGGGCACTCCCCATGTGACTTTTGCCTGGCACGGAAAGTCCTGGCTGACTGGACACCTGGTCTTTTTCACAAACGGCCTGATTTTGTGTGTACAAAGTCTGAAAGAAGCTGCACATGAACTCGTAGGGCTGAGTGTGAGCTGAGTAAAACTGCTGTTCCCCAGGTGCCATTGCTACATGCTAGCGCCACCAAGGAGGTGAATTATAGTGCCAACATCTAGGAAAGGACCTGGCAAGAACCACAGAAGACCTCGAAATCAGACTCTGCAAGGTTCCTGCAGAGAATGGGAGAGTCATAGGTGAACGCAAGTTCTCTCAGGCTCCTGGGCGGGAAGATGCGGGGTGGCCGGGTTGTCTGTCTTCTAGTTGATGTGGACATTCAGAGCAACCCCTCATGGAGCCCCAGCAGGGTTCTCATGAGGATTTCAAGTTCTATATGAAAATGCAAAGGACCTGGAACAATGCGACACAGACACCTTATTTTTGTCTTTTTTGATACTGGGGATTGAACCCAGGGGCTCTCTACTACTGAGCCACACTCCCAACCCCTTTTTTGAGACAGGGTCTTGCTACGTTGCCCACACTGGTCAAGAACTTGCCATCCTCCTGCCTCAAGCCTCTGGAGTTGCTGGGGTTGTGGGCATGGGCACCATGTCCAGTGTAAGATCCATGCTTTCTTTTCTGTTACAGTTAAAACTGTAGAGCAGCACGGGCACGTCTCCTGCAACTTCAATTTCAGTGTAGAGTGAAGCTGTTATAAGTTAGGGAACCACGTGGTCAGAAAGGAGCAAGTTTTTTTCAAAATTCTATAACGGCTATCCAATTGCACTGTATCCCTTTTTGGAACCGCCCTATTTTAAATTAGCCAATCGTGGAGATTGTAACCTGAGCTCATCCCATCAGAGAGGGGCAGTGCTCCATTTGGGATAAATATTGGGGGGTTGCCGCCCTGGTGTGCTTGCTAATGGACCCCATTTGCCAGTGCACCCTCCTGCCTCCAAACATGTGCTTGTTTCATTGCATGCCCGGCCAGCACAGATAAATGTGAAGAACCAAGTTGGACTTATCAGAAAGCTGCAGAAGTGAAGGTGGTTGTTGCTGGCATGTCCAATGGAACAGAAGAGGGGCCGGAACTCAGACACCAGGACACCTGATTTATATTAGAGCTGGTGCATGCTAGTGGTTAAGGGGGCATGGGCAGACGGCGTCAGGATGTCTGAAATCCCTAAGGAAGTAGCTGAGCAGTCCCCCATCTCACTGCAACAGGGTGGACCGCAGGCAAAGGCCCCTTAAATAGCACCAGGTCATTAGCCAGGAAGGGGAGACTGTTGCGTCTTTAATATGCTGATAAAGCCACAATTTTAAACACTCCTTGGAAAGAAAAGGCCTGCTATGGAGTGAAGCAGCCTGGGGCAGACACTGGTACCAAGGGGTTGCAGGGGAAGGAGGAAAAGAGGCCCAGCAAGCCACAGGAGAAAGGCAGGCGGCCAACAACAGGTGGGCAGGGCACACAGGTGGGCATTTCACAGAAAGGGCCATGTGGCCTCACTGGCACCAGGGAAGCCAAGTTGGACCCAGATGACCAGGCCCTGGCTGATGCAAAAGGGTGGGTACCGCTAAGCCCCGGCGAAGTGACACCGAGGCAGGGAGTGTGGATGGTATAGGACAGGGAAGGAGGTCTGGCCTTGTGTACATGGCCACGTACCACCTGGCAATGCCACTCTGGGAGAGATGGCCATCACTCTTCGGGCTCAGCACCACCCAGTGCTGTGCTGTGCTAGACCCAGGGCCTGTGGGAGTCACCTCGAGGCGTGGAATGGGAGCCCGGGGTCTGCAGCAGGCACTGTGTCCTTGCAGCTATGCTCCCAGCGTGGGAAGTGGGGGCCGTGGCTGCCCAGGGGAGACCAGGCTAATGATGGGAAGGGGCATGTGGGGCCTCTGGGTGCCTTGGTCTGAGCACTGTCGGTATGGATGCTCCCACTCTGCGGCAGTTGTGAACATCGAGAGCCAAAGCCTAGGTTCTCAGGCGACCCCCACCATGCCCGGACCACTCCCAGGCCACTCCCCAGTGGGCTCTTCCTTCAAGATAAACACTGCCTCTGACAACGCACGCTGGCCTGGCCCACTTCCTCAGCGTACATTCTCTCCTGGGCTCGGTCGGGTCCAACCTGCCTCCATCCGCACCAGACCCTCTCACGAGAGTCCAAGCCTTTAAATGGCCCTCAGGCCAGTGCAGCCCACCGGCGCAGTCCCCTGTCCCCACATAGCCCTGTCTTGGGCCATGGTGCTCACTGCCAGGACCATGCTGGCCCCTGACAACTGGACAGCTGAGGCCCTACCTCTCCTTCTCTCAGTCTGCCTCTGTCTCAGCCCCCTCACCTGCTCTCCTGCACAGTCTGGGTGTCACTTGTCCCCTGTCCCTCTCCTGCATGGGTGCATGATCCTGTGGTGAGGCTTAGTGCTGTGCTCTGATGAGCCCAGTGCTGAGTTCTGCAATGTGCTGGGTGAGGGAGCCATAGGCTGTGCTGTGGAAGGTGTCACAGCTGGCCATCTCTCAGGACCGGTGCACAGGACAAAATTGGATCCAGGGATCGGGGGCCTCCTAGGGCACCAGGGGCCATGACTTCCTTTGCCGCAGCTGCCAAGGTGGCACCTGTGTAATCCTGGCAGGGCGGGGGGTAAATCCCCCCTCCTGGCTGGGCTGCTTCTCCTCTGCCCTGACCCTAAGCCCAAGGCTGTGGTCCCTGGGGAGGGGAGGTCCACAGGAGCCACCATGGTCAAGGTGAAGCAGAGCCCCTGGGTTGGTCAGACTCAGCACTGTCTGCAGCCCCTCAGCTTGTTTCCTAATGGCATGGGGTCACCCCTACTCCTCAGGGGTGAGACAAGGTGACTGTCCCCGGTGGCAGGTGGCACCTGCTATGCCACTGGGATTGGTCATCGTGATTGGTCATGTTCGGCACGTTGCTCTTTGGGTGCCAGTGAATTGTCCCGCTGGGATGGGGCATGGTTGAGGGTGAATGGGGTGAGGGCGGGCCTGAGCCAGGGCTGCTGCAGGCCTCCTGTGTGCGTGCTGGGCCTCACCTTCAGGTCGAACCTGTCCTGCAACTCTTCCAGGTCCATCCTGTGATACAGGGCTGTGACATCATGCCTTTCCTCCTGGGGCACTGTGGCCTACAAGAAGGCGAGGGTCACATAGAGGTTGGTGGCCAGAGCCCAGCCCCAGACCCCTGGGCTCTGGCCCGGGCCCTGCCTCACATTGGCCAGGTGAGTCTCCAGCTCCAGCACCTGCACCATGTCCTTCCGCACTAGGATGCTGTCCTTAGGGAGCTTCATGTCCTTCCGAAGCATGGTGGCCACTGAGATCATGAACTGCAGGTAGGCTTCCCGCACCTGGGCCAAAGGACGGTGGATGGGGTTGGGCCGCCTGGGCCCTTTCGGCCGCCTCGGCCACCACGGAGCACTCTGTGGGGTGGGGTGGGTGTATGACGTGGAGGAGCAGCCCCCAGGAAGCTCATCTGGCCCAGCTCAGCCCCCAGGCTCTGCGGCACGCGGAGCCCAGCACCTGCCCAGTCTGGGGCCATATGGCCTCCCTCTAGCTCCCACAGGCTCCCTGTGTACTCCGCGGCCAGGTTGCTCCCCCGAACTTGGTGTCATGCCATACACCAGGGCCGCACCAGGCAGCTCACACCAGGCAGTCCCAACTCCATCCCTCTAACCAAGTGACCCATGCCCCAGTCTCTGTGGGCAGAGAGGGCTCTGTAGGGCAGGCCCCCAGCCAGACTGGAATCTTCCCCTAGGGATGCTTGTCCTTGGACCCCTTTTCACACCGCATCCTGGGAGGGGCTTTTCTTGTGGGAGGAGGAACCACAGAGACGTCCCTCTACACTGGTGGGCCCCAAGCCAGTCAGTACCAGCCTACAGATTTGATCATGGTGGCCACATGGGCCTTTGGATTCTCTAGTTCCTGAAGGCTGAAGGGTCTCCCTATCCCTTGGTCCCATTCTGTGGCCTCAGCCACCCTTCCTCCTGGGCTTGACTCATCCTTCAAAGCCCAACTAGTGCCGCCTCCACCAGGCGGTCCCCCCAGTGCTTCCACTGGGGTCTCCCACACCACCTGCCTTTCCTACTGTGCTCCTGAAGGATGCCCTCACCCTCCCTGCCTGCTTTCTGTCCTCTTTGACTCTTCTCTTCACCCTGGCTATCCCTGGGCTGCTGGCAATGGCCCCTTCACCCCTGCTGGCCTGTGTGGACCCTCAACTCTCCTCTCCTGACTGAGCTCCTCGATGTGGGAGCAGAACGCAGTGAAGTCTCTATGGGTCTCCCCAACCCTGGTGTGGCCATGGCCCTGCATGGCGGGGGTGGTCAGGGCTGCCAGGTGGCCCCACAGGCTGCCAGCTGGGCTGGGTGCTCCCCTGAGCTTGGAGAGGGTGCTGAAGGTGAGCCCAGTGCCAGGCTGGACCCCCAGGCACCACAGAAGTTGCTGTGGGCTGCAAGGCTGGGGTGAAATGGGAGCCCTTGGCCCCCCCCCTGCTCCCCTGCCTCAGGCGGCAGGGCCCCAGCTTACCTTCCTGCTGCTGCCCTCGTTGAAGTAGTACTCCCGGGAGGGCATGCCCAGGGTGGGCTGGTCTATCTGGAAACAGAGGGGATGAGCTTGGCAGGGGCCGGGGGTCCTCACAGCCTGGCAGCACCCCTCCCCAGGCCTGTGCCCAGTGGGACGTTCACCACCCCAAGTATTGATGCTACTGCCTGCCTTCCCAGGAGCCTCAATTCTCTCTGAGTGACAGGGAGGCCGGGCCTGGAGGACAGGACTTGCAGGGAGGCCGAGGGGCGGGAGGGATGTGTGCCTTGCAGGGCCTCCCAGTGCCCTCAGTCCTCCCAGTGTGGCGTCCATGTGTGTTTCTCTGGCCTTCTAGTTGTGGCCAGCTTGGCCCTCTGAGTTCCTACTCTGGTGCAGGGGTGTCAATGTGCATGAGAAGCAGGCTGACCAGACGGTGGGCCATCAGCCCCTAGGAAATCCCGTTCAGCTCCATTGTCCCCAGGGGCTTGGCCCACCTCCCCATGTCCGGGGGCCCAGCCCAGTCCCCGGGTGAGGCGCCTACGTAGATGATATGCCGGCTGGAGTTCTGGTCGTCGTTCCAAATGAAGAGGTCGATGAGGATGCGCCTGTTGAACTGCGCGTTCATCACAGCCAGCTGCTTCTCCAGTTCCCACTTGGGGCCTGGGGAGGCAGTGCCTGGTCTGGGGACCGTCAGGGCCTGGGGTCCCAGCCCAGCCCTTGCCAGATGGTGCTTCCACTCCTAAGGCTGGAGACCCTGGCACAGCGCGGCAGCTCACTATGGGCCTCAGGGGCTGTAGTGGGGCAGACCACCCCCCTACAGACAGGCCACAGGGACAACAGGGCCCCAAGGGCTGCACTGTGTGGCGCTACCGAGTTCTCTGTGGGCCACCCCTCCCCCGCTGGAGCTGCACCAGAATGTGGAGAGCATCCTCTGCCCTGAGGCCTGGGGGTCATGGGTCCAGCAGGGCTACCGTCACAGCTGGCACTCGTTCCCTGGTGTGGAGCCTCTTGTTACTGAGAGCTGGCAGCTAGAAAGGTGGTCAGCTGGCAGAAGCCAGGAGGGTGGTCTCCCCTGGAAGGCCTGGGCCCCAAGGAGTCCCAGATGCAGCGTCCACCTGTCTCTTGGAGGCTGTCTCTAGGCCTGGCCTCACCTATGGTCTCATTCCACTTGTCCATGGTCACTGGCCAGCCTCCCACTGCCTCCAGGACTTCCAGCAGGGGCTGCGAGTCTCGCTTCTCTATCACACCTGAGAAGGGGAATAAGGTAACTCATCCGGATTCCAGGGGCCCACATGCATGACTCAGGCCCGTCGGGACACGTCCTCATCACAGGCTCAGCGTAAGCACCGGCCTGGAGAGGCCTGGGGGCTGATGGAAGTGCACGAGGCCTCTAGGACAACAGGGACCTGGGAGGTGGCTGCAGGTCTACCCGGGAGTGAGCCTGGGACAGCAGAGCGCGGCAGAGTGACTGCAGCCCACTATAGCAGGGCTGCAGAACTGGCAGCCCCAGTTGGTCCCACAGGGGTGGGGCTGTGCAGAGCCCCAGGCTAAAGATGCTACTGGAAGGTAAGCCAGAGCCATGGGAGCCTCCCCAGAGCGGATCCACAAACCCAGGCAGGACACTGAAGGAGGCCCCAGAGAGGAGCATGGAGAGGGGCAGCCCCACTGAGGAGGGCAGGGGATGCAGAGCTTTGCTGTGGATCCAGGAGGCCTGGGTGAGCCTGGTGGGGGCCGCCGAGAGCGTGCCTCCTCTGACACAGGGTAAGAGTGTTTTGGCTTGCTCTGGTTGGTTTAAAGTTGGAAGCAGGGACAAAAACTAGAGACGGTGTCAGTCATAAGTCAAGTCCTGCTGTGCAGGGGCCAGTGCCACAGGGGCTGTGTGTTCCAGGCTGGCCACCAGCATTCTAATCCTAAATAGGGACTGGCCGTTGTCCTTTTGTGCATTTTTTGGCAGGTGTTGGTTGGACCCGGTGGCCTTCAGTTTCCACAGGGAGAAGGGGAGACAGGCCCAGACGTGCCCAAGTGGGGTCTCAAGGAGACACTCTGATAAAGCCAGGGTCCAGGGGGCTCCACACTCAGGCATGCTAGAAATGCAGTGCACCTGGCCCTGGGTGATGGCAGTGGGGCCCAGAGCTGGCACTCCTGCGTTTGACCCTGGGTCGGGGTGTCCCTGGCATGAAACACATCTTGCCCTGCAACACACACGCATCCACATGCACATGTGTACACACACAGACATGCATGTGACACAGATTCACAGCACAGCACCAACACATCCACATGTCTGCAAACAACACACCCACGTAGCACGCACAACACACATGATGCACATGCACACACAGCACACACTAGGAGCACATGCAGGTGCATGCACACACAACACTCATCTACACATGTAGTAGGCACACACATAATGCACCACATGTCCTCACAGCACACACTAGGAGCATGTGCATGCACACACAACACAATCTGCACACAGTACATGCATAGCACAATAACACACATGGCACAAAACATGTACATGCACAACACACAATACACAATGCACACGTGGGGTGTGTGTGTTTAGGTATACACATGCGCTTTTCTTGGGCTCCAGGGCAGGTCCCTTGGCTTCCTGCTGCCTTGGTGTCCCAGGGTCATGAGGCAGCTGACAGCAAGTCTGCTTGTGGACCCAGTGGTCAGCTGGAGGGTATGGCATGTGGGCCCTTGGCATGAGCCTGAGTGGTGTCCCTCCCACATCTGAGCCCTGGCAGGAGCAGCCCCACTCACTCTCATTCATGCAGGAGCGGTACAGCTTCTTGGCCTTCTCCACTGCAGGCCGGTCCTTGGCAGTGGGCTTCTCCAGCACACCTGCAGGCAGAGAACATGGGTGGAGGCCCAGGTGACTGCTAGGGGCCAGGGTCAATGGGCTTGTGCCCCCTGAAGCTCTTACACAGGTAGGCTGCGCAGGGAGGTGTGGCCAGCACCAGCTGCTGGCGTGGTGCTATCCCCACTGCTCCAGAGTGGGGCAGGCACCCAGCCTGGCCCTGCCACAGCCCCAAGATGGTGACTGTTCTTCACCTTTGAGGATGACCTCCAGCTCGTCACGAAGGATGTCGAAGACGCTGTAGCGCGAGCTGGTCTCAGGGATCACGTGACGCCGCAGCCAGCCTCCGCAGGCGTACTGGTAGAAGTCATCACAGGGCTCCTTGGTTTGGTCCATATTCCGCAGGATCCTGGCAGCTGCTCGGGGTGGAGGAGGAAGAGGGGAACAGTTGTGGCTGACCTGTCTCAGCCTCACACTTTCCCTGCTCCTCCCAGACCAGCTGTCAGAGACTCAGAGGCAACTGTTCACTCCCGGGAGAGCTAGTCACCCTTTCTGAGCCACAGTGAGCCTGGAAGCAAGGGTAGAGTCACCTATCTGGATTCAAGTGCTAAGGCTGTCACTCACTGACCACATGACCTTGAAGCCTTGGGGCTTTCCTGATTCTCACTTCTGGGGACACTGTGGACCAATGTGACAGGTGGAGATGGGCTTGGCTCCTGGGAGGGCCTAGCTGGTGACCCTGCTTTGAGGCTGGCACCAGCTCCTGGCTTCTGGCTGGGACCTTAGCTCCTCAGCCATCAGGTGCTCCATCCCTGGGGCTGGGGAGCTCTTAGCCCCCATCTGGGACTCACTTTCTGCTGGGGGTGGCTGTGTCCCTGTAGAGTGCACCTAGGTGGGGTGGCCATGCTGGAACCCTCCCAGGAATCCCAACCCAGAGCCCCTCTTTGAACTCCAGCCCCCTTGGGGGCTGGGGACTTTGCAGAAAGCACTGCTCCCTGGGGGCTGCAGGACCCGGCCAGGCAGCGAGCTAGTGCCCTCTCCGCTGCACCCCCATGTGCAGACCGCAGGCCACTGGACTTAGCACATCTGTAAATGCAGACGAGAGCCCCGTCCTTGGAGCCACAGTGCTGTAGCTGTGGGGAGGGCGGTGCAGTAGGAGCCCAATGAGCAAAGCCGGGTGCCCCAGGGCTCCAGGGTGGGCTTACCTGCCATCACACAGCCAGAGGTGGTGCAGACTTCCCTCTCCTTGGCCTCTTTGATGGCTGCAAGCAAGGAGCAGGTGAGTGCCAGGGAGATGGAGAGGGGTGGTCAGGGCTGGGTGGGGCATCGGTCCTCAACCCACCCCACCCGAGGATGGTCTAGCCTCAGCCTGGGGGGCCCATCTGGAGCAGCTGGTGGTGCCTGAGCTTGCTCTTGCGTGCACTCTTTTACATCCTCTGCCTCTGCTGGTCCCCAGAGGTCCAGACCCTCCTGCCTTCAGGGCCCAGCTGCTGCAGCAGTCCCTGTTCTCCCCCACCCTGCCCTTGTCCCGTCGAAGTGCCTGGAGGCAGTGCCTAGTAGCACCCCGGCACCCAGACAGCACTCTGATCCAGCAGATGCTCACGACTAGTGTCCCTGCCACTGTCCCCTCTTCCCCCAGGCCCCTCGTGTGCACACGAAGGGCTCCTGAGCCTCCATGGGGACCCCGCCCCATGGCAGGCCCACTTGCAGAGCCCACCTCCTTGGGGCTGTCTGGCAGGGAAGGCAAAGGCTACCTCGGGGTTCTCGTTTTACAGTGGTCGTCTCTTCCTGGGAGAAGTGCAGCCAGCTAGGAAGGGGGGACAGCTGCTTCCCTGAGGAGAAACACAGCACTCAGCTGCCACCAGCCTTGGCTCCAGGGGTGCTGAAGACAGCACTGGTGTCCCTATAGTGCTGGGGTGGCGGCCCCCACCCACAGTGTGGGACAGTCACCAGGGAACTGAGTGGTGGAGGGCAGAACTCAGAGGCTTCCTTTATGTGCTTCCTGCTGGGCCTTAGGGGAAGGGGCCCCCAGCTTGCTAGCCCACCCCTGACTTGTTGCACCCAACCATGCTCTGCCCATCTGGCAGGGATGGGCCCACCCAAGGTGGGAAGCTCCTGGAGTCCCACGAGGGAGAAATGGTAGGCCCTTCGCAGGGAGGTGACCCCACCTGCAAGCCCCTCCACTGTCTGCTGCAGGGGTAAGGCCACTCTCCCTCCCCTCTACTACATGCAGGGTGGGGTGCTGCCTGGGCAGCATAGGGTCTTCTGGGAGGGCTGGCCATTGCCTGTCATAGAGTGTAGGGATGAAGGTGGAACCCCAGGTCTGCAGAGGGTGAGCCAGGCCTGGCTTTGGCTGCGTTTCCCCACCAAGAGGCACACAGACCTGGTGGGAAGGAGGAAACGGGCTCCTCAGCTCATCCCCAGGCACCGAAATGGCATAGAAGGTGCTGGAGGCTGAGAAAATGTTGGGGGCACCTTGGGCCCCACCATTCGAAGAGTCATTAATCCAACATTTAGTGACACTCAAGGTACCCCACACTGGGCATGGCTGCTCAGAGGGACTGAGGTGCTGCCTGCAGGGAGCCCCTCTGGGGAGGTAGGAGAAAGCTCTGCATGTGCCTATAGTGAGACGCAAACCCAAGCTTCAGGGATGAGAGCCATGGCCCCTCAGGCTGCAGGTGCAGATGAGGGGTGAGAGGCACCTTGGGAGGGGTCTCCAGACCACAGGGGCCACACCCCAGGGAAAAAGTGGATGGAAGGACATTGACCTTCAGTGTAAGAGGTGACCCGGAGCAGAAGGGCTTCTGCAGACCACTGCCTCAACCCTACCAGGTGAGCAAGCCTTTTGCATCCCCACAAGAGAGCGGAGGGCACAGGAGCCAGATTCCATAAAGGGTAGGCCCTTCCCAGGAGAGAGAGGCATCTGGCAGCTCCTGCCCCAAGCTGCCCGTGGCTGGGGAACTGCTGCAGCTGTGCACCTGTGTGGGGGCTGGCATGGGGGTGGGGGCTCCAGGAGCCACTGGCCACTGCAGTTCCTTCTTACAGGATGCCCCCCACAACCAGAGTTCATGGTGGTGCCCACAGGCCGTGAAGCTAAGGAAGCAGGCAGAGGCGGCCCATTTCCAAGAAGAAACCCACAAGGACAAAAGGAAGTGGACTCCTGGACAGCAGAGGTCACCTAGTGAGGTCTTCATAAGACGGGACACCTCAACCAGGGTCTCAGAGGAATCGTGGAGTGCGTAGAGACAGAGGTAGCAGGGAGGAGGGCGAGCTAAGACGCTGTAATCAAGGTCACGGGATCCAAGGCTAATACCAACAGGCCAACTGCTTTCCAAGACACCCCCAATGGGAATGCCAAGTTAGGGGATGATGCCATTTGTAATGCACCTGAAGCTGGAAAATTCAGGTATAGATCTAACAAAATATGAATGGGACCTATAACACATTTAAAAAATACATGGCTAAATGAATGGAGAGACAGTCTGTGTCCATGGGTGGAAAGATTTAATATAATTAAGACATCATTTCTTCCCAAATTGGTCTATAGATTTAGCACAATTCCAAAGTCTCAGCAAGCCTTTTCTTATACAGAAAAGCTTATTCTAAGGCTCTCGTGGAAAGGCAAAGATCTAGACTAGCTGACACAACAGTGTAGGAGAGTGAAGACTCGTACCACCCAACCGCACAGCTTGCCGTAGGACTGCATGGCATCAGACAGCAGCACCCTGGCAAAAGAAGAGACAGCTGGGGCTGGAGCGGTGGCTCGGTGGTTATGGCACTTGCCAGCACATGCGAGTATATGGGTTTAAACCCCAGCACCATGTGCACAACTAAGTGTCAGAGCAATGAAAGCCATGTGAAAAACCAAATTAAAAAAATTAATTCTCTCTCACTGTCCCTCTCTCTTAAAAAAAAAAAAAGACAGCTGGAAAGAAATAATGGAGCAGAACAGAGATCCCCAAAAGAGACCCACACAAACACAGGGAAGGAGCACAGGCAACGAAATGGAAAAGGACCATGTTTTCAATAAGCAGTCCTGAGGGCAGAGGATGCCTGGACACAGACCCCACACCTTGAGCAAGAGTTAACTCAAAACAAACCACAACACTGATTTAAAATGCAGAGCTATAAGATGTCCGAAGAAAACATGGAAGAATAGATGTGTAACTTTGAGTGTGGTGAAGACTTTAAAAATGGGAAATAAATAGTGTGATCCAAAAAAAGAAAACAATGATATCTGATGTTATTAAGTTTAAAACCTTCCATGCTATAAAAGGCCTGTTAAGAGAATGAAAAGATTAGATGCAGCTGGGAAGAAAACACACATTGGATTTAACACTTTTATCCAAAACATACAAAGAACACTTCAAACTTGAGACTAGAAAGCAAACAAGATAGCTGAAAATGGGTAAAAGACCTGACAAGACAGCTCACCAAAGACAATGCCCAGTGGGGAAATATGCACACGACGAAGATGCTTAACTTACAGACGTGAGTGACAAGGAGAGACCACTGCTCATCTGTTAGAGTGGCTGAGTTGAAAACTGCCTGATGCCGCCAGCAGCTTCAGGGGTGCGGAGCCACAGGGGCACTCACCAAGGGTGGGATGCAGAAGGGTACATTTGTCCTGGAAGACAGTTGGGTGGCTTCTTGCAAAACTAAATTCAGTCTGAGAATATAACCCAGCTACCACACCCCAAGGTGTTTACTCCATGGTTTAAGAAACGTATTGCCATTGGGGCTAGAGCGGTGGCTCGGTGGTTATGGTGCTTGCCTGGCATGCGTGAGTACACAGGTTCAAACCCCAGCAACCCATGTACACAACTAAGTGTCAGAGCAATGAAAGCCATGAGAAAAACTCAATAAAATTGATTCTCTTTCTCTTTCTCTCTCTCACTGTCCTTCTCTCTTAAAAAAAATGTATTGCCACAACCCCCCGCCAAAAAAACAAAACTCTGCACATGAATGTCTACGGCAGCTGTATTTAAAATTTACAACTGGAATCAACCTGGATGTCTTTCAAGTGGTGAATAGAGGAACTATCACATCCATACAATGGAACATTATTCAGCAATAAAAATAAATAAGATATTAAGTTATAAAAATTATGTGCATGACTCTTAAATGCTTAGTGAAAGTGAAGGAAGGCAGTCAGCACAAGCTACATACTATTTATTCCAATGACATGATGTCCTGGAAATTTGGGAGAGAACTGTGTTCGGAGCCAGCAATGAGAATGATGGCTGAGTTCTCCACAGAAGCGATGGCAGCCAGGCAGCAATGGAGCAGACCTCTCAGTGCTTGAAAGCAAACTAGCGAATGCAGCCCAGAGTCCTAAGCCCAGGAAAGGCACATTTCAGAGTAAAACGCAGACAGTCCAGACAAAAGCTGAGGGAATCTGTCTCTGCCAGGTATGCACCGCAAGAAGCACTACACGTCTTCGTGTGGAGAGAATTTGAGAGGGGGTGCAGAGGCCTGGGAGCCAGATCGTGCTCATGACCTCCGTGTTTCCAGCCTGGTGCAGTCAGAGCTGGAACTGGAGAGAGCGATGCCTTGGTTCCCAAATGGCTGCCAAGGCTTCTGCTGAGGGGAGTCCCCAGGACGTGCTGTGCTCCTGAGGTGACATTTCCAGAGTTGAGCTGGGGGAGGGGCGTGATTTCCCTGTAACAGAGCGTCTCCTTCCTCGCTAATTGTCATGAGAAGCCACTTCCCACTTGAGAAAAGCTGGTGGGAGCTGGGGAGATACACCTCAGCTGGTTGCCATGGAGGTGCAGGGAACCAATCACAAGTTGTGTGGCCAGGGGACTCACGTGGAGACTCAGCTTGCAGCAGTTCCAGGCTGGTTGCAGCCCAAGGTGCCCGTGGAAGCAAACACGTATTCTCTGAGGGAAACTTGCCCAGTGCACACAAGAGCCCCACAGGTAGACAATTTGGATGTGGATTTGTGTTTATGATGAGAAATTCTCTGGGTGAGAAACAGGAAGCTGTGGAACCGAGTTCCAGGTGTCCTGGGTTCTGCACTGTCCGGTCCAGAGGATGGCGTCCTCAAATCTCACTCCTGCCTGCATTGGTGCCTCAGCCAAGAGACTGCCGCTGCTCCCACAAATGGACAGGGGATGCTTGCTCTTCGATCAGCTGTGGGTTACCTGTGTGGCTTGCTCTGGCCAGTGGGATGAGGTGGGGATGACTGTCCAGTTCTGGGCCCTGCAGGCTCTTGTGTGCCTTCACTTGTCCTCTTGAAAATCTATGGCTTCCCATGGAGGAACATGCACAGGGCCTTGGAGATGAATGAAGTTCCCCTGGAACAGAGCTGCCCCGGCTGAACCTGTCTTGGATCAGCTGATGGCCCAACTGTGGGCAAGTGATGTCAAATAAGTGCGTTAAGCTGGTGGGCACTGCGTGGGTCTCAAGTTTAATAGCTAACTGTGCATCACCCGTGTGTTTGAAATACTTAAGACACAAAACTCATGAATATGACGAGGGACATTTAAAATAATCAATTTGAAAAAGAATCAGTTGTAAATTCTGGACATAAAACCATGCAGTTGTTGAGGTTTATAAACAAACACAAACCCCACATGGATGGGTTAAGCTGTGAGAGATTTAGTGGATTGGAATTTAGTTGTTAAGAATTTACCTGGCATGTGGGACAAAGTCAAAGGGATGGAAAATATGACAGAAAAGGTGAGAGACATGGAGGATAGAGTGATAAAAATTGAGTGGTGAGCAATCAGAATTTTAGGAGAGAATAGAGATGATGTGAGAGACAATGATACTCAAAGAGATGGTGGCTACAGTTTTCTGAGCATATATTAATGCTCAGATTCAAGGATCACAACAAATCCAAAACAGAAGAAATACAAAGAATTTTGTAGCCAGACACCTCACAGTACATATGCAGAACAGCAAAGAAAAAGAGGAAACTACTCTGAGAGAAAAGTGGGTTCACCTGGCAGAAGAGCAGATCAGATCCACAGCAGCAAAGTTGCCTCAGAGACCTTGGGAGGAAGGGCTCGGCCCCAATCTGCTAACCAGCTATACGATCACTGAAGGATGCAGGCTCAGGAAAGTCATTTCCATGTCCTCAAAAGTGAAGCATTTACTGCTGATTTATTTAGAGTAGGGCTGCCCAATGTGTCAGATCACCAGAAAGGCCTGAGGTGCTGGTGGTTGTACAGATTTGGAGGTCTTGCTCTGGAAGATTCCTGGGTCCTTCCAGGTTGGTGCTTGTGTTGGACGGAATGCTTGTGTCAGCCCCAAGTTCAGGTGCTGAAGCCCCAACCCCCGTGTGACCTTGTTGGGAGGTGGGGTGGGGCTTTGGATGGGAGATGCGGTGGGATGAGATCCAGTGGGTGGGGCCCTCACTGGGCAGGGAGGCTGCTCCTATAGAAGAGCAAGGGACACCAGTGCTGTCTTTCTCCCCCAGCCGGGATACAGTGAGAAGGGGCTGGCTGGGAGTCCGAGAGCCCTCACCAGGACAGAGCTGCCGGGGACCGCAGTCACGCACTTCCAGCTTCCAGAACTGTGAAAGACATGTTTCTGTTTCTGAAGTCACCCAGCCCATGGCATTGCTAAAGACCCCGAGCACACTGCGGCAGGCCAAGGTCTGGCTGCTGAGCAATTGCCGCAGGTTCTTGTAATGATCAGCCAAGTGCGGTGACCTCTGTTCCAAGCCTAGGCTTCCCAAACTTCAACGTGCTGTTGAGTCACCTGGGGATCTTGTAAACACAGGGCCCCTCTGGCAGCCTGGGCTGTCCTTAGCAGCAGCGTGTGCACAGGGCAGGGGTGTGCGTGGGCAGAGTTCATCAATGCTTGTGTTGTTTGGAAGAAACAATGGAGATATTAATTTGCTTAATATTTGACTAATTCAAACAGACATATTAAAATTTCAGGCAGAGTAATTCTGTCTTCTGCCTAGGAGGTCAAAAACCACAACAGAAAAAAATTTCCTTCCCGGTCATAAGGAAAAGCCAGACTATCTACAAAAACCACCACTTTCCTGGATCCCACCCAAGACCCACGGTCCCAAGACAACTGGGAAAAGTGTTTCAGAATCTTGGAGGGCGTGGAGTTCCTCCCGGGGAAGGCAGGACGTGGGGATAGCTTCGTGTTTGGTAGGGCCTGGGGGTGAGAGACAGTCCAAACAAGGGGGCAGGGAGAAGTCAGCTGCGCTTTCATTCTCGACACCAGGGACTGCACAGTTCTTCCCGTGGCCTTTGCCCGGTGCCTTTGAGACAGATGGGGTTGGGTCTCAGAAGACTGGAGGGAGCCTCCCTGGGTGGCACTGAGACAGGGGCCACTCTGGCAGCAACACAGGCACAAAACCACTCCTGCTTGCCAGGACCCCTTTCTGTAGGGAGCAAGAGAGTTAAACCAGTTGGGGGAAGTGAATCCTCCCATCCTCAGGCAAAATCCCACTATGCAGGAGGGTGGCAGTAAGACCTTCTGCCCATGGAGGAAAGAAAACCCTCTGGACCCAAAAGCCTACAATGACTTCAAGCAGAGATCCACTGCCACTAGGGAGGGAGGGCGCTCAGGCCCAAGGTCAAGTTCAGCTGATGTGGGCACAGGGAAAGGGATGCTGAGAGAGTTCCAGTTCCTGAGAACTGGGCACACCAGGCCTGCCTGTAACTGAGACTCAGCTGGGCATAAGTGACCATGCCTCCAGCACGAGCTCAGTACTAACCAGCAACAGCAATAAACCACTGGTGGAGTGTATGAGTCCATTTTCTGTTGCTATAACAAAGGAGCTTGGGCTGGGTACTTTATAAAGAAAAGTTTTGCATTTAGATCACAGTTTTAGAAGGTGAAAGACCAAGATCATGCAGCCCCATCAGTTTGGCCTCTGGTGAGGACTTCATGGCAGATGGCATCGTGATGGAAGTGTTTGCTAGATGGAAAGAAAGAGCCCAGGGAAGGGCTACTCCTGCTCTTTTATAACAAGCACCTCATGAGGAAAGGAGAGAAGGAGAGGAAGAGGGAGAAAAAGAAAGGTGCAAAAGAAATATCTGAAAAAGTAATGACTATTTCCCAAACTAAGTGACAGACAGCTAAATGAAAATATTGCAGAGGGCCCCAAAGAGCAGAGACACCAAAATATTCACCCACCCCCAGACACCTCGCCAGAACAGCACAGCCAAGCTGCTGAAAACCAGAGAAATGCATCCAGATGGCCAGAAAAAGAAGATACTCTGCAGTGAGAGGGACAAAGGTGGGATACAGAAGACTTTTCATCAGAATTGTGCAAGGCAGCAGGCGGTGGAATGAACCAGGGCAGAAGTCTGTACCCAGAGAAACGAATGAAGGTGGGAAGACAGTTTCAGACAAGCTGGGGAGAATGCAGGTGCGGCTCACCTGTAGCTCCAGGAATGTTACAAGAAGTTCCTCAAGAAGAGGGGGGAGGCGGCCAGGTGGGAACCTGGAGCTACAAAAGACAAAACGTTGGAGAAGGTCAAACACTGGCAATGCCGCCCAGTCATGGGACTCATGGGGTCCTTGAGGAGAATTAGCAGCTTACATTTGTGTGGACTCCAACGCTGCCACCTCACCTGGTGCCCACCCACAGCTGCAGAGGGCAGGGCTCACTGTCCCCTCTGCAGATCTGTGGACTCAACATTTTCAGAGGTGAATAGGACCTGGGGCAGCAGCCTAAGGCCTCGTATTAAGGGGCTGGAGTGGTGGCTCAGTGGTATCGCACTGGCCTGGCATGAGCAAGGACCCAGGTTTGAACCCTGGCACCACATGCACAACTAGGTGTCAGAGCAACAATAAGCCAAATGAAGAACTAAATAAAGTTTGTTTCCATCCCCCTACTTCTCTCTCTCTCTCTCTCTCTCTAAGAAAAAAAAAAGTTGCCTGGATCCACAGCAACAGGGAGAAAGTCTAAAGGTCCCATGCTATTGCAGGTCAGATGCCGTCAGAAGGGCCCCTGGTTGATTCAAGCTTGTACCCTTTTGCAGGCAAGAGACAGAAAATTAAAACCACTTGTGCAAGATTAAAAGTTGCTCACTTTTGAAAATAATTGCTTTTGGAGAAAAGGTCAGAAAGGTTAGGAGAAGAATCGTAAAATTTAGAATGCCACCTTGAGTCAGTTTACATCCCGCCTGACTAACGATGAACAGCACTGTGGGCTATTGTTCTCTTAGACTCAAGCTGCTGGTGACAGCTTCCCACAACTAAAATCTGTCTCAAAAAGCACAAGGCTGTTGTTTGAGGTGGGTCAAGACAGGTCTTAAAATGAGAGTAATTTGACAGGAAAAAGGAAAACTCTTCAAACAAGTTGGTAATGATAAGGAAACCAAATAAGAGCAAATAAAGGAAATGTAATCCATTATTCTTACCGTTCAGCTCTGAAAATACACCACGAGCTATTGTCAATGGCAAGTATGGATCTAACCAAAAGCTACAGCCATACCCATGCTGGGAGTGGGGACCAGCGGGCCTTCGCACAAGATGTTCGCATCGGTCCTGATGCAGGTCAGTGGCAGTCTGACAATCACCAACAGCACAGTGGACAATTTCCTAATTGTTATAGATATATTAAGTCATCAAACCCTCAAATGAGGCTCCAGTGCATGCACCCTTCTCATTTGCATTTATAAGTAAGGAAACTGAGGCAGGGAGGCATTATGGAAACCACCCAAGCTTATGCAGCAGGTGCAGAGAGCTGGGGTGCCCAGTCGGGCTCCCCTGCTGGGAATGTGGGTGTCAACCACACACCATGCCTGCATCGTGTAGCAAGCATCTCCACACACACAGGGGGATGTCCTCGTCCAGGGCTGCGGTGCATCTGTAACGGGAGAGGGCGGACGTTTCAGGCCCTGCGGCCTCGCACAGTTGCCGGTTCCCACTCAGCGTTGCCGCTGCAGCAGAGCAGCAGCCACAAGCAGTGCCTGAATTAATGGGGCTGCCTGTGTCCATAAAACTACTTACAAATACAGGCAGCTGTCACGAAGAGCACGGTTCTGCAGTGGAGGATGGGCAGGGGTCAGGGCACGGGACTGTAATTTCATAAAAACATTTGACTTTCTTTAAAAAAAGTTTTATCTACAACCTTTACAATAACAATTAAAGCAACTCCTGGGGGAAACAGCAACATGGGGAACCCAAGCTGGGCATCCATGACATGGCATTAGCCCTGGATAACTAAGTATATATTCATTTGTTCTGGAATGTTTGATAATGTTTCCCCCTCAATTGTAACTCTATATCATCTAATAAAAATTAAAGCAAATATAAGATAATCCTTTTTTTTTTTAAATTCTTTTTTTTTAAGGAGAGAGGGACAGCGAGAGAGACAGAGAAAGAGAGAAACAACTTTATTTAGTTTTTCACATGGCCTTAGTTGCTCCAACACTTAGTTGTGTACGTACGTGGTGCTGGGGTTTGAACCCGGGTCCTCGTGCTTGCCAGGCAAGCGCCGAAACCACTGAGCCATCGCTCCAGCCCAAGATAATCCTTTTGATAAAGGACAGAAGCATAAAAGTTCCAAGCAAACACAAGTGAAAATGGAGCAAATAATAACAGATGAATCCAAAAGAAGGCAAGAAAAGGGGCTGGAGAGGCGGCTCAGCGGTTAACACCCTTGCCTGGCATGCGCAGGGTCCCGGGTTCAAACCCCAGCACCATGTGCACAAGGAAGTGTCGGAGCAACGAAAGTCATGTGAAAAACTAAATGAAATCTATTCTTTCTCTCTCACTGTCCCTCTCTCTTCAAAAAAAAAAAAAAAAAAAAGAAGGCAAGAAAAGGGCAAATGCAGGCATCAGAGACACACAGAGCACAGCATACTGTGGTCCCCACAGTCAGCGAAAACAGATTCTCCAGCTGAAGGACGAAGCTCGGCCCAGCTACACACCACTGCAAGAGCATGTCCCGCGCAAAACAGAAAGCTTCTGGAGAAAGGCACGGAAAAAGGAGGCTAAGCAGATGCTAATGAGCAATGAGTGCTCACGCAAAAGAGAAGAAAATGTAAAGCAAAATGGAACTAAGGGCAAAGAGCATGGCTAGGACGTCTGGGTGGGTACACGATGATATTGGGGGGAGAAAGATGAATATCGATGTGTATCTAAATTGTAGAGCTGGGCACAATGGTGCACGCCTGTGATCCCAGCAGCTGGGGAGGCCGAGGCAGGAGGATTCCAAGTTCAAAGCCATCCTCAGCGAGGCCCTAAGCAACTTACCAAGACCCTGTCTCGAAATGAAGAATGAAAAGGAGTGGGGATGTGGCTAGTGGTCAAGCACCCCTGGATTCAATCCCTGGTGCCAACTAAGTAAACGAATAAAGAAATGAAATTGTGTTACATTTGAAAGCTAAGCTTAAACTTTTGTCTAAATTTGTGCCCATGGGGCTATGTAGCCCTGAACGTCTAAGATGGGTAAGCTAATGCTTGCACAACCAGGGAACCTGGTACTTCTCTAGTGCACTGTTTTTATACACTCATCTTTTAGTAACTGGAAGGTCAAGAGAATGAAGGAAACGGAGACCTAAAGGCTTGTGGATATCACGGGGATGGAGGCTGGCGTGTCCCAGGAGGCACCTGGACTGTTTATGAGACTGCCCAAGCGTCAGCTCTCAGCTGGCCTCAGCATCAGAGAAGTTTGCCAGAACAGCATGAACCCAGGTTACTGACAATAAAAGTCAGAAACCGGTAATATTTAGGAAGGGCTCACATGCATCTAGAAATCACAAAAATAAATCCAAATCACTCATGAGTCAGGAGAAGCTCAGACTGGAAATGAGAGAAAGCCCTTGAAAATGACACTCCTGCCAGCTCATCCTGGACGGAGGCCGAGGTCAGCTGTGTGGCTATGCCTGGGAGACCCCAGTCCCAGCTGAGGAGCGAAAGGCTGCGCACCCTGGAGGGGTGAGAGCTCAGCACTGCAGGGAGGGCAAGGTAGGCAAGAGGCAGGCTGAGGCCTCACTGGCTCATAAGCACTGCAAGGAGGCCATGGCTGCGCAGGGAGGGTCTCTCCTGCAGGGGGCGCTCCTGCAGAGGAAGGAGAGGGTCCCTTGTCTCTGTTCCCTGTAAGCTTCAAAGCCAGATATGTTGAGCCCAGAGAGCCCTGAACAAAGGTTCCCTGGGCTCTGGGCTCCCCAAGGTGAGCTTCCTGCCCCTGGAGCCAGCAGTGTAGTGGGTGGGAGACCACAGTGAACGCTGGGCAGCAGCCCCACTCCACAAAGGTCCTGCCAGGCAGTCCTGGTCTGTGGATACCCCAACCTCCCATCCTCAAGCAACACCAGCTTCTGTTCCACAGGAACAACTGCCTGCAATGGAAGCCCCTGCTTAGCTCCAGGCCAGGTAAGCAGGTTACCTGCAGTGTCTGTGTCCTGTGCCTGCCCACAGCAGGAAAGCAGCCAGCCCCAGGTATGTGAGCACCTCCCACCCAGGAATCTGGGGCTCATAGGGGATCAGGGCTGGGCAGAGCCAGGGTGGGCAGGTGTGAGTTGACCAGGGCTGCCTGGTACCCGGGGCTCCTCCAATTCCATGTAAAGGGGAGCACCCTGGTTCCTCTACCTGGGCCTTTTGGGGGACAGTCAGAGAGGGAAGGGGGTTTGAGGAACCCAGGGCCATGCAGGACCGTCCTGGCCACACCTCCATCTCTGCCCCCTCCCACCACCTTGCAATCAGCAGAGCCTGTCTCAGAAGCCGCCGGCCCCGGTGACTGCAGCTGGACCCTCAGGGAGGCCCGGGGTGGATCCTGGCAGATCCCTTATTCTGGACAGCGTGGCTCAGAGGGAGGCTGCCAGGTGAACCGGCCCCAGGGGACCGTTGCAGCTCAGAGCCTGGGCTCCCCCTGCTGGGCCGGCCGGGAACTACAGTTGTACTCTGCGCCAGCTGCGCTAGCAAGGCCAGGGAGGGGGCCCGCTGGATGGGGCGGGGGCCTATTTGCGCCTCCAGCAGTCCAGAAGAGGCAGAGGGGGCGGAGGCAGAGCCCGCAGAGCCCGCAGATCCCGAGGAGCGGTCTGAGCTAGGCAGAGCTTTCTGAAGGGGCTGCTGACTTCCTGCAGGTCAGTGTCCGTCCTGCAGCCTCTCTGGTGTTGGGAACCTCTACGTCCCTGGGCAGCCCCGCTGGCCCCACTGCACAGGCTGGCTCCTCCTGGGGGCATGCGGACCCTTGGGGTGGGCTGGGTGGTGAGTGGCTGGGAGCAGGGGCTGGCGCAGGGTATCCTCACTCACCTCTGCTGTAGAGGACGCCCAGGGCCACCAGGGCTCCTGTTACCAGCAGCAGCAGCAACAGCAGCCCCCACTCCAGGAAGCCTCGGCGCTTCTGCTCTGATTGGGACTGGTTGGCTCGCTCCATCCCCTCGGGGCTTTCGGTCCCCATCAGCAAGGCTCTGGACAGGAAGGTGCGCAGCTGAGCGCCCCCAGTCCAAGGGCAGGGAGAGGTGGCATGCAGCTCCGAGGCCCTGGTCTCTGGCTGCGAACTGGTGCTTTGGGACACTCAGTTCCTGTCTCCCTGTCCAAGCCCTGGCCCTGGGTGCCTGGGCCCCTGGGGGCTGCTAGCCCTGGGCTGCAGTCTCTGAGTGCCTGGGGGTGCCCTGTGTGGAAGGGGCAGCCATGGTGGCAGGCTCCGCTTAAGGTGGCTTCTGGGCAGGCCACTCTGTCCTGGACCCTTCCTGTTCAGTTTGGGGTCTGCCTGCCAGTCGCAGGCAGCTCCACTCCTGTGCCCTGGAGGGACCTCTGCTGCAGAGCCAGTCTGGGCTTTTTGTGCTCAGGGCGTTCTGGAGCTGGGAGCCTGGTGCTTGGGCCACTGGGTTCTCTGCCCATATTTCCTGTTGGAGCCCAGAAGCATGAGAAGGGGATAAAAAGGATCAGCACCCATGTAGGTGATGACCACACAGGAAGTGACCAGAAGGGCCAGGTAGCCTTGAAGCCCAGCCCCAGCAGCCACCTGGCTGCAGCTCTGGTCATCTCCCCATCTTGCCAGTACAGAGGGGACACCTTCTTGGGCCAGGCAGGCAGTTGGCAGCAGGGAGGACACACAGAGCTAGGGACAGGTTGCTGCTGTGGCAGGAAAGGGGGATGGGTGAGGAGGGCTGTGAGATAGGGACAGCATGCTGAAGCTCCCAGGTCTGTCTGTGCCCCAAGTGTGTGTGAGCACAGGCGTGAGTGCACGTGTGTGTGTTTGAACAGCTGTGCATGGCAGTGTGAGCTGCTGAGACCAACCAGCACCTGGGATCCATGCTCTTACCCCGGACATTCCCGGGCTATGCCCGAGTGCGTCCTGACTCACTGTGGGTCTCATACGTGTCTCTCGCTCTCTCTGGGCATCACCTGCCAAGTAGCCCAACTTGGGGGTGGGTTAGAGATGACAGGGCCAGCCTCTTCCTGTCCCCTTAGCTGCCTTCCTTAGTCTCCTGGCCCTGGGCTCCTCTTGAGCCTCCCCTGATCCACAGGGTTCATGAGTCCAGTGCCCACCTGGCACCTCCTCTGGCTACCCCAGAACCTTGGCACAGACGTGCCCCATGGCCTCTGGAGTTTCATTTGAGGGTCTCTGCTGCCCCAGACCATCCCACCGCCCAGCTACTGAGGTCATGCTTTGTCACCCTGAGGCCCGCCCTGCCCCATGGCCACCCTGTCCTCGCCCCAATTCTTGTGCAGTCTGACTCCACCTTCAGTCTTAGCGCACACCACCCGTTCCAGGTCCGCCACCACACACTGGGGGACATGAGGACTTTCTGGCAAGGGTCGCCGTCTGCACTAGAGGGAGCTGCTGGCCAGGAGTGGGAGCCATGCAGGAAACGCCTGCCTGTCCTGAGTGAGCTGTCCTGACTGGCTCAGGGAGGTGTCCTCCAGGTGCTGCCCAGGAAAGCAGGCCACACCGCCTGGACTCAGCAGGCCTCCCTCACCTTTCTACAACTCGGGAGTGGCCGCAGGGACGTCTAAGGCTGGGGTGAGCCAGGCCGAGAAGGTGGGCTCAGGTGGCTGACTGCAGGTCAGGTGGGGCCACGCTGGGGGGTCTCAGTGAGTGACTTCCTGGGGGTGCTTTGTGATGCATGCGGGTTCCCTGGAGGGAAGTTCCAAGCCAGGGAGTTCCAGAGGGCTGAGGGGGAGGGGCAGGAGAAGCTCCTAGCTGCTGGGGTCCCTGGGAGGGTGCAGCCAGGACCTCTGGCCCTGCCTCCTGAGCCTCTTTGTCCCCTCACTTCCAGCTCTCGATCCTTCAGTCCACAGAGTCGCTGGGCAGGAAAGCCAGCCTTCTGCCCTCCCCCACTGCTGGAGACAAGTCCACCAGGGTTTTCTGACCCCAGCCACCTGTGAGGGCTTTGCAGCCATCTCCCTTGGCGTCCTTTCCCTTCAAGCTATGACGAGGATGGTGGTTTCGGGGGGCGGGGGCCTTCTGGGCGTAAGGCAAGGGTGGTCCCTGCTCATGATGGTGCAGGCAGGGCAGCCAGGCAGGGTCCCACATAGAGATATGGGACTTGGTGGCTTCTGACTGCCCACAGGGAAAGGTGAGGTTTAGACCCTGACCCCGGGGGCAAGGAAGCCTACTCCAGGAGCAGCAGGGCATTGGGCTTTAGGCCGTGAGGCTATCTCTCAAGGCTTCCGGCATGAACCAGGGCCCCAGCTCTGCTTGCTGAGGGTGGGGGACCCCAGTTCTGCTTGTTGATGGACAAGGGACCTCTCAGCTCTGCTTTTTGATGGGCAGGGAACTCCAGCTCTGTTTGTTGATGGGTGGTGGGCCCCAGTTCTGCTTGTTGAGGGGCTGGGGACCCCTGTTCTGCTTGTTGAGGGGGGTGTCTCAGCACATAAGGCCCCAGTGGGGACCCAAGCTTTCCCTTCTCCAGGCCTGACTCAGTCACCAGCTTCCATTTTGGAATCCCATGGGCCCTTGGCCTCCACAGGGCCTCTGTGGGGCCAGGCCGCATAGCCAGAGGTCCTGTAGCAAATAGGGCTGGCGGGGCTCCCCTCTCAGAGTACAGTCGCCCTGGGGAGTGGCCAGAGTCCTCTGGTACCCAAGGTGTGAAGCCTCAGAAGGGGAAAAAGCAGGGCGCTTTCAGGCCCTGCATCCTCAGCCTCTAGCACAACAGTGAGGATCTGGGGACCTGGGGTCAGGTCAGGGGTTGCCAGGGAGGTGGTGGATTGAAATCCTGGAGAAGCCCCCAGCGGCAGGCCCCGGCCTGAGGGAAGTGGCCCAGCTTCCTGGGCTCCCAGCTCAGCTCTTGCAGGGGCTGTGCTATGGGGGCTGCTCGTGCCTGCAGTGGCCCCCTCCCCAGGGAAAGCCTGGGCTGGGGCTCCGGCCGGGTGGAGGTGCATCTGTGTGCTCAGACAAAACACCAGAAAGCAGGTGGCTGATCAATGACCATTTATTTCCCACAGCCTTGGAAGGTGGGAGTCCTAGATTAAAGTGCCACAGGTGCAGGGGCTGGGAGGATTGCTTCCTGGTACAGTGGTGCCTTCCCCATGTCCTCCCACGCTGGAAAGGCCAGGAGCAACCATTCCACTCCCTCTAGGGCTTCTCTCCCAGAATGAACACCTCCCACAGGCCCCACCTCTTCACGGCATCCCAGTGGGCTTTAGGATCTCAGCTTATGAATTCTGGGGACACAAACATTGGGACCATTGCAAGGTGTCAGGCAAGCAAGACCGACACGAGGCCCCTGTGGGATGAACCGGGGGATGTGGGTGCCCCAGGGAGGGAGGGGCTGGAGTGGGCAGGAGGAGCTGAGCTGCGTTGGATTTGGGCATATGCACACTCCACTTGCTGCCACCTGCTGAGAGGTCTTCACTTGGATGGTGGGGCAGGGGGCCCCAGTGGGGGAGATCAGCAGGAGAAAAGGCACCCCCAGGTGATGCCTGCATCCCCTGCAGCTTAGGGTGGGGTCTTCCCCTCCCCCCCAGCACTTGCCACCCACCAGGGCTCCCTGAACCTGGCCCACCTCCACCAGCCTGGGGCTGCAAATGTTTGTAGAGTCAGAGAATGGACAGATGGACACAGAAGGGTAGACAGACACAGATGGGTGGAGGAGCCACTTGGTGAGGATGTGGATTGAGAAACCCTGGAAAAGCAGGAGGAACTGGAGATTGAGAGTTGGAAAGCAGAGCAGGGATCTGTGGGGTCCCAAGCTGAGGATAATCCTGAAGGTGCTTTGAGACCCGAGCCCTGGGTGTATGCTAAGGGATCCTAGCTTCAGGGAGGCTGCCCAACAGTGGGACTGTAGGCCATCTCAGATAACCCTCCATGCAAGCAGAGGTGTCCCCTTTGTTCCTGGGGAAGGCGGGAGGCTGGCCACCACCACCAGGCCACCCGCGTACCAGGAGGGTGGCAGGACTCAAAGGGCACCCCACAGATTTGGGCAGCTGGGGGCACCCAGGGTGAGAGGCAGGGTGCCTTGGGATGGGGCCTGGGATTGGCTGGCCACTGGTCAGAGCAGCTGGCAGCTGGAGGATGCTCCCCTCTGGGATCTTGCCTTCAGCCTCCTCAGGCCACTGTGCTTGGGGTTCACCAAGAGGCCACTCTGGGCAACTGTCCAGGCTTCTTGGTAGCGCTGTTCCTCCAGGCAGCACTGCCCAAGACGCAGGAACATGTTGGCGGTGGGAGCCTGGCCTGGCTGCTCCCGCAGGCGGCTTTGGGCCAGGGTGGGTGACAGCTCAAGGGCCTGGGCAAAGGCCCCTGTGGCCCTCTCCTCATCTCCCAGGCTCAGCAGCAGGCGGCCCCGGGAGCAGAAGTCCTCTGCCTGCCTTGGCAGGTCACCATCTCCTGCTCCCTCCTGGATCACACGGTCCAGGTCCTGGAGTGCCCTGCCAAATTCCTGCAGCTCAGCCAGGCAGGCAGCCCGTAGACGTAGATGACAGGTGCTGCCACCACCAGCCAGGACAGCCAATGAGCAGTAGCCCAGTGCCCGCCTGTGGTGCCCTGTGTCCAGGAGGGCACTGGCTTCCTGAGCTGCAGCCTGCACAAAGGACATGAAGAGAGGTAGTAGAGGGTCAGCCCAGAAAGCCCACACTGCTCCTCCCCTGCTGAGCCTGTCTGGGAAGGGCTGCTGCTTCAGGGCATTTCTGGGGGGCTGGGCAGGGGCAAGGACCGGGTGGGCGCCCAGGGGAGAGGCTCCTTGCGACTCCTACTACCCCGGAAACTGCATGCCTCACTCAGGCTGCATCCTCAGCTGCCACTCTCCCTGGCACTCAGCTGGGACACCTGCATTTTCTGTCTCATGGCCCTCTCCTTGGGGCTGCCCTACAGCCCCACCTCCTGATCTGGTGATCTTCAAATCCATCTCTCTGCAATCCCTGGGAGAGGGCTGCTGTTGGCCCATCCACCCACCCTCGGAAGGCCCTCAGGACCCTTAGGACAGGGGAAAAGGTGGCCTCTGGCCAGTCCAGTCCTGAGTGCAGTTCCTCAAGGTCAGGAAGGGGGCAGCTGTGCACATATTGGCTTCTCCTAGCTGCAACCAAGATGCCAAAGTCAAGGCTGGGGACAAAACATGCTGCCCACCCCCTGATCTCCACGCACTTGCTGTGTTTTGCTCTAGCATAGCCCAGTTCCTTCCATGCCCAGGTGCTGGACTTGTCCCCAACCTCAGTGGGCACTTGGGGCAAGGACAGAGGATAGTCAGTGAGCACTGTCAGCCCTAGCCCTCCTTTCTAGACTGCTGGACCGAGGGTTGCTGCTGGCGAGCCTGCCACCTCCTGCCCTGGGGCAGTTTCCTTTCTGAGTGGAAGTGCACACTAGAGTTGCCAAATACCTTATCTCCCCTTCTCTGACCTTGCCCCTCTTTGGCCAGCTCTGGACAGAAGTTACCAAGCACTCCACAATAAACCTGCTAGCCCTCAGTGGCTCCCCGGTGCCTGAGGAATTTAGGTACATGTGAGCAGCCTTTCTGGGGGCCCCCCCTCTTCCTCTTTTCCAGGCAGTCAGGTGGTACTTTGTGCACCCGGCCTCACGGCCACTATGTCCTCCCATTCTAAGTCCTCCCCACCGGCGAACGGCGCGGAGCGTCCCCGGATTCCCCAGGGTGCTGCTTCAGGGTGCAAGAGCCAATGGCGATGGGCAGGTGGGAGGGCTTGTGGTCCCTGCAGGGAGGGAGGGTCGCGAGGTCGCACTGAGACCAGGGTCCCGGTGCCTTGCCGCGGGGGCGCAGGCGCTCCCCCTTCCTTCCCGAGGCTGAGCGGCACCAGGCGGGGCCGGTGAGCTCTGGGGCAGGGGCTCCCGTTCGCGGCTGCGGGTCCCTACCCGACACTTGGCTGCTCTGCGCAGTCAAGCCAAGCGCAGCTACAGGCGGAGGAACGCGGCCGCCCACGCAGACAGCCACTGGAGCGCACAGCGCAGGCGCAGTGCCGGGGCGGAGGAGGGGGCGCAGCCACTTCCGGGGGCCCCATGGTCCTGCGACGGTGCGGGGCGGCCAGGGCCAGCCTTACCCGTAGCTGGAGACTCCAGCCCAGCAGGACGCCGCCAGCTCGACCCCCGTGGAAGCCTGAGACCCAGGCGCAGCGACCCCTCCGAGTACTAAGGCCCCGGCCCTGGGTTCCCATCCATCCCGAAACCCCAGTCCCGTGCCTGCTCAGAGACCCCAGCCCCGCCTCCGCCCCCAGGTCTCCCACCGAAATGCCTGGTGTGCTTCTGTCCCGGGGGTTTCAGCTGCCAGGACTCTGGGCAGTGCAGAACGGAAGCTCAGCTCGGAGAGACCCTTAAGGCCAACGCGCAAAACCTGCGCTCTTGGTCTCGTGCCCGGGCGCTGGGGTGGGCTTACTGGGGAGGGGTCCCCTTCCTATCTTGTCACCCTGGCTTATGCACCCCGCTCAAAGCCTGGAAGCTGTGGGATTGAGGGGCTAAGGTGGCCAGAGGCCTTCTAGGGCAAGACCAGGCACCATGTACCGGCACCCCACCCCAACAGTGGGGACTGATACTGATGAGCTGCCCGTGTGGGGGCCTTGGGTCTCAAGCCCTGGTGCTGGGGAGGGACCAGTGAGGGGCCCCCGTGCACACCTCTGTGACGCTCTGCCGCTCAGAGGCCTCCAGGAGATGAAGCAGGAAGCCAAGGTCCTGGTCGTCAATCTCGGCCAGGCCCTGCAAGTCCCGAACTGCCCTTGACACATCTCCTTTCTTGAGCTGGAGCAGGCCCCGCCGGGCTATGGCAGCCTCTGGTGGTGGGGTGGGGCGCAGGGCTTCCTGCAGGCGGGTGCCAGCCTCCTCATAGCTGCCTGTGGATGGGGAAGGACAGTTGGGGTGCAGCTGGGACAGCAGAGACACAAAAGGCCTGGGGGGTGCCTTCCTTGCTTGCTGCTGGCCAGGGGTCAGCTGATGAACGAGGCTCAGCCCTAAGAGGACACAGCTGGGAGCTACACTTAAGAATCCATTCAGGCTACGTGGGCTCACCTGCTGCGCTGGCTCTGCACCCCAACCTCTGAAGGACCCCTGGTGGGGCAGCAGGGCTCTGAGGGCCCTCCTTGAGGTCATCAGAGGGGCTGCCTTCTCTCCTGAGGCCTGGGAGCACAGCTGGGCCCAGAGGGGCCAGGGGGTGGGAGCAGCAGGAGGTGGGGAGAGCCTCCAAGCCCACTGCGGCAAGGCAGGCTACAGGGAGCGCTGTGAGGGTGAGCACAGGGTGATGTGGAGTTGCAGGGTCGACCCACACTAGGCATGTGCACTGGGAGGGGGCTGACGTCCCCTGCTTCAAACGGCATGTGTGCGGGGCAGAAGGGGGGCCCTGCAAAGCCCCAAAGCCAGGGAGAGCGAGCCCTGCCCATAGGGCTCTGAGGCCATTGAGTTGTGGCGAAGCAGCCTCAAGAGCCATTGCAATCCCGGGGCTCTTTCTCCTGTTTCCCAGAGAAGCATACAGAGGGTCAGGGGTGTGGGACAGACAGCTGTGCCCCCCCACTCCTGGGCCAATGCATACCCAGCGCCATCAGGATGTCTGCAAGCAGGATGTGCTGGCTTGGCTGGGCAGCGTCAACTTTGGTCAGTGCTTCCCCCACTGCAAGGAGGCCCTGGGTGTCCTCATCCCCAAGGGAGAACTCTGTGTCCAGCATCTGGCTTAGGAGGGCCCGGCAACGAGAGTGGAGGCCCTGTGTAAGCAGCACCCGGGCTTCTGGCCTCAGAGAGCGGATCTCAGTTACCACAGTCTTGGGGTCGAGCTTCAGAGCAGAGACGAGATCATCCACAGCGTCCTGCAAGAGAGAAGAGGGCAGCGTGGGTGCAGGAGCCATCCCAACCTGGAGACAGGGACAGAACACCCCTGTTATTGGGTCTCTGATCCTTCTCCTGAGGTCCTAGAGGGTCTGCCAATCCAGCTCACAGCCCTTCCTGGCTCTCCATGGCTGTAGCCCTTATAACCCTGCCCTGTACCATTTTTGGTTGGGCATCTGAAGGACCCAGCTCCTTGGCTTTCATCCCCCGAAGTCACCAGCCCCGAGACTGCTTTCTGAGGCCAGACCTTGCATCCACCCAGCAGTCTCTGATTTCAGCCTGCGATGCCCTCCCAGGGAGCTCCCTCCCAGCTGGTATCAGGTGTCAATCAAGTGCTCCTCACAGAGCCTGGGACTGTGGGACCTGACGTGGATGGACCAGTTATGGAAAGCATACTGGGGGTCTGGGGAGGGGGCTTGGTATGGAGTGCAGGAAGGCTCACCCTGATGGCCTTTGGATTGAGGTGGGCTTGGCTGATGCCTGTATGGGCCTCGAGCTCACAGGTAGGAAAAGGGAGGGCTTCACTGAGGATGGAGGCCCTGACCATGCCCAGGAGGCCAGGGTAGAGGCCGGTCAGTGGATCAGGCAACAGTGGGGGACCCTTGGGTTGGTCTTCCTCCCATTCTTTTCCTGGTTGTACTGTCCTCTGTGCCTCTGTCTTCCCTTCCTAATTTTTTGGGCTTAACTGAATATTCTCAGTGTTTCATTTTCAGTCCTCTGTTGGCCTTTGACCTGTGCCTGTCGACCTTTTGACCTCTCTCAGCTCTGTCTGTCCAAGCAGGTCTTTCTTTCTGCCTGTGTCTTTGAGCGATGTTCTAGCTGCAGAGAGAATTCTTTTAGTGGTGGCTTCAGTGTTCCTGGGACGGATCTGTCCTCAGGTGGTGTCACCTCCTGCACCCCAGGTACTGTTGCTTTTCCCCACTGGCTGCTTCTGAGCTGCCGTCCTCATCCTGTTTTCAGAAACTGGGCCAAGCATGGCTCACTGGGGTTCTCTATGCCACCTTGGGCTTTGCTGAACTTCTTGGGAAATTTCCTGCTGTTGGGCACTGTGCAAAAGACAAACGCTGCGCTGGAGGCCATGACACTTCTTCTTCTCTTAAGTTTCCTCTTTCGTACTTCGTGTGCTCTGAGAAAAAAGAGTGCTGGCCTGAGGGCTGCTTCCTCTTTCTGTGTCCCTTTAAACTACCTTCCGGTTGGTGATAGCTGATAACACCTACATAGCAGTCCCTCATTGGCTGGGATAAGCCAGTCTGCTGCTTCACCATTGGTTCCTTGGCTGTCTCCCCTCCCTATAAAAATCTGTTTGCCTTGGAAATAAACAGATTTTTAGCTGCCATCCGCAGTGTGTGGCTGACTCATTTCCCCGGCCGAGAGGGAAGGGATCTCCAACAAGGGGGATCCGGATTTTGGCCGAGGCACTAGCCTGCCTGGTTGGCCCCCGGGGGACAATCCAGCTGGTCCGCCTGCTCTCAGGGACGCCTGAGGCAGCGACATCCTGCCACTGTTCCTTGGAGAGTGGGCGCCTTTGCTGGTTCTCTCTTTGCTCCCCACGGAGTCCAGTGATGGGAGCTGGCTGGGCTGGAACTGTCCCATGGTCCACGGGGGCACCCTCCTTTTAAGAAAAGATTTTTCCGCTGTTGTTCTTCACACTGGATGATGCCTGTGGGTCGTCACGCAGCCCTCCTTGGTGGTTTCTGATCTGCCGGACACTAAGTCCCATGCGGCCCCTTTCCACTCTGCCAATGCCCCTGGGTGCTTCCTACCGTGTTCTGCTCTGCCAGGGCCCCCCTGGCTGCCCTAAGCTCTGGCTGCACACTCGAGCATCTGAGCCATCCCAGGGTCTGTTTCTACCGATTGTGGGTCTTCTTGGTGATGAGTCACTTTCCTGGTTCCCTGCTGTCTGGGTTTTGAGTTGTGCTGGACTTCGGGGCCATAGGGTGCTGCGTTTTGTTCTGGTGGGTCATTCTGGCCTGGCCAGGCGTGGTTTGATTTCCTTTCTAAGGTAGGGACCTCCTTCTAGAGGTGGCCATTCTGGGCTCTCAGCTGAGTACAGTGACCTCTGAAAGGTTCTTGGCCCTGCCTGGCCTGGGTCGCCACTCAGCTCCTGGACCCACTGCAGCTGAGGTCTGCTGTGCTCTCTGCATACGTGTAGCCTGATCCCTGTGCAGGGTCCACTGCGGAGCTCAGGAGGACTCCTGCTGCTGGTCTCCTGCTCAGGCCCCTCACTCCGTTGCCCTCCTGTGCAAATCCCAGCCTCTGTGTGACCCAGGGCTCCAGACTCCCTCCCCACAGCACAGGGAACCACACCACCCTTGACCAGCAGCAAGGAGCCAGGGAACTGCAGGCACCTCGAGGAAGAGCCGGAATGTCACGGGCACCGTGAGAAAGAGCCGGGGTGATCCAGGGACCGCAGGTGGAACCCAGTGTCCCAGGCACTGTGAGGAAATGGGTGTCCTGGGCACCATGAGGAGAAGCCAGGCATACCAGGCACCATGTCTCCCTGTTGCCCCACGCCAGGCAGGAGCCTCCTGTGGGTCCTGTTCATCTCACACCATCCCAGCAGCCCAAGCGGCTCCTCTCAGCACAGCGGACAGTTAAGTCACATGCTCTGCAGTCCAGGGAGGGGTCCTAGTGAGTGGTGAGCAGAGACCTGGGGCAGCTGAGCAGTTGGCTCTGGAGAGACAGAGCCCTGGGGTATGGTAAGGTTCCGTCCTGCACCTTAGCCTGGATTGCCAGTCCATAGTTATGGCCAGGCTAGTGACCTTTGTAGGGGATGTTTCAGTTCCGAGATGGCCCATGGAGACTCCAGCTGCTGTCCTCACTGGGAACAGAGCAGCCCCATCCCTGGCACCGTCTGATGGCAGGTGCAGGACTGCTAGCCGTGGCTGCCTCTGGCGGGTCCCCCTGTGCTTGAGGGTGTGGGTCCTTCCCTTCCACTCTGCACCTGCTGAGCTGAATCCACAGATTCTGTGGTGACGAAGCTCAGGGTGGCACCCAGGAGGTGGCCATGTTCTCACAGGGTGCTGTCCCCTTTATCCTGATGGTTATGGGAAGGGCAGGCTGTGTGCAGCCGCAGTCTTGCCCACCCAACCTGCTTCCTCTGGTGCCCCGTGGGACAGTGTCTTTCCTCTTTTCTTCCAGTTTGTTTTTTACTGTGGTAAAATACACATAACAGAGTTTGCCATCATCACTGTTTTTAAACAGTTAGTGCCAGCTCCACCGTTCAGGACTTTTCCTCTTCCTGAACGGAGACTGTGTGCTCGCCAAGTCCTACTTCCTTTCCCCTCCTCCAGCCCCGGCAGCCACCTCTCTGCCTACTGCAGGGACCTGCGAGGAACGAGCCCCGAGGCATTCATCTCTCCGCTGTGTGGACGCACTGTTTCTCTTTTCCTTTCCACCTGGGTGGCGTCCGCATTTTAGCTGTTGTGAATGATGCTGTCGTGAACGTGGAGCACAGAGCTCTCCTAGGGACTTTGCTTAGGACCTCCATGCAGCATCTCTCAGCATCAGTTGTTGTTTTCCGAAGTTTGATCCTAACCGTCCTAATGGGTGTGACGGGGTGTGTCCCTGATGACTGGTGGCGTTGGGCTCTTATCTTTCTTAGGCCCCCTGGGAAATGTCTGTTCTCTGCTCCTTTTTGCACTGAGTTTGTGCTTTGCTGTTGAGCTTCTGTTCTGTGCCCTGGGTGGCAGTCCTTATCAGATGTGGGGTTTGCAAGCGTCTTCTGTTCCCACGGCTGCGTTTTCCTCTGTTAATAGTGTCCTTTGATGCACAATGATTCTCGGTTTTCCCGACGTCTAATTTGTCTGTTTTTTTTCTTTTGTTGCCTGTGTTAGTGTTACATCTAAGCAACTGGACAAATCCAAAGCTGTGGGCTTTCCCCAGGGTATTCTTCTAATGGTTTTATAGTTTCTTTTCCTTCTACATAGATTAGTTTATTTAATTCTTTTTTTAAAACTCTTTTTATTAAGGAGTTGAGTTATTGTACAATCATAAATGCATATAAAGTAAACATGTCATGCATTTGTTCTTAAACCGGAATTACCCCCAGATTGCCCACCCCCCAGGCTCTCGATTCATCTATATAGTTTTATAGTTTTAAGTCATATGTTAATTTTTATTTCTTGTTCTGGGATTTACCCAGGGGCCCTTTGCCACTGAGATAGACTCCTTGTCCATTTTTTTTTTCTTTTTGAGGCAGGGCCTCTGGCCTGGAACTTGAGATCCCCCTCTTCAGATTCCTGAGTCACCAGAATGGCAGGTGTGGTCACCATGCCCGTGCCATGCAGATTTTTGGTCCACTTTGAGTCGGTTTGTATATGGTGTGAGGTAAGGGTCCAGGTCCATTCATTGTTTTGCACGGAATTTTCCTGGCACCGTGTATTGAAGATGTTTTTCTTTCCCCAGTGACTGGTTTGGCATTCTGTAAAAAATCACCTGACCATATATGGCAGTGTTATTTCTGGGCTCTCTATCCCTTTGGTCCAAATGTCTGTCATCACGCCAGCAGCACACTGTAATGCCAGCCGTGACGAGTTGACAGATCAGGGAGTCTGGGCCCTCCAGCCTTGTTCCTTTTCAAGACTGTTTTGGCTATTTGGGGTCCCTCGAGACTCCCTATGAATTTTGGGGTAATTTCCTATTTCTGCCAAAAGCATCATTGGGCTTTTGACGGGGATTGCACGGACTCAGTGGATCCCTCTGGGCGATGCTGGCATGTGGACGTCATCAGGCACTCTGGTCTGTGAATGTGGAAGGTGGCTCCATCTGTGACATGTGTCTGTCGTCTTCAGTTCATTCCAGCAGTGTCTTGTCATTTCCATCGGTCACATCTCTTCCTGGCGAATTCCTAAGAATTCTATATTTTGATGCTACTGTCAAAGTTAGATTGTTTTCCATCTTTCCAGATTGTTCCTTGGGAGTGCATGGAATTGCAGCTGGTTTCCGTGTGTGGACTTTGTGTTCTGCCGCTTTCTTGCATTCACTGATCACCCCCAGCCGTTTTCTTGCAGACCCTTTGGGGGTCTCCACATGTGAGACCCCATTATCTGCACAGCCTCAGTTCCTCCCCAGCAGTCCAGGTGGGGGCCTTCTTTTCCTGGCGGGAGTGCGCAGTGCCGGGCATGGTGAAGGTATTTATGTTCCCTTGTGGTGTTTGCCGTGGTCTCACCCACAGCTTCCGTCATGCTGGGGCCGTCTCCCTCAGTTCCTGCTCCGCTGTTCCTGCATCGGTGAGGTCACCTTGTGTTCCCTGCGACCTGTTAGTGGCAGGGTTTATACCGATGGGCGTTTGCCTGTCGAACCAGCCTTGCATTTCATGAACAGATCCCATTGTCATGGAACTTACTCCTTCTGTCCCTGACCTATACATCTTTTTTAACATTGGGTTGGTGTTGCACCCACTAGGGCAATGGAGGGGACACCTCGTGGCCTACACTCCTGCACAGGGATACTTGCAGCCACTAAGGAATCATTATAAGCTGGTGGACCCCATCAAGACTTAGGGCTGAGGATTGGAGGCCTGGAAGAGCAGGACTCCTTGAAAGCAGATCTGTGTGTGTGTGTGTGTGTGTGTGTGTGTTCCTGCTGCTGTGGTGCAGGTGGGGAGTGTGGGGGCTCTGATAGGTGTGTCATGGCTCAGGACACCTGGCCCTACCATCTCTCTACTGGTGGAGAAGGAAGGCAGCACCCAGGTCTACCCCGCCACCACCTGCCCAGCACCTGTAGCTGGTCCAGGGCCAGGTGCACGAGGGCCCGTCCACACAGAGCCTGCACGTTCCCTGGCTTGGCCCGCAGCACAGTGTTGAAATCAAACATGGCGGTCTTCTTCTGGCCCAGAAGCCCATAGCAGCGGGCTCGGGTGAGGAGGGATTCGCTGGCCTCAGTCCCTGCAGGAAGTAGGAGTGGTCAGGACATGGCTGTGGCTGGACCTCTAGTCCATTGTTCCTTCTGGTGCCCAGGTTGCAGGGCCCACTTTGGAAGTTCCAGGAATCCACTGCAGACCACGTGGAGGTTGACACCTGCCAACGTCCTGCACCCCAGGAACTCACAGTGAGCCCTTGGGGAAGACCTATCATCCCTCAGAATGCCTCAGGCCCCACGTGGCAGCACTGAGACACAGGGCAGGGTCCACATCAAGGGTAGGGGGTGGCATCCCCGGTTCAGCCTCCTGGGTGGAGGCCAGGCATGCACACACAAAGCCACAGGCACATTTCTAGGAAGGCCTAGGGGAGCCTGGGTCTCATCTCCCCTTGTTTGAGGGAGCAGAGGACTGGGAAAGGACTCTGTTCACCCTTGGGCTGACACTGCTTGAGACAGTAGCCCAGGAGCCTGGGTCTTGGTATGTTCTCCTGGACCACCAGAGCCTCAGCATAAGAGGCTCTCAGGATTGGCCAACCTTGCTCACCCCATGCTCCCAGGGCATGTGAGTCTGTGACACTCCTCCTTGGCCCCCTGTTCTCCCATTCCCCCTGTGCTCCCATGTTCCCCATGTAGCTGGCACAACAGGATTGGACCCCTGGGGCAGGCAGCGCCTCCTACCTGCAGCGAAGATAGCCAGAGAGAGGTAGGCAATGGCCTCCCTGGTGTGGGCCCCACTGTCTGCCCCACCTGGCCTGGCTCGCAGGATGCTCAGGGCCCGAGCATGACAGTGGCCTTGCAGCAGCTTCCGGTCCTCGGGGTGAAAGACATCCAGGGTGGGCTGCAGGCAGGCTGTGTCTCCAGACTGCACCACCTTCTTCACCAGCTGCAGGGCAGGAGCAGTCACTGCCACCACCTGCCTCTGGCTCCCGCAGCCCCATGCTCACCACCCCCGTGGCCAGTGTGCCCAGCCCACCAGGCCCTCCATGTTTCCACTAGCCCAGGGACCTTCTGCCACACCAACACTAGAAAATTGGCATGGACTGAAGCCACGACTGTGGGAGCCTTTGAAGCCATCTTGTCTCCCAATCAGGGTGGGGGCTCCCCAAGGATAGGGGCTGGGTCCCCAGGCTGGACCACAGGAAGGGGCAGGGAAGGGAGAGCAAGGGTGTTCTGGGCTGCATGTGGAGCCCACTGTCTGCTGTGTGGCCAGGGTGGGATGGGGGCTGTCACGTCCCTGAGCTCTGACCTCCTGCACCCATGGAGGTGGAGACCCCACCTCAATGTGCTGCCTAGAGGGAGGTCTGATGGCAAGCAGGAGGAGGGGCTTTCGAGCCATTGAGCGGCCGAGGCTCAAGGGAGTCATTCAGAGGGCGTGGAGCAAAATCCCAGGATGGCCAAGAGGGCAGCACAGGACCCAGGTGGACTTAACTTCCTCTCCACCTGGCTCCAGACAGGGGAGGCCCGATATTGCCCCTTTCTGGCCTCTGGTGCAGACACCCACCTCAGGGCAGGTTCCAGGGGTCCTTCCCTCCCACCCAAACCTAGTCAGAGAAGGAAGGAGCCAGCAGGTCCCTCATCCTGAACCCCAAAGCCTGAAGTCCCCCACAACAGCTGAGTCAGGGGAGGCTCTGCCATCCTGGGTGCTGAGGACCTCAGAGGCAGGCAGGCTTGGGGTCCCCACTGCTGCCCATTCCCCCAGGATCATGTTCAAGCCTAGTTTATGTGGCAGCCTTGAGGTGAGGCTCTTGGTCCTTATTCTTCATAACCACAGTCAAAGAAAACCTGCCATTCCTTGGGGTACCTGTTCCAGCTAATTACCATGACAACCTGGAAGATCAGGGTACAGGAGACTGAAGGTCAGAGAGGTAAGGGTCTGCTGCAGGTGGCAGACGGGGGCTGAACGAAGTTTTCTTGCTCTAAAGTCCAGGCTGTAGGGTGGTGAGTGGGCAGGGGTCTGGTGGACACAGGAGGCCTGGAATCCCCCACAGAACTGTGCCTACTTCTACCTGCCCTGCAGCAGCCCACCCAAGCCTTCTCACCTGGTTGGCATCATAGGAGAAGCCCCTTCGCAGCTGCAGCAGGGCCAGCCGTGCCAGCACTGGGGTTGCCTGGGGCCACTGGGAGAGGGCCACCAGCAGGGATTTGTGGGCATCATCCAGGCGGCCCAGGCGGTACAGGGCATCGGCTGCTAGGAGGCATGAGGTCTCTTCCTCCATATCCAGCTCCATCAGCACTGTGGCCAGCTGGTACACACCGTGGGCATCCCTGTGGACACAGTGGCTCAGGGTGGGCCAGCATCTTCCCTCTACCCCTTGGACCTGCTCAGGAGGTGGGGCACCAGGTAAGTGCTGCCTGGGCAGCTCCCTTCTCCGCGCAGGAAAGACCCTCACAGCACACTGTCCCAGAGTCTATGAGCTCCTTCCAACCAGCGCCCCCTCAGCCCTCTCCCCTTGCCTGCTCTTGCCACCACCCCATGGGTCAGGCACTTTGCAGTAGGAGGAATCAAACCTGTGCAATGATCATCAGCAGGGCCCACCCTGAGGAGGCCCTGCGTCGGTTTCCTTTTCTGAAAAACTAGGGGAGTTTGACCTCGCTAGGTCCCAGGGTGCACTTGGAATGCTCCCACTGTGGGAAGGGGCCAGAGCTGGGAACTTGGCAACTTGCAGAGAGGACAAATGTAAATGGCCTCCATCACACAAAACTTCCTCCTCAGCAGCAAATCAAGCAATGCCAAATGAGCCCAGGGCAGAGGAAGCCAGCACAGGTGTGGGGATGGCCCGAGGCCCCTATCAGTGCTGTTCCTTTCGCTGCCTTCCCCCACCTCCCAGTAACCAGAGTGCAGTCAGAACAGCTGGTGGCTGGTGCCCCTTAGGTTGGCAAGAAACAGTACAGCAAGCACCAGGGCAGGGGTGGGCTGTGCCTGGGCAGGGTGGGCAGCTCCAGAGGTCCCACACCCTGCCCTGGAGCTGCTCCCCATGGGGAAGCTCCACTTTCTCCACCCCAAGGACAAAACATTGTGGACATGGATATTTTCCACTGATCCTTACTACCAAGAGCAGAGAACCTGGGACTGAAGGAAGGGTACCTAGTGTGTTTAGCAACAAGGGAATTTTTCATGATCCATTGAGTTAAAAAAGTAGAATATAAACTACACATACAGCACAAATAGATTTCATGTGCACAGTAATAAAACACTAGAAGGCAATGTTTTGAGTTCCTCCTTTCCCACGGAGAGGAAGCCCACGTGGGCGACACCGGGCCTAAGGGCCCCAAGCTCGGCGCCTGAGGCTGAACCCACCAGTGCTTAGGGTGACCACGCAGACACTGCCTCGGTTTACTCACAGTGAAGCAGGAAGAAACCTCCTAGGAGGCCACCTTCCAGGAGACTGCGAGGCGGATGCTCACCCTTCCTGAGCCGCGCGGTCCACCTCGGCTTTGCTTCTGCAGCCCAGCACGCCCGCAGGGCCCGGGTCCCCGGTGCGCAGCAGCATCTTGCGGCCCTCCTCCCGCAGCACGCTCAGCAGCAGCCCCCGCTGGTTCCAGGGCACGTAGGCCTTGGCGGCCATCAGCGCCTCCTCGGGCCGCAGGCGGCATGCAGTGACATAGTCCAGCGCGCCCAGGAACGTGCTGCCTGCTAGCACCCGCAGCAGCCCACGGCCGCACAGCGCCCGCACGCAGGCGCCCGGGTGCGGCGCCCCCCGCTCCAGCACCACCTGGAAGTCCTCCCCAGCGCGCCGCATGTCGCCCAGGTGTAGCGCGCAGAAGCCGCGCAGCGCCAGCAGAGGCGCACGGTCCACCGCGCGGTCCCCCGCGAGCTCTCCGGGGGCCCCGGGCCGCAGGAAACGCTCGCATAGTGCCCGAGCGCCCGCCACGTCCCCGGCCAGCAGCAGGCACTCCGCCAGGCGGGTGCCCAGCACAGGTCGCTCCCCTGCCGGCGCCAAGCGAAGCAGGACGCGGAGCGCGTGGGTCACTGGGACCAGCGGCTCGCGCCCCGCATCCTCTCGGAGCTGGGGGCGGCTCCGCACTGCCTCCTGGAATTGGCTGAAGCCCAAGTCCGCGGCCTCCAGCGCCTGGACCCTGATGCGCTCTTGGTCCCTGGTTGAGAGCACAGCCTGCAGCTGCCTCCGCGCCCCGGTTGGGCTCTCCCTGAAGGCCTCGTGCAAGTCCCGCAGCATGTCCCGGGCTCGACCACCCAGGAAGAAGGCCGCGGCAGCTCGGGTGACCAGCAGGGTGGCCAGGCGCTCATCTGGGGAGAGAAACAAAGGCGCAAGCCTGCTTGGGGGAAGCTGCCTTGGCCGTGGCCCCAAGGGCCACCCACCCTCTGAAGTGCTTCTGCTCTGGGCTTCTCCCTGCAGCCTCCCAGTAGCCCAGGACGTGGGCACTGCCAGGGCCAGCGTGGTGGATGGTCCTGAAGTGCCTTAGCTACCAGCAGGATCAGAACCAGGCTCATAACCAGGAAGATCATCCACTTGTGAACTCGTAGTGCAGCTCGACGGGTTCAAGGCGGGTCCATCTCTTTTCTTTCTTTCTTTCTTTTTTTTGTTCTAGGATTTGAGCCCAGGGTCACTCTGCCACAGAACTATATCCCCAGCCCTTCTTTATCTTTTGAGACAGGGTCTTGCTAAATTGCTGAGGTGGGCCTTGGACTTGAGATCCTCCTGCCTCAGTTTCTGGTCCCTGGGATTACAGGTGTGCACCACCTCACTCTGCTTCCCCTGACTGGACTGAGTTTCCTCTTCAGGGACTGGGTAACCCTCCTTGCTCCCAAGTGAGAGCTGGAGTTTGAACCCCATGAGTTTCAAGGGGCTGCTGTTCCAGGCACAGCTTTGTCTCCTGCCGGCTTTGGGCCTCTTAGGACCTGATGTTCCCTTTAGGAAGCAGATCTCCCCTTTCAGGTGCAGGGGGGAGGTGGTATGCACCAGGCAAACCCGGGCCACTTACTGAATCCCCCCACGTCTCAGTTTCTTTCCCTGAATCAGGTTGGGGATTTTTTCTGTGTTAGTCAACTTTTATCGCAGTGACCAGAATACCCAAGAAAAACAACTTAGGGAGGGAAGATTTATTTCAGCTCAAGGTTTTGGAGATTTCAGTCTACATCTGTGGGCTCCCGCTCTTTTGCTGCGGGCCTGAGGCAAGGAACACTTGGGTCCTCATGGTGGGATGGTGTGGCGGAGGAAAGCAGCTGCTCAGCTCCTGGCAGCTGGGAAGCAGAAGAGGAAAGGGCCAGGACAGCTACAGTCCCCAAGGGCATGTTCCCCAGGGACCTACTTCCTCCAGCCACCTGACCTGCCTACAGCTTCCTCCCCCCAGGAGTCCCTTCAGCTCTCAGTGGATTAATCCACTCAGGAGGTCACAGCCCTCTCTTCCCAAAGTCCTGCTCTGGGCAGTGCTGCACTGGGGACCACGCCTTCAACACATGAGTTCTGGGGACACTTCAGATCCAAACCGTAATGCATCATAATTCCCCACACACCTTCCCTGCATTTAAGGTGGGGGTTATCATGGTCCACACCCACAGGGCCTTGAGGTTTAACTAAGGGTAATCACAATCAAGAAAAAAAGCTTCTCACACCAGAGACTGATTGACCAACAGCAGGGCCACCCCTGGTGGCTGAAGCAAAAGAAACAGGGCCTTTCTGTCAGTTACTGAGCTTTGAACAAAAGAAGCTCTAGCCCAGATTTTTACAGTAGTTCAAGGGTCCTGGGAAGTTTCAGCAAGAGGGAGCTCTTGGGGAGTAAGGAGAGTGATTGTTTGTCTGCCCACGTGATAGACACTGTCTTGTTCACCCATGCTCTGCTCATTTTTCTTCTTTTTCTTTTTAAATCACATATTCTGCCTTCAATTTTGCTGACACTTCTGTCTCCATTATGCTGTAATTTTTCATTTCAGTTATTATACTTTTCAATTCTAGAATTTCCATTTCATCATTCCCTTCCCTTCCCATCTGTTGCTTGAGCCAGGCTGGACTCGAACTCCAAGACTCAAGCGATCTTCCTTCCTCAGCCTCCTGAGAAGCTGAGACTCCAGGTGCATGCCACCGTGCCCTGTTCCAGAATTTCCATTTGTTTCTTTTTTATAGTCTCCATTTATCCACTGAGATTCCACATTTGTTCATTCATTATGACCATAATTTCTTCAGTCCCTGAATTTATCTAAATAGTTCCTTTCAAGTCCTTGGTCTGCCAATCCCAGCATTATCTTGAGGTCAGTTTCTATTGACTTTTCTCCTGACTGTTGCTCAGATTTTTTCTCTGCATGTCTAGTTTTTTTTTCTTTTTCTTTCTTTCTTTTTTTCTTTTTTTTTTTTTTTTGCCAATGCTCTCTCCCTGAGCTGCATCCCCAGCCCCATCTAGTATTTTTTCACCTGTACATGAGATATCTCATTAATGCATTGTAGAGACTCTGGGTTCAGTTATGCTCCTCTGAAAGGGGCGAAATTTTGTTTCTAGCAAGCAGGCTGGGTTCAGACTTCAAATTGTACCTCGTCTTCTCTGCCACCTGCTGCTTTGTTCTGACTACCTAGTCTTTCCCAGGAATGTGTAATTCTGTGGTCAGTCAAGGATTTAAGTGGATTTCACGTACACATGTTGGGCCTTGCCCCCCTGGTGGCTTCCTCTGTCTCAGGATTTTCCTTCAGTCCACTTTTCCCTGCCCTGAACTCTGTCCCGTGTCGTTTTGCCCTGATGCATAGACCAGGGAGTCAGCTGAAGCAGAAAGCCGCACCTGTGAGTGTCTCAAGGGTCCATCTGGTTCTCGGCTGTGCATGGCTCCCATCCAGCACCTTCTCATAGCTGCTTTTGCTATTTCGTCATTGTCGTCTGTGAGACCTGTATGCACGGAGGCTGCTCCACAGTCACTGGAAGTCAGATTTCTAGAGTAGGGTGAGCAGTTGTTCGGACTTGTCTGTTGTTGTTTTAGCTTTAGTTTTCCTCGTTACTGGTGAGGTTCAGTGATTAATCTCCCCCAGTCTGGTGGGCAGAAAGCTGGTTGCTCCTGGTTTTAATTCGCTTCCGTCTCATCACTGGGGTGTCGAATGTTTCTGCGTGTCTTATGAGCCGTCTGTGTCTTCTCTTCTGGGAAATGCTTTTGGGCTCTTTGATGGGATTTCTTTCCTTATTGATATTTAGGAATTCTCCAAGTGCAGTACATACTGTTTTTTCTTCCCATTGTATATTTGGAAAGTATTTTATCTTTGTGGGTTGTCATTTGCTTCTCAAAATGACAGGCTTCGTTTTTAATCTAATCAAATATATCACATATTTCTTCATTGTTTCTACTTTCTGTATCTGAAGGAACCCAACTGTTCACGGAGGTTTTAATCATATTCTCTTATATTTTCTTCTAGAAACTAAAATTTAGCTATTCATATAAACTATGTAGAATTTGTTTTTATTTTTTTGCCCAGGATGAGGCTGAATCACCCTGATTTGATCATAATACTTTGTATACATGTTTCAAAACATTTCGTTTGTGCCCTATAAATTTCTATGATTATGATATTTCAGTTGAGGGAAATTAATGCTTTGACCCTGTCAGTGGGTTTAACGACAACTGCATAGCAAGCCAAAGCCTGGCAGCCTAAAACAAGCACCACCTTTTCTCCCTTGTGGTGCTGGGGATTGAACCCAGGGGCGTTTTACCACTGACTGCATCCCCAGTTCTTTTAAAACATTTTGAAGTTTACTAAGTTGCCCAGATTGGCCTTAAGATCCTCCTGTCTCAGTCTTCTGACTCTCTGGAATTATAGGTGTCACCTCTGTACCTGCCTCAAAGCAGCAACCATGTTTATTGGCACATGATTCTTTTAAAATTTGGGCTGAGCTGACATGGGCAGTTCGTTGGACACTCATGGTTGGACTGAGCAGGAGGGTCTAAGTGGGCTGCACTCATTCCTATTGGCTGAGCCTTTGCTACGGTTTGGCTAAGTGTTCCCCAGGGCCCAGGTGTCCCCAGACTGTGGCACCACTGGAAGGGGTGGTGGAACCTTTGGGAAATGGCTTGATTGGAACTCTCTGTCACGTAGGGCATGCCCATGTCTGGAAGAGGATGTTGCAGCCTGGGCTGGGCCCTCCATCTCTCTCACACCCTGGTTGCCATTTCTCCCTCACCACAGGCCTGGAAGCAAGAGGGCCCACTGTGGACTGGTCCCTCTGAAACGTGAGCCAGAATGCGCCTTTCCTCTTTCTGCCCTGGTTATCTTGGGTATTTTGCTACAGCAGTGGAAAGCTGGCCATCAGCATCTGTGCGTTCCCACAGGGCGAGTCCATCTTTCCCCATGACACTGGGGCCGTTCCAAGGTGATGGTAGAGGCTGTGGGTCCTTGAGGCCTGGACCCTGGAACCGTGTGGCATCCCTGCACCACATCCTATGGGTCCTAGCCAGCCACAGTGCCATGCCCTGGCTCCTTACCCTGCATGGCTTAACACCGCCATCTCGAGGGGTACAGGCAGCCAGCTTCTGCCCCTGCCCTCCACCTTCCACTATGAGAGGACGCAGCCTGCGAGCTGCCACCTTGGGATGCGAGTGGCCTGCCCTGCCAGCGCTGGCCGGGTCTCCCAGACTCCACCACATGTTGCGGGACTGCGGCTGCCCTGCTACAGAGTCACTTGGGGTGACAGCAGGTTCCTTCCACGTGTCAAAAGGACTTTTCAGAGAGACCTCGAGACTGGGATAGTTGGTGACAGGAAGTCACATTCACAGTGGTGACAGGAGAGTTCCTTCATTTCCTATCTTGAGCCACGTTTGTGTGGAGACACTGATCTTCTGGACCCGGGTGACTTGTCCCAATTATCCGCGAGCACTGGGAACCACCGGCAGATGCGGCTCTGGCCGTGCCCCTGCAGGGGCTGGACCGTCTGCACACGTTCCCCAAGGCTGAGGATTTTGGCAGAGGTCTCCACTTTGACCCCCACTGCATGCCTGTCCCTGTGTGATGGTTCAGGTGGAAGCCCCCTCCATCCTGGGTGGCTCATGCCCTGCTTGCCAGCCACCGTGAGCTCGTGCTGTGGGTGCCAAGGGTCCCCAGCGCTCTCAGGGGCTCTGGACTCTGTTGCTTTGCTGAGTAGTTTTTGATAATTCACAGCTTAGTTCCAGAACAAAATTTCCTTCACTTTTCGGCTCTATCTGGTTCCTCCCCATGCCGCCTTGTTGAGGTCACCAGTCGCGCTGGCACTGTGCACTTCCATGTTGCAAGCATCCTTGGATGAGCCGATCACAGATGGAAGCCTCCAGATGGTGAGCCAAAGGAAACCACTGCTTTCGAAGAGGCTTGTTATCCCAGGCGTTTCCTCGCAGCAACGGAAAGCGGGCTGGTGTGCGTGGGGCGCTGACGTTCCTGTCTGCTCCTCCCCTCCCCAGTCCAGTTGTCAACAAACTCCTGAAGTGATTCTTGACCCTCCCTCCTCATGCCTCCCTCGGCCCCATTAAATCCGACCGCAGTCTAGTTTCCAACTCAGTGAGCCCCACACCCCGCGCTTTGCTGCACCCATTTCTCCCTGATCTGAGATCCACCATACTTTGTCCGAGAGCCTGGGGACGGTTGCCACTGCCTTCCAGCCTGGACCAACCTCCCAGGCTCCCAACCTCCCCACCTCCCAGCCTCCCAGCCTGGGCCAGCCTCCCAGCCTCCCATCCTGGACCAGCCTCCCAGCCTCCCAGCCTGGGCCAGCCTCCCAGGCTCCCAACCTCCCCACCTCCCAGCCTCCCAGCCTCCCAGCCTGGACCAACCTCCCAGGCTCCCAACCTCCCCACCGCCCAGCCTCCCAGTCTCCCATCCTGGACCAGCCTCCCAGCCTCCCAGCCTGGGTCAGCCTCCCAGAAGGTTCTGTCCTCCGTTAGCTCCTGTGGCACATCCCACAACATCCAGATGAAGCTAAACATGCAACTCCGAGTACTCAGGCACAGTTAAAAATCCTCCCATGGAAGTAAAGTAAAAAATCAGTGAATGGGATGCCATAAAGCTAAAAAGCTTTTGTACTGCCAAGGAAACAATCAAAAGAGTCAAGAGGTTTCCTACGGAAATGGAGAGAATCATGGGCTATGATTCCTCTGACAAGGGTCTCATATCCAGAATCTACAAAATCCTCAAAAATTTCAACTACAAAAACACTAACAGCCCAATTGATAAATGGGCCAAAGAGCTAAATAGAGACTTCTCACCAGAGGACATTGATCAAGCCAATGAATACATGAGAAAGTGCTCTAAATCTCTAGTAATCAGAGAAATGCAAATGAAAACCACATTAAGATATCACGTTACACCAGTCAGAATGGCAAAGATGAAGAAAATAAACAACAATAGATGCTGGAGGGGCTGTGGAGAGATAGGCACACTAACACACTGTTGGTGGAGCTGCAGACTGGTACAGCCCCTCTGGAGAGCAGTGTGGAGAATCCTTAAAAAACTAGGGATGAGTCCACCATATGATCCTGCTATTCCACTCCTGGGTATTTTTCCAGGGGATTTAGAATCAGCACATTACAGTGACACAGCAATATCTATGTTCATAGCAGCTCAATTTACTATTGCTAGGCTATGGAAACAACCCAGATGTCCCTCACTGGATGAATGGATCAAAAAACTGTAGTACATTTATACCATGGAATATTACACAGCAATTAGAAACACTGATATTGCAACCTTTGAAGGTAAATGGATGGCTATGGAAGAGATCATGCTGAGTAAAATCAGCTTAACCCAGAGAACTAATGGTTGATTGTCTCTACTCATCTGTGGAGGTGGGGACTAGACCCTGGCCAGTGAGAAAGTTGGTCTATTATCATATGTTAAACCCAGATAAGATATAATGCTATACAACATAATCCTTTTTTAGAGATATGGGGGGAAGGGGAAGGGAGGGATAAGGATGGGTAATTGGGGAGGGCTCTCCTGGGGGTAATTGTAATATCCAGAATCTATACACATTTGATATTATTTTGTTAAAAACTTGTATGGTTGTTCAAAAATAAAAAATTAAAAAAAAATCCTCCCATGGCTCTGTGGGTGAAAACCAGTCCTTTGGAGGGTGCCATCTGCAGCGCTACCCCCTCCCTCTGACAGCCACTTGGCCTCTCAGTGGCAATGTTTCTAGCCTGTGTGCCCAGCTTCTGGGCCAGGACCCTTTGTTCTCAGCTCCAAGCCCCTCCCCCAGGAAGCCTGCCCTCACCGCAGCCCACAGCAGTACCCTGCATGCTGCATTTCTGTGTCTTGTCACTGTTGTCCCCAGCCCTGGCACAACCTACCCACCACAGGCAGGACTGGACGGTGGCTGCAGTGCTGGTCACCCGGGCCCAGGGCTTTCCTACCTCGGGGCCTGCTCCGCATCGGGTCTGACCGCAGGGCTCTGCCGCACGCTGCCAGGCAGTCTGCGTACCTGCCTCCGTGGAGCAGAGCTTCGGGCGACTGGATGCCGCCCCAGGTGCCCTCCGGATCCAGGGCGGCGAGGAGTCCCTGGCAGTCAGTCTCCTGCTGGCCAACGCTGCCTGGGGCCCCTGCCTGTGATGAGATGTGGTCCCGGAGGGTGCTGAGCAGTATGGGGAGGTAGGGGTGCTGGTGCGTACGGACAAAGGCCACCGTCCGATCTGCGCTTGAGGCAAAGGCCTGCAGATAGTCGTCCACGCCGTCGCCTGCCTGCTCCCCGGAGAGGACCCGGGCAAGGCCGCGGGTCAGCCGCAGCTCCAGGGCTTGCTGGCAGTGGGCATCCAGTAGGGCTGTGCAGCGCTGAGCCACCTCCCCGTGGCGCCCGAGAGCCAGTAGCCCAGCCAGCGAGTGTAGGATGGTGGCCGGGTGGTCCGGGCAGAGGGCACCGAGAAAGGCAGAGGCCAGAGCCCCGGTCAGGGAGACCACTGCCATGCCGTCCCAGTGGATGCGGGGAATCTGGCTGTCCCCACAGCACCAGGCCTCCAGGGTGGCCACCACGGGTGCCCCCGGGGCCTCAGCCAGTGCCGCTTGCACTCTGCGCACAGCTGAGGGGGCGTGGCAGCTGAAGGCGGCCAGGTAGAAGGCTGTGGCAAGGGGCGGCTCCCCCAGGGCCAGGTGCTGGTCCCCCTCCCGGCAGAGGCCAGCCACCAGCTCCTGGGCTGACATCACGGCTGGGGCCCTCACTGGCCCCTGTCTGGTCCTCACAGGTGCCTGTTGGAGGGAGACTGTGGTTAGTGTCCTTTGGTGGCCATTAACTGGCCCGGTAGCCACCTGAGCTCAGCCTCAGGGCAGCCTCCCTTTCTGTCTTGATTCTCAGGAGCCCCAATCGAGCACCCCCACACGCCCTCCTGGCACAGACACACGCGGGCACACCCACACTAGACACACTCACAATGGCCTGTGGCCTCAGGCAAAGGCTCCACCGACCCCAGGCCTTGGCTGGGTGGAGGCCATGGGTGAGGCTCCACACCAGCCCCTGGCTGCTGTCTGCACAGCTGCCCAGCAGACGCTGCCCCAGGCCAGGCTCAGGCGGAGCCTCCCTGTTGCCTGGGAGAGCGTAAACACCCTGGCTGCTGGCTGCTGGCTGCTCTGTGCTCCCCGGGGCCAGCCCTGGCCCCCCAGTAGCCTCTGCCCCGCCCCACTTCTCCCTAGTCCAGGGGTTGGGGAGGGCAGGCTCCAGGGCACCTTAGAGCAGAGAGTGAGTCTGTAGGGCTCAGGGGGTGTGGGGCCTCTGGTGCCAAGGAGCTGCCCCCACCCAGGGCAAGCCCCTGCCCAGCACATTCATGTCTGTACTTGAGCCTTAGGACTCTGTCCTCACCACTCGGGGCCTTCAGCACCCACCTGTACCCATTCCTCCAGGGTGCCTGGGATGGGTCCTGTCCTGCAGGCTGTTCCTGTACCTGGCGGGTGGGCCTCACAGCCTTTTCCCCTCCCCCTCCCTCCCGGCCCTGGCCATCCCACTGGCTGAGGCTAGCCCTCCTCCCTGTTGAGGCCCAGGCACTGGGGCTGTATGGCTAGGTGCACAACGTGGGCATTATTTTAAGAAACTCCCATCCCTGGAACAGGAAGGCTGAGAGGAGGCTCAGCTCTGAGAAGCTGAGCCCAGAGTCCTATCTGGGGGTGGGGGTGATCCTGGAGTAGACTGGTTCATGTCCGGAGAGAGGGTCGGCTTTGGAAAGGGCCTTCTCAATTCAGGATGCTCAGGTGCCCAGGTGCCAGGCCAGTGCACCTGGAGAGCCCACTGGGGGTAGGGTTCCTGGGAGGGGGCGCTAGCCTCTGATGTCCTCAGGTCTCCTGAGCTGTGGCCCCTGAGCCTGGTAGCATTCTGGAGGGTGGCAAAGGTGGGTCTGGGCGGAGGTCCCAGAGTGGAGGGCGAGTGTGGTCAGCAGGGCCGGTCTTCCTCTCTGGCCCTGGCTGCTCTCTGGTTTTTGACATTGACAGAGGCCAGGTGTCAGGCACTTATGCCCTGGTGACAGTTTATGAAGAGATTTCCCATTACTTTGCTTTGGTTACTCTCATTCTAATTACCCTAATTAGGCGAGCACAGTAATAGAGCGGGCTGTCAGAGGGGGTTGTGGAAAGGCCTGGGGCGCAGAGGTGGCTGATCTGCATGACGATGGCAGTCACATTAGCCTGATGTGTCCCCTGTGTCTCTCCTGGCTGCATGGAGGACCCGCAGGCCATGGCCAGATGAACTGGCCCCCTGGCTGGGTCTATGCTGTGATCACAGCTCCTCACTTCAGAGCACACCTGGCTGCAGGTAAGCCCAAGGTGCCTGCTCCACACCATCTCCTACACCCTCTGATTTTTGATTCTGCTGCAGTTGGAGCTGGGCAGGGAGGTCGAGGCCCAGGGCCACAGGGTGTCAGGACCAGGATGAGTGAGAGGGTCAGGTGTGTGCTCCATGTTGCTTTGGTTCCTTTCCCCTGAAGGGATCGTCACCGTTTCTGCCTCCTGTGCAGCTGCAGGCAACTGTGAAGATTTGCCCCCTGTGTCCTGTGCCCCTCAAAGCTGAGAGGGGACAATGTGGGCAGCTCACAGCTCACACAAAGCCTTCAGGGGAAGCAGTATCTCACTATGAGGAAGTTTTATGCTCTGGCTGAATGTATCACCACTGAAATCTGCTGTGCAGGGACCTGGGTAGGAATCTGTGTCCCGTAAGGTCATTTGTCACAAGCCCTGTGAGGACCAGAGTTGGGACGTGCTTCCTGCACTGGGGCCACTCCTCAGCTCTGATGGTCCATTTATATGGCCAGGCCTGGCCCAGTGAAGGGGCAAGGGACAAGAACACACTGAGCCCTGCAAGGAGGACCCTGTGTAGACTCGCCCCCAGAGAACTGCCCCATGGTCCCTGTCCTGGATGGCTGCAGGAGGCCCCGTCCTGGTGCACCCCGCCTCTGGGAGGGCTCTGAGCCCTGTGGCCTTAATTTCCTTAGGCATGAGCAGGAAGAGCAGAGGATGCAGAAATAAGAGCAGTTTATGGAAGTGGAGGCTGGCAATGACCGGAGGCTGACCTTTCTTGGGCCTCTTGCCACTTATGGGGTCCTAGGGCTGGTGGGAGGCAGTGGGCTCAGTAATGTCTCTACCCAGAGCTGAGGCTCCTTGGGGCTGCTCAGGCCACTTCTGTGCTCTTCAGAGTGACAGCTCCCAAGGGACTCTTTACAGACCTTCCCCTGGTCCTCACTAGTCTCCCAAGAGGGGAGCTAGAGAAGCCCAGTGTACATGCTATCTTTCCCAAAGTGGCATTCTCATCCTGGCTGCAGCGGGTAACCAGGCCTGGGCTTCCTTCACGATGGTGCGCTCCTGCAGGCTGCCCCAGGCACTAGCCTCCTGCCTCCTTACCGGCTCTCCCCTGTAGGCACTCACTTCATGGGCAGTCGCATTTTCTCCAAGTAAACCCTACTCCAAAAGGAGAACACTTCAGACTGTATCCAAGACCCCCTAAAGGGTGATCCTGGCTCCCTCCTTTCCCACACTAATCCAGGAGACAGAAGCAGCCCTGGGTCCAAGCCTGTCATATCTGTCCTGGGGAGCTGCAAGGCTGCGTGAGGCCACCTGGGGCCCCTGGCTGCCAGGGCTCAGGACACCCCCTGCAGGGCTCTGGGCACCCTCTGCCCAGGGGAGCCACCCCAGCCCTGGGAGATTTACCTGGGGGAGCACTCAGGGACCCTGGGAGACCAGGGCCCAGGGTGCCTGGCTGTCACCAGATGGAGTCTCAGCAAGTCCTGCCTGCTGCCAGCGGGCAGGAATTGTAGGCAGATGAGCAGACAGGGGAGAGCACGTCCTCTGGAGCAGAGCTGCGAGCAGGAGTGGGCCTCTCCTTGCTGGCCTGGACCCTCAGCTCAGCTCCCTGCAGGCCCGGCAGCTTGTGGAGGGGTGTGAGCTGTGCCTGTCTCCTGGGGCTCCTTTTCCATCCCTTGATCAATAATGCAGGAGAGTTCCTGCCGCTTCCTCCCCCCCACCCACCTGCTGCTTCCAGCAGTTTCTGTCTCTGTTACAGGGAGGTGTTCCAGAGCAGTGCTAAGGTGGGTCAGGCACCCGTTTAAGGGGGAGCAGGGCTGCAAGCCTTGGGTCCTGGAGCTCACGGAGGCTGCCCATCTGGGCAGAGGGGGTTGGGGCTCCCGTAGGCTAAGGGCTCAGCTGTGAGCTCAGTGCAGTTCAGGGGCAGCTCCAGGAGGGGATGCTGTGGCCTTCCAGGGTGGGGTCCAGCCATCCAGGTAGGGATGGGCTCTCTGAAGGCCCTGTGAGGCCCTGGATTGGATCCAGGCCTCCATATTCTGCCCTGCAGTGTCCTGCCATGGGGGACAACCAGAGCCAGGGGGGCACCTGCACGGCATCTGTAGCTTCCCTGTTGCCCACACCCTTACTGGCGCATCCACAGGGCCCTGGCTCCCTGGCAAGGCATGACCATCCGTCCCATCTCTCACCACCTGAGCACCCCTCACTGCTGTCCAGGCAGCCCCTCTGCACCAGGATCCTGTGTCCTCTGATGTACCTGCAGCCCAGCTCCCATGATGGGATCTGGCCCACCCTCTTTCGCCTGGCTCAGTTCAGCCACCCTGTCCCCTTGCAATGGTGAAACTGGTCCTGTTCCCCCTCAAGCCTGTTCCTGCCCTAGGGCCTTTCCACAGTTGGTCTTGATCCTCCCTACCTCACTTGGCTCCTCCTCAATTCCTGGGCTACCTGGCACCTGCTCTTATTCATAGTTGGTGGCCCCCAAGGGGGTGTTGGCCTCAGAGGGCAGGTATCTTGGCAGGAAGGGGAAGAAGCAAGAAGTGGAGGGTACCTTCCAAGACCTCTGTGGTACAGTGTGCAGGGGAGACCCAGGCTCCCCAAGAGGAGGTTGACTGTGAGTGGCTGATCTCCCCCAGATCAGTGCCATAACGGGACACTGTCATTGCCAGGCAGAGCAGATTCAGGAAACTGGCTCCTTTAAGCAGGAGAAGTTCTGGAAGTTTGCTGCCCCCACAGCCATCCAACTTTCTCCTTTGCCTTTTCTTTCCCCTGAAACTTTGTAACCAACGGGGGACAGCGAGAGATTGATGGTGCTGTGCCGGGAGCCGGCTCCTTTGTGCACAGAGCCTGTATTGGTTTGAACTAACGAAGTTTATCAACGAGGCAACCAGGAATCATCAATCATGCAGAAAAATAACACAGCGAAATGACTTTTCAAAATGCCATTGGTATAATTATCATCTTGCCTTTACACTAAATGCCGCCATTTGTATCTGTGATTCTTAAGTATGCAAACAGTAATTAACGTGGTAATGAACCAGGGGCCCCAGAGCCTCCCCTCCCCAAGCTAATTTGCATGTTAATTATCATTAGCGACCAGGGAAACAAGTTATAAACAGCCTAATTAGCAGCCAGATCATTTTTACAAGAAATCGCATGCACTTTGACACTTGAGCAAGCAGGAGATGAATGAAGTCAGGTAAGCTGCCCCATGCAGGGAGGGCGGGGTGTCCTCTGTGCAGGGGCCTTTGTGGACTGGGGGAGGCTGAGAGCAGGGTGAAGCCCAGCTACCCAGAAGGCCTTGATTTAGACGGAAAGAGTCCAGACTGGCTTGGCTGGACCAGGAAGGCCATGGTCCCGGTAGAGGAAATTGATTCTGACCCCCTGTGAAAGGTCAGGAAGAGTTTATTTAAGGCACTGGCCATCGGGACTGTGTGTGGGGGAAGGGACTCTTCTGCAACTGCTAGGACCAGGAGGTTACGGCCACGGAAATTCCAAAGAGGGGATGTCAAGGGTGGCCCACCCTGCTAAGCAGTTTGCGAGGGGACAGTGTTTAGACCTCACACCTAACAAGGTTCTTGCTGCGACTGGACTAGGCAGCCTGGAGCCAGGTACAAAGTTGCGGGCTCAGAGGGGGCTCAGAGGGGCTTCGGTTTGTCTGCCTGAAGCCTGGATTTTCTCCTGCATGGGCAGTGCCTGGGCCAGACACAGGGTCCTGTTCCTTGCAAGAGGTGGCATTACTGAACTCCTGCTGGGTGCCAGTTTTCCCTGGCTCCCCCTTATGCTGGCTGGCAGGACACCCTGGGCGGGGGATGGCTTTGTTCAGCAGCGAGACCACACTGCAGTGGGGAGCTGGGGCCTGTTTCGGCACTGGCCAACCCAGGCCTCTCCTTCCTGCACGTGCCAGGTAGTTCCCGCCCCAGGGCCTTTGCACTGGTGCCCCCCACCACTGGTGGGGTCTTCTCCTCAGAGACCCCAGGCCCACCCATCGTCCCTTTCCACCTGTCTTGGTTTGGCTGTCTGCCTGGGCTCACATTTCACTGTCACCCTGGCTGGAGTCCCTGCTCCCCAGACCCCTATCTCCCCACACTAGAATAGCCGGGCACACCTGGCTCCAGCAAGGGTGACCATGGTCTCCTGGGAGGGCTGACTGTGAAGTTGGCACTCAGCAGGCCAGATGGCCTCTGCTGAAGCTCTGCAACTCTGCCTTCACAGGACAAGAGCGGCCACAGACAGCAGGTGACCAGTGGGTGAGCCCCACCCCTTGGTGTCAGCTCCCCACCCCGAAACCAGGTGGTGGTCAGGACACTCTCCTTGTTTAAGGTACCTCCCATGCTCTGTCCCAGGCCCTCGGGAGCCTCTTCTGCTCTTTCCCTGGTTCCATGTGGGTGCCCGTCCCAGTAGGGTGGCCTTCTGCCCACGCTGCTGCAGGGATGTAGCATCCCCTGGACTGAGGCCATCTGCCCTGCAGAGTGCCACCTTCACCGGCAGCCCTCTCAGGGCAGCCCTCGGTGTCCTGTGGATCAGTCACACTGGGGGACAGCCTGGTGACAGCTGTGTTTGGAAGTTGGGGCCCTGAGGAGTCTGTGCAAGGTAAGGAGGATCAACCGGAGGCTGGCATGTGGGCTGTGGGCAGCTCTGGGGTGCCCAGATCTGCAGGCGCAACGAGTGAGGCTGGCACAGCCCGGTGCCATCCAACAGCAGCTGCTGCAGGACTGGCCCCACCCGGAACATGAGCTTCCTCAGTTTCCCGCACCTCCATGTGCAGTTGGCACAGCTGTGGGCAGGGAGGAGGGCCGAGTCTTGTCCTGTGCTGGAGCTGCAGAAACAAGCCCCCCTGGTGGGGTCACACTAGTGCCTGTGTGAGGGGCCTGAGGCCTGCTGCAAGAGCCTTCCCTCTGGGGGACCCTGGGATGGCACTGTGATCTCCTGCGGGGCAGAGAGCTGGGTGGTGCTCCTTTATGTTAGCTGTGGCACACAGTGAGGAAGGTGCCTGTGGTTGAGGGTGAGGACACAGACAGGGGGCGGGCCATGGGGAGACAGCCACCTGTCACCTTGCTGCCTTGCTGGGAAGTGGAAAGGGACACAGTCGTGCTGAGGATGGTCACCTATCCACTCTGCCTCGGTGGCGCTCTCCTCCTGGGAGCCATCAGCAGGCGAGTGGTTCTGGGATCCCTGAATCTGCTGGAGCAGGAACGTTCAGGGAGTCCAGCAGCAGATGGATGGAGGGCTCATACTGAGAACCACAGGAGTCCTGTGCCGGGCCAGGTGGGCCAGGAGGTGGGTGGCTCTGCAGGCGGCCCCTCCACAGGTTCCAGCCTTGCCTGTCACTTTCTCTCCCAGAACCTTTCTGTGGGCCCACACCTTGTCTAGACACAGCTCAGAACCTTGGCCCTCCACCCCCACCCCGGGGCCCATCCTGTGTCTCACGTCCCGGGTTGGAGGTTCTGTGTAGCCGTCCTCATCCTTGTCCCTGCTGCACGCAGTCTGAGCAGTCAGTGATTGGCAAACATTCCCCGTCTTGCCTGAGACCCAAATGTCAGCAAAGCCATCAAGGTATGGAGCTGGGTCTGGAGTGACGATGGCAGGGGCGCTGGCTCCTGTGTTCTTCAGGGTCTGCCACCTCTTCTGCTCACCCCATCCATCCCCTCTGCTCCCATGGGCTTAGGCCTTGCCCAGCAGAGAGGCCTCCCCTGATCTCTCTGCAGTGCCCCTGGCCCCCATCCAGCTTGGCAGGCTTTCTTGTTACAAGGACAGCAGCTGGGTCTGCTGGGCCCCTGAAGTCCTGTCATAGCCATGTGACAACCATGGCTGTGAATGGGTGTAACATTGCAGGCCTGGGCTGCCCTCCTGGCACCAGAGCCCTGCTGTGACCCAAGCTGGGCAGGAGAACCAGGCCCTGGCTCCATGGTGCCTGGGGCTGCTGGGGCAGGTGGGGCCCCATGGCTCCAGGAGGCCCTAGAAGGACACTGGAGCTGTAGCTTTAGGATGCGTCCACCTCTGCTTGGCGCTTGGAACGGGACTCCCTTCTGCAGGGCACAGTATCTTTGGGAACAAGGTCTGGCCAGCTCCTATTCCCTTTGTACCCAATGCTGGATTGGTGACAGGCAGGCAGGAGGGTATGGGTCCCAGCGACTTAGACCAGCGAGTGAACAGCTGGGGTGACAACTTGGGTCAGGGCCCTGGCCTAGTAGGAGTGGTCTCCAGCCCAGGCCTAGGCAGCAGGGCCCACACTCTGTGCTGGATGGGGTAGGGGGAGGAGGAGGAGCCTCTGGAGAGGGAGCTGAGGGTGCTGAAGGCTGAAGCCTCTGTGTGCTGGCCTGAAGGTGTCCATGGACAGGAAGCCCAATGGTGATCTCTGCCTGGTCCAGGCAGGCATTGGGAGGCGGGAGACATGCTTAGCTTTGCTGAACTATGTGTCCAGGACGGGGCCTTGGGAACACAGGACAGTGAGGGTCACCTCCTCCTCTGCCACCTGTGGGCTGGTGGTTGGAATTGGGGAGTTCTCATCCTTGGGGTGGTGGCTTCATTTGCTGTCCCCTAGTCACTGTCTGAGGAGGGTGGAAGGCCCCTGGCCAGGGCATTTGTGTTGTTGACCCAGTGTTCTCACTGTAATGATCACCACCGGGGCCTCTACAAGGACAGGTGGCCTTGGTGTCATTGGCTATCAGGAGGGGACCCCAGGGGTAAAGTCCTTTGGCATAAAGTAAGAAAACTGCTGGGTCGGGGCTGGAGCCGTGGCTCAGCGTTTACGGTGCTTGCATCGCATGCGCAAGTACATGGGTTCAAACCCCAGCACCCCATGTACACAACTAAGTGTCGGAGCAATGAAAGCCATGTGAAAAACTCAATAAAATTGATTCTCTCTCTCTCTTTCTTTCTGTCACTGTCCTCTCTTTAAAAAACAAAACAAAACCAAGCAAAACCCCTGCAGAGTCTGGCTGAAAGTGAGGCAGCCCACTGGATGTGGTGACAGTGTCCGTGGACAGCCTCAGCTGTGGTGACCATCTGGCTTTGCGGGGCTCGCAGCCTTCAGAGGGCTGCGGGTCTGCAGCTCTTCCAGGTGCTGGGGCAGCTCAGCCGGTGTGGCTCCCTGCGTTCCTTCCAGGTGCCAGGCTGCCTCCGGGCCTGATGGCTCCCATGGAGGTGTGGTGGGTGGGAACAGCCTGTGCCAATCCGATGTACCATCCCCGTGGCTTACAAAGGGATGTGTGAGGGGAGGTCGTCCGGGTCACATGGGAGCAGTGACCCCAGGCTGGCATGAGATGGAGCAGTCAGAGAAGCAAGCACAGAAGTCTGGAGGAGACGCGTGCTGTTGTGACCTTGGAGGAGAGACTGCCAGCCAGGGAACTCTGTGGCACTGGAAACTGGAGGAGGCAAGATGCAGTTTCCCTGGGGTCACCTTGATTGGGGCCCCGTGAGAGGCCTCCGGGTCTAGGACCACTGAAGCACCAACGGGGAGCTGGTGAGAACAGGATGGTCCTGTGCATGCTGGGTTCCCACTGGCCACACCAATTCAGGCTTGTTCCACTGGCCATGGTCAACAGTTGGGGTGGGGAGATCCTGCGGGGCAGCAGGGCAAGGTCAGGGGAAGTAGAACTGCCGTCCCCCATCTTGCCTGCCTCCCTGGTGCACCGAGATCCCTACCTCAGGAGACCCCTACTCGGACGCTTGTGATGGATGCCTTGCCTGGGGGGCCCCCTCGGCCTGGAGACCTGTGCACTTAGAAGTGAGGTGGCACAGCTGTGGGGATGGAACCTACCAGTCACCCATGTTTGAGAGGGGACGAGGGAGCCCCGCAGTCACAGGGTTCCTAGCAATGTCCCCACGCAGGGTGGGAACTCTGGTTGAAGAAGCCCTGACTCTAGTCCCTGGGCAGGGGTCCCCCAATGGGCTGCTCTTCCTTCGCAGCACCCTGGCCAGGCCTGCAGGGCCTGGAGAGTGCGGCCTCCGTGGCTGGGGAGCTGTGGGACTGCGATGTCCCCCAGAGGCTCATGTGTTGAAGGTGGACCCAGTGCAGCGGTGGCCCGGGGTGTGGCAGTGATTGGATCACTCTGATCGCCTCTGTGGATTAATCCCTTGATGGGTTCATGCTCCGCAAGCACCATGAACTGGAAGCTGCAGGAGTGGGGACACAGCTGGAGGAGTGGCCCTTGGGGACTGCGTCCTGTCCCTGGCCCAGGAGCTGAGGAGCTTCCGCCACGGCAATGCCCTTTCACCAGGATGTTCTGCCCAGGCCCTGAGCAGTGGAACTGCCTGACCATGCAATGAGGCCTCTGCAGCCGCCAGCCAAAGCCACTCGCCCCTCCTCCACGCCGGTTTCTCAGGCTTGCCACAGTGACGAAGACTGACTTCAACGGCAGGGTTGCCCTCATCCCCGAAAGTCACGTCTCTGTTAATGCAGGCTGTGGCCCGGCACTGGTGCTCTGGTCCAGACCAACATCTTTGAATCTTTTCCAGAATCCATGTTTGGCTGAAGTCAGTGCCAGGCTGCTGCTCCCTACTCCACCCTAACGCTGGTGCTTGCCAAGAGCCCGGACCCGCCAGAGGGCCCAGGCCAGGAAGCCATCCCCTGCTTTGTCCCAGACTCAGTCTTTTTTTTGTTTAGAGAGAACGAATCAATTTTATTTAGTTTTTCATGTGGCTTTTGTTGCTCTTACCCTTTGTTGTATACGTGGTGCTGGGGTTCGAACCTGCATCCTAGCGCATTCCAGGAAAGTAGCTTAACTGCCAAGCCACCGCTCCAGCCCTATCCTTTTATTCAAAACACTTTTAGGTTTGTCTCTTGTATATAACAGAGTTGAATTTAGTTGCAATTAAAAGCTTTTTTTTCTCAATAAGATACTTAAGCCCAATTACATTTATTGGTAAGAGTGATACCTATAAACTTGATTTTATCATACTATTTCACATATTGTGCTATATGTATGTGTGTATTTGTTTGTTATTTACTGTATGGAGAGATAGATACTAATATTTAGGAAGGTTCACAATTTGGATCTAGTGGCTATCTTTATAAATTTACATTTATATATCATTATTCCTATTTATCTTTAAGCAGTTAAAATTTATGTCTTGTTGTAAGCAACCATAAATTTCCATTCTCTCCTCCCTTCCTGCCCCCTCTGTCTTTACCAGTAAATTTGTCATTTATACGGTCTTAGTATTTATTTTGTATTCAACATTAGTGTTAGATGCAGTTATGTGTCAGACTGAGTCTGAACTGAAAGATCTGCTGGCCGCTGTTAAATGAGTGGTATCTTTTGACCTCAGCCCAGGGTTTCTGGGCTCCCTTCCTTTTTCATCCCGGGTGAGTAGAGTGACACTCTCGAGCCACCTCCCTCTTGCGGTGCCTGACAGAGGATGCAGGGAATACGGCCCACACCCAGGGCCTCTCAGAACCTGTCCCCTGGAACCTCCAGCTCTTCCCAGTTAGCCCAGGCATCCACCGTGTGAGGTATTTGGCCTCTTTGTGACCTGGGTCTCTGTGCTTCCTGTACCTCGTGTGTCCACCAAAGCCAGAGTCACAGCGCTGTCTGGCTATCACAGCACCGCCACTTCTGACTGAGCTGCATCTTTCTGTATCAGTCAGCTTCTGCTGCAGTAACAAACAGGCCCAGTATCTTGTTTACTCACAGCAGTTCATTTCTTGGTCACATCCCAGGAGGACTGCAGTTACCTGCTGGTGGCGGAGGGCAGGAGAGAGAAGTGTGGAGCAAGCCCCCTCCCCACAGTGAGGCAGACAGGCTGCGTCTGAGGCCATCAGCTGAAGTGACGAAGAGGTCCAGGCCCCAAATCAGTGTGTGTGGGGGCAAGCCACAGTCCCAGGGAAGCTTGGCCAGGGCGAGGAAGGAAGGGCTCATAGGGAAGTCCTATGGCCTTCGACAGGGGTTCTGAGAAAATGGTACTGCCCTGCAGCGTGGCTGGGAAAGTTACGAGCCGTGATCAAGCGTGTTTCCTCCTTGCGGGGCTTCTCAGCCTTCAACAGACAGAGGTGCTGTCTCTGAACGTGACTCTGCACCCAGCTCCTTCCAGACACCTTGACCTGGGAGGCCTCCCCACTCCAGAGAAACCAGGAATGAAGGCCACAGGGTCCTGTGGGAGGTGCTGCTTTCACATGCGCGGCCTTCGGAGACCACCACACAAGCGACTCACGGGATCAGACTCCTGTTTTCTGCAGAGTTCTGTTTGCCTCTCTTGCAGCCAGGGGAGGAGGAGAGATTCAGCTGCCCTCCTCTGCAGTGGCAGAGGAAGATGACGAGGGCCAGAGCAGTCAGCGTGTTGGGGCTGAGGGTGCTGTGACCAGCCGCTGAGGGCCTGCAGTGGTGAAGCCTGCATCTGTCAGCGCTTGCTGCTGTGACAAACAAGCCCAGTGTCAGCCTGCTCGTGCCAACCAGGGGAGGTGGCTGCCCCTCTGCTGGGATCGGCTGGATTTGACTTGGATCAGCTTGGTTCCAGGGAATGAGGCTATCTGTGCCTCAAGAGTGGCAGATGTCCTTGGGTCCTGAGTGACAGCCAGGCTTGAGCCCACAGTGGGGACCGTGAGACCAGCTCCTCAGTCAGGGAGCCCAATATACGGTGGCTATAAAAAGCCCAGCCATGTAGACTATGAGAAAGGTCGCTGGGACCCAAACTGTCATTTCCCTGGCGAGTGACCGTCCCTGTCCCACCGAGAATGGGACTTGAGCCCAGATTTGGCATGGTACAGCACAACTATGTGACTTGTGCTTTGCTTTGGCTCTTGGAAATCATCTCTATATTTGGTATCGCAGGAGCTTGCTGTATTCAACAGAAGCTGCATGTTAGGTTGTTCGACAGATCAGCCTTCATTCGAGTTTGATTTATTTTTTTTAAGAGAGAGGGAGAGTGAGAAAGAGAGAAAGAGAAGAGAATCAATTTTTATTTATCTTTCCATCTGGCCTTTCTTTTTCTGACACTTAGTTGTGTGTGTGGTGCTGGGGTTGGAACCCGGGTCCTCACGCATGCCAGGCAAGTGCTCCAACAGCCGAGCCCCTGCTCCAGCCCTTAGTTTGAATTTTTTTTTTTTTTAACCAGAGTAATTGTTTGAGATTAAGCTGAAATGCAGGGTAGCTTTACTAAGTGTGTGAACAGAGTTGGCGCTTTTACAGCATTTAAAGGTTTTCTCATCGGCTCAATTCATTAGAATGACTGGACTTATTAACAAGAAGTTGGCTGGTTTTGTTTATGACACAACGAAAGTACTTCAAAAGGAAATAAAATTTATTCAATTTATAAATACTTAAAATGTTCAAAGGAATTTCGTTGCCCTCTACCCCCTTAGAAAATGATGGTTGCATTTAAAATTAATAAGAGGATAGTAAGATTTCAGGGGCTTAAGGAAGAACTATGTCCTTCACTCTAGAGGAGCCGGGTCCCTGGTGGTGGCAGTGGGGACACGGAGAGCAGGCTGGGCCAGGATGCTGCCCCTGGCTCCCGGGACTGTGGAGTGCACTGTGCTGCCCCTTCCCTGGCCCCTGTCCCGTGCCCACAGGAAGGCAGGGAGGGGTCTCAGTACTGCCCTGCACCCACTGCTGGGCAGGAAGGTGAGGTCCCAGGGTCTGGAGTCAGGGGGCTGCTGACCTGGGACTTGTGTTTTGAATGCTCCCTGGGCGGCAACAGTGGTGACCCAAGAAATGCATAATGGGACTGCTCTTTCCACAGTGCTGACTTAGCACGTTATGTTAAAGCTCTCCAGATTTCATTTAAAATATCAAGGACACTAAAATATTTGCCACAATTGAGACATAAAAACGTCTAAATATCAAGCTAATAGATGTCTTATAAAACTGTAAACATCAAATGTTTATTCTAAAACAAGGTATTAGCAGATGAATGAGCTAAGGCAAAATATTTTATAAAAGATCTCACCTCAGGTGAGAGAAGAGAAGCTTTTTTGACTAAGTCCTTTAGAAATCGAGGAGCAGATTCTTATCACTGCAAATATTTGTGTCTGATTTTTCTTGGGGGAGGTCCTATTGGTACCAGTCAGCTACAGCTGCATAACAAACCACCTCACCTGGGTGGCTTAGAACAACTTGCAGCCACCACTGCCCTGCTGCTCTTGTGTCCTTGGCCAATGGTTGGCTGGGGAGTGTGACAGCAGGTATGGGCAGGGCCCGCATGTGTTTGGAGTGGGTGGCTGTGGTCTGTGCGTCTCCATTCCTCCAAGTGGTCTCACCCTCCAATGAGCTAGCCTGAGTGTGTCCTCAGGGGACAAGCAGGGTTTTTGGAAGGACTGCAGAGGTTGATCAAGGACTGTCCCAGCCTGCTCCCTGCTCCCCCTCCACTGCAGTCCTCTGGTCTGCCCGGGTATGGGGTGCGGCAGACTCCGTCCTAGGAAGGCCTGCAAACTGCTTTGTAATCCGTGTGACAATCGGAGCCGGAAGGGTCTGCCGCACTGTTCCACCTCTGCTTTTTGGACTCTGAGCCACTCTTTTTGAGTGATTTTTAAAGGAGCTGCCTGTCTGTATGTCGGTAAGCAGCCACTTGTTTAGAGAGCACTCTGATTTACCCGTGCCCTCTGGGGTCGTGTCCATGTGCAGGGTGGTTCTGAGGCAGTTGCCGGTGGACCAGACCTGCCATCGCATCCACATCTCTCTCTTGTGCCAGCCTCTGGGCGGTGGCCGGACTTACATCAAACAGGGCTGTGAGGCTCCTGCATGGTGTCTTCTTATTTATGAGTTGGGAGCCCCAGAGGTCTTAGGCAGCTCCCCTCAGTTTGTCTTTTTGAGTAAATTGGGCAGCTGAGTTATTGATCCCAATACCATGGTGTGAAAGATTGGATTTTGTCTTCTCGAGAGGCTGAGGTCACTCAACACTCCAGCAGAGCTCTGGGGTTGAACTTCTTGAAGTAGCTCACCGGGGACGCCGGACCCGAGTCCCGGCAATGGGCCCAGCACCGGCTTGCCTAGGCCGTGCCAGCATTCTGAGTCTGCTGGTCACAGAAGCCCACTCCTGGGCTGTTGCTCTCCTGCTAAGCCCTATTGGCGTCCCCCTGTGGCCCCAGGGATGAGGCCCATGCTGTCCATGCTGGCCCCATGTGCTCATTGTCTTGCTCTGGTCTGCCGTGGTGACGTTGGCCTGGACTCCACAGCACCCGTGGTGGCCAGGGTCACCTGAGTACTCTTGCCTCTTGGACCCAAGCAAAACACCTGTGCTGGGTGGGTGGTGGGGACTCAGCGTCCATCTCTGATGACCCCTCCCTCGGCAGTGCATCAGGAGCTGCAGGCTGCTGGGCTTGGAGCTGGACAAGAGGAGGGAGTGTCCCATGCGGAGGCTGGGCCAGTGTCAAGGCAGGGATGGCCAGTGCCGCCAGTCTCTCCTGTCAGCACACAGCTCAAAATCAGGGCTGAAGTGTCAGACAAGGGAACTTGGGGACAGGTGGCTAGGGAACTTGGGGACAGGTGGCTAGTGGACTGGGGGCCAGAGAATTGGGGCTGGGAACCCAGGGTACCCAGGTTCCCAGGGTCAGGGTTCAGGGTTCTAGGGCCAGGGGAACAGGAGACTGGCAAGGTGGCCTGGAGAGATGGTGGCCCCACCTAAGGTGGGCACAGAGCTGAGCAGCCTCCCTGCCTCTGTTTCCTTCTCGACAAAACGAGGCTAAAGATGGCTTCTCTGAGGCATGGGATGGAGTCCAGGGTACCCCAGGACCACTCAGGGCCAGTCCAGCTCTGAGCCAGTGTGTAGTAGTCCCTGGCTCTGTGGACAAGGCCAGGTTGGCCTCACAGGGACCCCCTTGTCATTATGCAGAGCCACCAGCAGAGGGGGACCGTGCTCCATGCGCTGCTCTGTCTTCTGTGCTGGTCGCAGCTCCCTCCTTGAGTGTATGCATCAGGGCAAGAGTGGGGACACAAAGGCCACTGTGCAGGGCCTGGAGGCGGTCCTGGGCCCGCACCCACAGGGTCATATGAACGGAGCAGGAGTGCAGTGGGGACTTGGTCCTGGGGGCTTGGGCTGGGGACAGAGGGCACATGAGGGCACGGGGCCACTCCAAGCTTCTTCAGGGTGTGTGGAGTGGGGTGTGGGGAGATAGGACAGGGCTGGCTCAGGCTACCCAGGCTGTAGCTTGCAGACAAAGCTGTAGCCCCTGTCCAGCTACCATGGCGGGGCAAAGAGGGAGGCAGCGGGTTCTGACTATTGCCACCCACAGAAGTGGGATTTCCTTGCCAAATTGTTCTGGCTGAGTGCTCCCTTTTATTGTCCTGTTCCAGGGGACAGTGTTGGGGACACCTACCTGGGTGTACAGGCCTCCCTCTTATGCTGGCCCCCCAACATGACTGGGAGCAGTCACCTCTCCTGGCTGGGGATTCAGAATGGACAGAGGCCACTGAGGGAGGCTGTCTTGTCACATCTGCCCCCTCCTTGGTGTAAATGACTCTGGCCTGGGGCCACAGGCTCTAGATCTGCAGGAGAGGGTGGCTTTGTCTATGCCCAGGGATAACGAGTTGCCCCAGGCTTAGCCTCCATGGGAAGCTGCTGTGCTTCTGAGCACTTGAGAGTCCGGCTGATGGTGGTAGAGATCACTGTGAGGACTGCCAGGAAGTGTTCAGACTGGGTCTGCTGCCGGGAATGAGCTGGAAGTAGTGGGCTGGCCGGGGCCTGAGGGCAGGGCGTCTACTGCTGCCTACTTACTACACCGTGCCCCGGGCTCAGGGAAGCTGTGGGCTGATTGCACAGCCACGAAGTGGCTGACAGCTCTGCTGACAGAATGCGCTACAGCGTTAGGAGGAGAGCTAGGCTGCCTTTGCACCCTGCCACTGCTATGAAGGGCGCCACAGACTCGGGCTTGTGCCAGCGCTCGCTGTCCTAGCATCCTGTAGATCAGGGTCCTGGACGCAAGCGTGGACCCCTTCCTCTGCGGCATCTGTGCTGGCCGCCCTCCTGACCTCTCCAGCAGCTCCGTCTGACCCTGACTCCTTCCTCATGGGAGCCCTTGGCTCTGGCCTTCCTGCCTCCCTCTCACACAGCCCTGTGCCCACTCTGCGCTCACCTCAATGGCCCGCGATGACGCCTGTCTCTGGATCCTCCTGGCAATCCCATCAGCACAGTGCCTTTTGCTGAGGTGAGGGTTGGTTTTATTTATCCCCTTGTCCAGATCGCAGGGTGGGGGACATTTGGTCAACCGTTACTCTGCCAGGCACTTCTGGAATAGATGAACTTTACAGAGGGTCTCTAATGTGGGTGGACTATGTGTAATCAGTTTAAGGCCAGAACAGAGCAGGCTAGGGTGACCCTCCTGCAACTAGGGAGAGTCCACTCTGGGTGGGCCACCGGCAATCAGTTTAAGACTGGAACAGAGCAGATGAGGGTGATCCTCCCCCAAATAAGGAGAGTCCACTATGCTTTCAGAGACTGACATTTCAGCTCTCCCTGGGCCTGCAGCCGCTGGCCTTTAGACTGAGCTTACCCCAGCGGCAGCCAAGGCTCCGGCGTGCAGACGGCAGCTCGTAGGACTGGCCAGCTCCTCATGGCTCCTCGCGTGGGTTGCTGCGCTGTCTCTCCAGAGAGGCCTGCCTCTCATACCATCTAAGTCACAGACCCCTGGTTCTGGGCTCCCGTCCCATGGCTCGGGCACACGCGGGCAGCCTTGTCCTCCTCTGCTAAGGAAGCCTGAGCTCGGCCGTGCTCCGGAGCTCATGCTGGCTGGGTGCTGGCCGGGCTGGAGGGCCTCCCCTGCCTTTAACATTTCTAGGGTTTTTGTCTTCCTGGCCTGGTGGGAAAGTTGAGGCGGGCATCCCAGCCCTGGGAAGCAGACCTGCTAGGGTGGCCCGGAGACCAGCCATCGTTCAGTCACCTGGAGCACCCACCGGAGTCTGAGCCCAGCGGAGCCTCCTCAGGGTCTCGTGCCAGGCCCTCTGAAGTCACTGTGATTTCTTTTGCCCATGAGCATCTCGGGGCAGAGGGAGTCCTGGACCAGGGTGCTTCCCCAGGCCCCAGGGGAGGAGACACATGCCTCTGGGCGTTACCTTCCGCAGGCCCCAGGTGGCCCACCCTTCTGTCAGAAGCTTCCTGGGCTGGGGCCAGGTTGGGGTGTCCTGGTGAGGCTTTTCCTGGGGAGGGAGTGTCTCTGTGGGGCCCCTGCTCCACCTGGTCCTTCTGGGCTGAGGGCTTTGTCCCAGGGTGTGCTGTGTGCTGGACGCAGGGTGAAGGTCAGGCTTCTAGAAGGGACACCAGGTAGCTCTCTACCTGAGTTACCATCTGTGGAGGGTGGGGTGGGAGGAGAAACTCAGCAACTGGAGGGGCCAGCAGAGCTACTGGCTCAGGTGCTGGCATTCAGTGCACAGAGGGGCTCTGCCTTCAGGACCACCTCTGCCCTCTGCAGGCTTGGGGTGGGTTCAGGTCCCCATGGCACCCTGACCCTTGGTTCTGGGGTAGAACCTGCAGAGGTCCCTGCTGGCTTCCAGCCATAAGACAGCAGTGGGGCTGAGCAGGCCAGCGTGGGTGGCAGTGACAAAGACCCCAGACCGAGTGGCTTAGAGGGTAGACATTCGTGTCCCCACACTCCTGGAGGCTTGAGTCCCAGCCTCAGATGCCTCCTCAGTCTGGCTCCTCCTGAGGCCTGTCTGAGGTTTGCAGACCCCATCTTCTCCCTGTCCCCTCACTGGGACGTCTCTGATCCGTTCTTACGAGACTCCCAGCACACTGGGTTAAGTCACAAGCTGAGACCTTGCTTTAGTCAGCTTCTTTGCTGCTGTGACCAAAAGACCCCACAAGAACAGTTGGAGGAGGAAGAGTTTATTTGGGGTTCATGGTTTCTGAGGTCTCAGTCAGTAGGTGACTGACTCCGTTGCCCTGGGCCCAAGATAAGCAGAACAACATAGGGGAAAAATGTGACAGAGGAGTCATCTCAGAACACGGAACCAGGAAGAAGAGAGCTCTTGCTCACCACGAGCAACAAGCTAACCCCAAAGGCGCACCCCAATCAGTGCCCCACCTCCTCCAGCCACACCCAGCTGCCTACAGAGCCACCAATTAGTCCCTGCCACGGGCATTAATGCACGGATTGGGTTCAGGCTCTCCTAACCCGATCGTTTCGCCTCTGAGCTTTTGGGGGACACCTCACATCCAAACCTGGGCCCCCAAAGCTCATGCCCATCTCACAATGCAAAATATGCAGTCCATTTGCAAGAGTCCCCATGGTCTCAACAATTTCAGGATTGCCCAAAAGTTCAAGTCCGAAGTGTCCCCTCAGACTCTAGGCAAACTCTCAGTGTGAGCCCCTCTAAAAATCAAAAGCAAATTATTTATATCCAACAAATAAGGCTCAGAGGGAAAATGTGAAGAAATAGGGGCACAGAACTAAGGGACGGGACCAAAGCAAGGCTGCAACGCAGTGGGCAAGCCGGTCCTGTGGCTCCGTGTCTGGCACCCGGGGCTCAGCATTGTGCAGCTGCACCCTGTGGCCTCGCTGGTTGCAGGCCTCTGTCCTGGCCTGTCTCTGCTCGATGCCTGCAGCTCTCCTCAGCAGTTGTTCCCAGGTACTGGCCTGTCTTAACCCGGGGTCGCCACAGGAGCCTCAGCTTCCCCCTCACACCTCCACACATCGCCCTCTCAGGGGCTGCCCGCAGGGACTCCAACCCTGAGGCGCATGGCCTGGCCTCCCAGGCCTTCCTTCGAAATCTTGGTGGAAGCCTCCATGACCCCCTAACTCCAGCATCCTGTGATTCTGCAGAATCAGCACCACGTGGTTGCCACCGAAGTCTGCCGCCATCTCCAGGGACTCTGGCTGCAGCAGCCTCTGAGTACCTGAGAGGCGGAGCATGGTGAAAAAGCTTCCCAGGCCTCTTGTGCAAGCAGGGTGCCCGACTGGTCTCCTCTCAGAGGGATTTTTGATTTTACTCCCTTGAACCTGAGATGGGTGTGGTCTTAATTCCTGAGCCGCCCTCAGCCAGCTTTCCTATTGTGCATTTCTTCAATGCCTGTCCTCCTAGCAGCCACATCTTCATTAGCCTCTGTTTCACCCACAGTTTTCTAGCTAAACTGTGAGTTTCTCAAGTCTTCAGCTCTGCTCTCTGCTCCTGATTATCACAATAAACTTGGCTAAAATCCACCAGCAATTCTCATGCCATCCTTTGAAGACTGGGCTGCCTTGAAATTTCCTCTACAAAGTTGATTAGTCCACCACCTTTAAATTCAGCCTCACACTCAGCGGTCACAGTGCTTGCCTGGGATGCGCAAGGACCTAGGTTCAAAACCCAGCACCACATACACAACTAAGTGTTGGAGGAACAGAGCCCGGGTGAAAAAATAAGGCTGATTCTCTCTCTCTCCCACTCTCCCTCTTAAAAAATAATTCAGCCACACAGAAGGTCTCAGGATACCGTCAAAATGTAGACGACTTCTTAGCCAGAACGTAACACGGACGACCTCTAGTCCAAGCTCCAGCAGAGCCCTCTGTCCCCTCTGAAACCTCAGGAGCCCTGTCTTTGCTGTCTGGGGTCCTATCGGCATTCTCGTCTTCTGAATTCCTGCCAGGATCAGCCACTGAGCTGCACTTACGACCATCTAAGACCTTCCCAGCCTGCATCTTGAAACTTTTCAAAATTCCACCCACAAATTCCAACAAGCTCCCAAAGCGTCTGAACCACATGGTTCAGTCACAGCGACACCCTGCTCCTGGTAACAGCTTCTGCTTTAGTCAGCTTTTTGGCTGCTGGGACCAAAAGACCTGACAAGAGCAAGTAGAGGATGAAGAGTTTATCTGGGTTTCAGAGGTCTCAGTCTGTAGGTGGCAGACTCCATTGCCCTGGACCCAAGGTGAGGAAGAACATCAGGACAGAGGAGTGTGGCGGAGGAAAGCAGCTGGGGACATGGAAGCAGAGACAGAGTCTGCTCCACAAGGTCAAATATGTACCCCAAAGCCATGCCCCTGTGACCCGCTCCTCCAGCCACACCCCACCTGTCTACAGACAGTACCCAGGTAGCGCCTATCAGAGCTGGCCACGTGGTCTTCTGAGCCAACTCCTATATTGTGCTGCTGACCTCCATGCTGGGCACAGGGCTAAGAGCTGCACTGCCCAGAATGCTGGCCCCTATGTCCAGATGGTCAGGAGACGCCAGGGTCCAGACCTGGCCTCCAGATATGTCCAGATGGCCAGGGACACCAGGTCCAAACCCAGCTTACAGACATGTCTAGAGGAGAGCTGACCCCAGGGTCCAGACCTGGCCTCCAAACAAGTCCAGAGGAGAGGTGACCCCAGGTTCCAGACCTGGCCTCCAGACATGTCCAGAGGAGAGCTGACCCCAGGGTCCAGACTCAGCTTCCAGACATGTCCAGAGGAGAGCTAACCCCAGGGCTGCCACCTTGCTGAGCTGAGACCTCCAAGAGGGAAGACCAGGAATCTCTGAGGTCCCACAGCTGTGGTTGAGTGGCACCCGGGGGAAAGACAGTCCCTCTCCCACCGTCTGCTGGCTCTGGAGCACGGGTTGTGGGGAGCTGTTCTCGGGCTTCAGAGACCCCTGGAGACCATGAGCTCCTGCTCATGCCTGCTGGCACATTCTCTAAGAGGGTCCTGCAGGGACAGGAGGGCAAGGAGGGAGGCAGGAGCTCCAGGGTCGAGGATTCCACCCTCACCGCTTCCTTGTTCTTGAATGTGTGTTGAGCACCTGCTGAGGGCCAGGCACCAGAGACAGCTCTGCCCTGGAGAAGTTCTCTCTCCAGTCTGACTCCAGCTTCTCTAACTTCCTGGGGCCTCTGAGTGGGCACTGCTGTCCCACAGCTCCCTCTTGTGATGACGAGATCTGGGTGATGTCACCTGTGTATCATGGGGACTCCCATTCCTGAACAGGCTTCCCAGTGGGTGCCATGTCCTGACCCTGGGAGGGCTCGTGCCTGATATCCCTAGAAAAGGGTGCAAGGTGGGTCAGAGCCCATGGGCTTGCACCCTGGGGTACCTGATCTGAGAACTGACATAGCACCTGGGGCATGTGTCATCAGAGGTTACTGGGGGGTGGTCACTGAGGTGACACTCAGGGTCATCAGGCTAACCCAAGATCCTGGCCTCTTCCCACAGGCTGGTGTCCTGAGAGGACGGGAGAGGGCCCTTCTAAAAGCCAGCTCCTTGCCACCTCCTGGACCCTGGTAGCTCAGGTCCCATGGGACCAGACAGGGCCTCTGGGCAGGGTCCCCTCCCGGGCTTGGGAGGGGCTGCCGTCACAGGGGTCTGTTTAACTAGCAACAGGTGTGGCTCCGGCTCCGGCTCCGGCTCTGGCTCTAGCTCCGGCGCATTTTGCCAGCCCAGGGACTGTTGTTTTGTGGCAGTGGAAGAATTGGCCCCTTTCCCATGTGTCTGTGTGGGGGTCCTCACTCCAGCAGTGAGGGTCTTGGCACCAGAGTTTGCCAAACACAGCCAGGCAGGCAAAGGGTGGCGGGCTGGTGGTGTGTGATCCAAGTTTGGGTGGAAATCCAAGGGCAGGAACAAGCGCGTGGATTGAGATACGCCTGAACATAGAAGCCATTAACTACCAGGTAACAGATTTGATTAATTTTGTGCCTGGAGGTTTTTTTTTTTTTTTCTTTTCCCAAAGAATCAGAGAAAACAAAATATTTTTCTAATTAAATAAATCTACGGTGCACGCTAATGGAGCCCGTCTGTGGGTTTGTGACAGGGCAGGGGGAGAAGTGGAATAATGATTTTATTTTTTCATTAAATAGAATTATAGGCAGTTACTCAAAGCAACGCTGAGCCTAATTGAAAGAAAGCCATTTCTTCTTAATTTACTTTCACGGTTTTGGATGATAAAAGAGTGTGTTCATTGGAAAACTAAATAAAAAACAACACAGGGAAAGGTCTTGGTTTAGGTGGATCCTTTCCTCCTTCAAGCTTTAAGTAATCGTCACCAGGCCCAGGTGAGAGATGGGGACACTAGGCCGTGGGTCGTGCCCGAGAGTCTCTGGGGACAGAGGATGCAGGGCAGCAGCAAGACTGGAGACCTGCAGGCTCCAGGGTCCTGTCTTAGCTTCTAGGACTATAGTCCCACAGGCTCAGGTTGCTCAGTGGCTGGTGTCCATCCTGGGCCCTGGCCTGTTGCGTCCTGAACTGAATTTTTTTTTTTTTTGGTAGCAGGGATTGAACCTAGGCGTGCTCTACCATTGAGCCACATCCCTAGCCCTTTTTATTTTTTATTTTGAGATAGGGCTTCACTAAGTCTGGAAAGGATTTCTGCTGATCCAAATCATGGAGGGACTGGCTGTCCTGAAGTGCAGGGCTGGAGTCTGAGCCCCAAGTCCTGTTAGTGCTGTCTCAGTCCCCTCTGAGAGCTCTCCTGGGGTCCCTGCTGCTGTCTCTGTCTGGGCGCCCTCTGAGGTGCAATGCTCATGGGGCCTCCCAGCTGCCTGGCTCCACCTCTTGCAGGAAGCCCTCGCTGCCCGGCCCGGCTCCCTGGCTCATCTGCTATGCCCAGTGTGGTGCTGGCTCTCGGGATGCCTCCGCTGGCCTCAAGCTTGGCAAGGTCACCCACCATCCAGTCTCTTTTCAGGGATCCGGGCTTAGCCTGACACTCTTGTCCAGCATTTGCTGACCTACCCTGGGCACCAGGCTGAGTCCTGGCAGGGCTGGGGTGGAGTGAAAACCGAGTTTTCATTTTACTCACCCTTATATTTAATCTCCACCTCTGACCAGCGGCTGCTAGGTCATATAGTGCAGGGGTGTCCGGGACCCTGCTGTCACTGATCTGTGCAATCCTCTGCTCACGGGAGCTCCTGGTCTCTACTGCCCATGCCCGTCGCGCAGGGCTGTGACATCAGCATTTCTTGGTGGCAGAGACGTGTGGCTGGATAAGCGTGAAGATATTTAATTGAATTGTTTTTTAGAGAACATGATACAAAGTTCAGAATGCACAGCAGGGTTTCAGCAGGGGTGGAGGTGTGTGCCCACTGGGGTCAGGTGCCTCCTGTATCTCACCGCTGGGCTCCGGGCGACAGCAGCCTGCCCAGCCAAGCTCCTCCTCCCAACACCCACCTCACGGCAGTTCTAGGTAAGGGCCCACATAGCAACGGCCAGCCAGGCACCAGCCTGTGTCCCCTCCCTTTCAACAGGCGGTATGAAGTCTGCGATGCCACACACCAGAGCACGCAGGTCTTTCTGGGTTATTTCTGGCTGTGCCCAGCTCCTGTCTAGCTCTCACCTGTAGGACTTGGGCACTCAGCAGGGCTGACCCAGGCAGAGGGCTGCTCTGGCCTGGAGAGCTGGCATGGTGGCCCCTGGATCCTCCTGTGAGGCTGGGAGGCCTCCTCATGGGGTCTCTACCTGTCCACACACATGCGGATGAGGTCACAGTCCACCCCCTGTGGAGCAGCTCAGCGGGATGGTTAGTTTGGACTCACTACTTTGGGGAGGGCCAGGTGCTGTGGATGACGGTGCTGTGGAGCCGTTCACGATGGGGTGCCGGTGTCCACCTCTGCCACTACGATGGGGTGCTGGTGTCCACCTCTGCCACTCACCTTCCCTCTCTGAGCTGTAGCATCCAGGCCCTGGGAGTCCATGAGTGGGGCTGCTCCTCCTGCCACCTGGCCTAACATCCTGGGAGCTCCGAAGGGTGCTTGGTGTCCTGCTCCCTGGGTGGGGTGCCCTTCGCTGGCTGCCTAAGCTTGGCTCTGAGGTCTTCCTAAGGCCGAGGAGCAGGAGGGGCACTTCAGGAAGTCTCACCAGGCTGGTTCTGGCCACCCACAGTCACTTCCTAAACACCTGCTGTGGGCCCAGGGGCTGGTGAGATCATGCACACTGAGCTGGGTGAAATCTGCCTTCTTGCTTCCTGTCCGAGGAGAGACCCAGGAACTCCTGGCTGCCCCGTTCTTCCTGCTGCCAGCCCAGCCCTCGTGGGCATCTGGCTAGCCTTCTCCACTGCCCACTCCTAGGCTTGCTGTGCAGGGCAGGGCTCTTGCAGGGCCTGGGCTTGGCTGCAGTGACTGTGGCCATGGATTAGTGATGGCTCTGAGTGTGCAGGCAGGGGAGTGGGTGCCTGGGTGGGAGAGTGGGTCCATGGGCGGGGGAGTGGGTACACAGGCAGGGGAGTGGGATGGAGAGTGGGTGGGAGGGTGAGAGAATGGTTATGCCGAAGGGGCAGTGGGTGTCTGGGTGGGAGAGTGGTTGCGTGGGCAGGGATGTGGCTACACAGGTGGGGGAATGGGTGCGTAGGCGGGAGAGTGGGTGCCTGGGCCGGGGAGCGGGTGTGAGGGAGGGTATCTGCCATGGGACTGCGGGGTCATTTCTTGTCCTCTGCTGTGTTTTGAACCTTTCCTCCCAGGTTCATTGTTGAAGCTGACTGGCCCAGGTGGCACTGCTTAGGAATGGGGCCTTTAAGAGGTGACTTGGAGACGAGGCCCCTCCTGTGAGTGGGATCAAGGCTCAGAGGAAGGAGGCCGTGTCCAGCCTGCCTTGGCTGTGGACTCCGTGTTCCTCCCCTGGGAGGTTGCAGCCCTCGCCAGATGCTGAAACTGCCTGCGGCTCACTCTAGACCTCTTGGCCTCCAGCACTATGAGAAGCGAGTCTCATTCTTACAAATCCTCTCGTCACAACCTCTTTAGTGTGTGGATGGCTGTGGGTGCCGGCCAGGCCCTGCCAGGGTCCTTTTGCTACCCTGCAGCCACAGGCACTTGACTGACCCCACCCGCAGAGCAGTGCTGGGCAGAGGCAGCTGCAGGAGGCCCAGGTGGATGGGAGCGGGCCGCCTGCTGGCCGATGAGGGGTGGTGCAGAGGCCGGCTGAGCAGGAGCATCACTAGCCTCAGGCGACCCAGGCGGTCTGTCCCCGCTGCCCTGTCCTGGGTTCCAGTGGCAATGACCTTGCCCTTCTGAGCCCTCCCCTCCCTCTGCTGGCCCCGGCTTCCTCCATACTTGGCCATCATACCTGCCGAGGGAGTGGCTGCTTCTCAGCCAGACCCCAGGTGCAGGGAGCCCTCTTTGGGGGTCTTGGTGGCTTCCTCACCCACAACCCTCCCCTGGCCCTGAGCCCTGGGCACAGTTGTGAGGTACGACATCACCACCCGGGATGTGATGGATGGCGACCGTCCTGCAGGGCTGTGACAGATGTCCCTCTCATCCACGGCTCTCTTTGGAATCCTCTAAAGCTGCTCGAAGGTGAAGTCCCATTTTCCCCTGTAATCACAGTATTAAACTTTAATATCCAATATTAATAAAACATACTCTCCTTAATAGAGCCGGCTGAGGCAGGGAGTGAGCGCTGGCTGGAGATGGTCCCTTGGTGGCCATCTTTAACTCTTTCCCTGCTGGCCAGGTGCCGGCACAGCAGTGCAGAGGGGGCAGGTTGGAAGGTAGGGGCAGCATCAGTGGAGGCCCTGACTGTGTCTCCTTGGCAGCACCTGTCTTTCCGCAGTGTGGGCTTCAAATGCTGGGAGGTGGCTGTGGGCCCTGGGGCATGGCAGGGCAATGGACGGGAACTGTGCTGTGGCCAAAGCCGCCACCTAGATAAGAGCCCTGCTAGAGAGAGGGTGACCCCCCTTGTCCAGCCCAGCTGCTGGATGGCTTGAGAGCGGTTTGCCCAAACTGGGACATTGCTGAGCCTGGGCAGCCGTGTGATGGGCTGGGACACGGGATGTAGATGAGGGCATCCCCGGCGTCTCTGCTCCGTCTACCCACTCCCTGTCTTTCCCCCCTGGCCTTCCCATCCTCATCCTCCCAGCCCCTTTCTGTGCCCCTGGCCCAGTGTGGAGCTGACCTCAGGCTCTCCTGGGCCCCTGGGGCTTCCAACTGCTCGCCTGTGGACAGCAAGTGTGCTCCTGGGCACTCCCTGCCCAGTCAGGGGCAGCCAGCTGATGGTGAAGCAATAGCCCTGCCAGGGACCTGGCCTTGCTCCCAAGATCCGGGAGGTACAGTGGGCTGGGTGACAAGCAGGAGCTGTGGGACCCCTGCTCTCTTGCTGTGGGGGATGTTTGGTCTCTCCTAGATGGGGGTGGATGGCGTGGTGTTGCACCAGAGACGGGACTTGCCGCGTTGAAGAGCAGTCCAGTGACCCCTTTGGGTACAGTTAACCTCTTGGGTTCTGCATCCACAGACCTCTCCGATGGTGCATTCAAGGTCAACTGCCTGAGGCCCACGCTCAGGCTGAGGTGGGCAGTGACACTTGGCCTCCTTCTTTCAGCCCCATCTGTGAGCCAGGGTCCAGCACCCTGCATTTTCCTGCCTTTTGTTGTTGATCTCACCGTTTGCATGACCAAGCAGGGTGCTGGAGCACTGCTCCTCCCGGCAGGGCCTGATGATGTCCACGCAGGGAGACCAGACCCAGCCGCCACCATCCACAATACTGCCCCACCCCTGGGGGTAAAAGCTTAGTCCACATCCTTCCACAAATCCAGGTAGGCTCAGGGGACACTCTTCTTCCCTCCTGAAGGTCAGAGGGCTGCATCTCCTGGAGCTGGGAGGACGGTCATCTTGTCCTGGCTTTGGCTCTCTGGGTGGCTCTGGCTCCATTCCTCTTTGCTGGCTTGTTCTGGACACAGTGGCATGTGAGGGGTTTCTGTGAGTGCAGAGAGGGAGGGAGGAAGAGGCCTTTGGAATCTATAGCAGTGGGGCTCCCGCTGAAGGGTGGGAGCTCGGGCAGCAGCTGCCCACAGCCCAAGGGGTTTCAGAACAGGAGCCTGGGGTGGGCGGGCCTTGCCAGGAGGAAGCAGCAAGCAGCTTTATGGGGAGGAGGAGAACCCAGAGCAGGCCTGAGCGAAGTCTCAGGAGAGCTGAGCGGGGCTTGGCTGCAGCCCGGAGGAGGGACGGGGAGAAGAGAACGGAGGCTTTGTGCACCCTGCCTCACCCTGCACCCGGCTGACCTCCCTTGGCTGCCACTGCCTCCTCACACCATGGACGCTGTCTGGGCTGGGCTGTGCGGTTGGAGATGAGGCCCCGGGACCCTGGGGTTCTGAATTCAAGACTGGAAATCCAGGCTTACAAGGCCGCATCCTGGTTGCTTGGCTGGTGGGTGGGAGACAGGAGACTGTGCAAAGGCAGGCAGGGGAGTCATAGGAACCCACGCCAGAGCCCTGGAACTTGAGGGCCACCCAGGAGAGTGGGGAGCCCCACTGAGCGAGGGTGGGGCTCCTGGTCCCTTTGAATCTTGCCCTGGGGCATAAGCAGCCAGGCCAGGGTAGTTGCAGCCTTGTGCCTGTGGTCCCACACATGGCTGGTGGCCCCACTCCAGCTCAGGCCACTCAGCAGCAGTCACCTGGCCCCCCAGTTCTGCCACTCTGGGCCCTGCAAATAAAAACCAGAGTCTTGTGCACCCTGCCCTCCCAGGGGACCCTCCTCAGCGCCCGGCAGCCCTGCCCCTTCCCTCTCAGCCTGGGCGCGGTTTCCTGAAGGACGTCCCAGCTGCCGGGCCAGGGTCTGGAGCTTTTGGGTAAAGAAGTGCTGAAGCATTTGGTTGCTGTAATTCCCTGATGTGAAATTTAAGATTAATTATGATTTCCCCAGAAATCCCATTATGCAAATTGTAGTCATTTTCTTCTGAGGGGCTGGAGGTCTGTGGGGCCCAGAGATCGGTCTCCCCGACCCCCAGGGCATTATCTGTTTGGAGACTTTGTCAAACTCAGGCCTTGCCCGAGCTTTTGCTTCTTCTTCTTCTTCTTTTTTTTTTAAAGCTCAGGGGCCTCTGGGTGAAACCAATTCCTTCCAACAGCTGTATCTGCCTTTCAGGGTTAAGGGGAGGAATTCTGTTGTTAAAGGTCAAGAAGTGAGCAAAACTGCGTGGGAAACTGCATACAACGCGGATCCTGTGCACTGCGGGAGAGACGCGGGGCAGACCATGGAGCCGGGGCCAGGGCCGTGTGCGGCCATCTACGTGGTAACATCGCTGCCTCCTTGGCTGGCCCTGTGCTGAGAGGGCCCCCAGAGCAGGTGTGTTAGTGTCTGCCCCTCCGGGGCTTAGGGGAGCTCCAAAGCCTTAGTTCTGTCACTGGAAACTGCGGGCAGGATCAGGGCAATGTCACCAGTGTCACTGTTTCAGAGTATGGTTGTGGGAGCAGCTGGTTGGTGTGCCCTGGAGAGGCCCCGCCACAGCGAGCACATCCATTCACTATGGAGAAGCGAGGCAGGCAAGGTCCCCTCTGGTCTGAGTGCAGAGTTGAAGAAGTGTCGGAGAAGCTGGACAGGAGCCCTGTGGCCATGTGTCTCTTGTGTTTGCCACTCAAATTGCTGGGCAGAGCTCACCACGCGCTGCTCCTCCACATCCGGGTGTGGCCTGTGATCTGTGTGGCGGGGGCACGAGATAGAAGTCTTTGCACGACCATCAGGTTAAAAGTCTTATTTCTGTAGTGCCCAGTGTCTGGCTGGCAGGATATAGCGCATGATTTGCCTGGCTTGCAACCCATGACATCAAGGACCAAACAGAGAGACTTGAACTGAAGCCTGAGTGTGTGCAGTGGACTGTCACCTTGTAACTGACCACACTGGCGTACACGGCTGCCCGGATCAGGAGACAGTGCCCTCCCTGTCACTCCTGAAGGCCACCTCCCCCCGATTGCTAGTGCAACAGGCTGGCTCTGCCTCTCTGGGACGTTCTGCAGGTGGGATGCAGTGGGCTCCTCTTCCGCCCAGCTTCTCTCATCCCCATCATGTAGGAGAGATTGCTCAGGGACCTTCTGCTCCAGACTATCCTGAACCATGCCTGTCGGGCCTGTGCGTCCCTGGGGACACTGTTGGCTGTGCTGCTGGGAACATTGTCCTTGGGTTGAACATGCACCTGGGCATGGACTCTCTGGGCTGCAGATCGGGCGGGTTCTCATCAGTAGGTACTGCTGCCTGGCTTTGCAGAGCTGCACCAGTGTCCACTCTCGCAGGCCGCGAGCAGAGTCCCGTGGGCTCTGCTCTTCCAGCGCTCGCTGTTGTCAGGTCCAAGGATCGCTGTGCTGTCAGCGGTGTGCAGGGCCACCTCTGGTTGGGATTTGCATTTTCCCCATGAGGACTGGCACCCAGCACTTCAGGATAACTCCTCTGGGTTTCTGTTGGGGTCTCTTGTTCACTCTTTGGTTCCGGGTCATCTTGCTCTCACGTGTCTGCTGCGGCCTGGAGTGGACGTGAGGACTCCACCTTGTGTGTTTGCTGCCTCCAGGCTGCGGCTCCCTTTTTTCTCTCCTAAATGCAACTTGTGGTCAGGGTTGGTGCCCCCAGCTGAAGCAGCCCTTGCTGACTCTGAAGCTACCAACTTCCCCTACTGCCTTCCAGAAGTCTTGTTGCTTTGTCTTTCATGCTGAGAACCCACAGCATACTGGAAACCGAGACTCAGGAATGGTGCGATGAGGTGTCAGGATTAATTTCCCTTGTGTGTTTGGATGCGGTGTGTACATGTATGCATGTGTATGTATGTGTGTGCATGCATGTACACACTGTGTACACATGTATGTGTGCATCTGTATGTGTACAGTGTGTACATGTGTGCGTGTGTGTATATGTGCATACGCATGTGTACATGGTGTACATGCATGGACATATTTGTACATGTGTGCACATGCGTGCATGTATATGTGTACACTGTGTACATTTGTGCATTGTGTATGAGTGTGCATGTGTGTACACCAGGTCTACATGTGTGCACATGTGTGTGCACTTGTGTGTGTGTGTGCAGCACCCTCAGTATTGATGCCTGATCCCACGTTTAAATGGGGTGATTGTCTTTCTGGTCCACACCTCCAGCCTACAGACGTGCAACTGGTCATTCAGTACTGACCGTGAGCCCAGCGACCATATGGAGAAACTCAATCAACCAATGGCTGACCGTGGTTCTTTAAGATGTTTTACGTGTAAAATCATACTCTCTGCAAATAATGAGTCCTATGTCTTCCTTTCCAATCAGATGTATTTTGTTCCCTTTCCTGGCTGGGACCTCTGGCCTTGGCTTGAGTGACGGGGAGCAGACGTCTCTGTCTGTCTCTTGGGACACTCTTGCCACTCTGCTCTAGGTGCAACGTTCTCCCTGGGTTTTGCAGCTGCTCCTCATCAGGCAGAGGAAACTCCCTTCCATCATTTTCTGATAATTTGTTTTAAATACAAATTTCTGCCTGTATTCTTGTTATCTTTGTTTAGCTGATTTCTAGCTTAACACTATGCTGATGTGAGCCGCCTGGTGCTTGCGTGAATCTAGGTGAATGTCTCCTCATATTTGGGTCTTGGGAAACTCACTTGGCCTATCCAGCTCCTGGTCCTGCATTTGAAGTTGGTGGAAGCTTTCTGTTTCAGATTATGGTTACTATTGCCTGCAGTTTTGGGGTGCAGGTTGCATATCTATGTGATGGTCTTGTGTCCCCTCAAAATCCACATGTTGACATCCTGTCCCTCTGTGTGAGGGTGTTAGGTGGGGCCTCAGGTGGTACTGAGACTGAGGACTGTAGCACTCGTAAGTAGGTCAGGACCTTGTAAGAGGGGCCACAGAGACCCCGTCTGTCTTCCCACCCATTGAGACTCACAGAGAACTCAGCCTTCTGCAGCCTGGAAGGGCCCCTGCCCAGAACCTGATCCTGCTGCAGTGTCATCCAGGTGTCCAGCCCTCAGCTCTGTGAGGAAGGTTTCAGTGGTGCAGAGCCAGCCAGTGTATGGCTACGGCAGTCCTCACGGACAAGGCAGCCTGAGTCAGGCCACGCTGTATGTGAGACTTCAAACCATTGGTGCACCAGCTGAACTTTGGCTTACTCAGCAAGCAGGTTAAGAGTTTCCCAAGATGATTCTAATTTGGCCACTTCTCTCACTGTACCTGGCTGCTGCCACCTTTCTGTTTGGCAGTCATGTTGTTAGGTGCATATACGTTGAATATTATTATACCACCTTGGCTGGCTGGCCTGTTCAACTCTTGAGAGCTGTCCCCCTTCATTGCTGGCATGACACTTGCCTTTGGGTCTGCCTTGTCCACCCTAAGGGGACACCTGTCAATACAGCACCAGCTCCCATGTGGTTGCTTTTCATAGGGCACCGGTTTTCCATTCTTTTGATTTTGACTTTTGCACATCTATGTAACTAAACCACATCATATGCAACATGCAATTGTCTTTATGAGTCTCATGATCTTGGTCTTTTAATTGAAACACTTATTAATTCTACATTTAATACAATGAGTGATACTCGGTGGTGGTGTTAAATGTGCCACCTATATGTTTTCCTTTTAGATTTTATGGTTTGTTTGATCCTCTTTCCTTGTGTTTCTCATTTCAATCCTTCCCCCTTCCATTGAATTGTTAGACATCTATATCTTATTCTACTTTTAGTCTTTTCCCTAAAAAATTTAAAGTATGCATCCTGATTCATTCAACTACCTAGGCAAGCACTTCTGTCACCTGCGAGACCAAGTGAGCACCTCAGGGTGTTCTGAATGCTGCCCACCTTCTGTGTTACAGTCCTATGTCAAGCCCTGGAAGATGGCATTATAATCGTCCAGATCCAGTATCTCCACTCACCTGGTTGTCTTTCCTATGCACTTAATTATCTCCCTCACTTCCTTTTTCCAGCTTGGGATCATGTTCCTTCTGCCTGGGAATGCTTTGTGACATTTACTGTGTGACTGTGTGTGTGGTGCGTGTCTCTATGTGGACAGGTGGTTTGTGTGCATGCATGTGTATATGTGTATGTGCATATGCACATGTATGCATGTGGTGTGTGCATGCATGTGTATGTGTCTATGCAAGCATATGTGTGAATGTATGTGTATGTGTAGGCATGTGTATGAATGCATTGCACACATGCACCTGCATGTGTGTATACATGTGGTGTGTGCACACAGGTGTATATGTTCGTGCATGTGCATGCATGTTGTGCGTATGCATTTGCATGTGTATGGGTGTGGTGTGTGAATGTGTATGTGTGTATGCATGTGTGTGATGTGGTGTGTGTATATCTGTATGCATGTGTATGTGTGGTGCACGTGGTGTGGAGTGCATAGGTTGTGTGTATGTGGTATGTGTCTCTGTGGATGTGGGAGTGTGTGTGTATGCTCCCCACTATCAGTTCTCTTGGTTTTTGTCTGTAAATTTTTTGGGCTCCATTTTATTTTATTTATTAAAGAGAGAGAGAGAGGGAGGGAGGAAGAGAGAATCAATTTTACCTATTCTTTCATCTGGCCTTTGTTTCTCCAGCACCTAACTGTGTGTGGTGTTAGGGTTTGTGCGTGGGTCCTCGTGCCTGCCAGGCGAGCTCTTCAACAGCTGAGCCACCTCTCCAGCCCCTTGGCCTACATTTTAAAAGGTCAATTCTTTTTTTTTTTTTTTGGGATGTGAGTTACACACCTCAGAATTCTTGTTTTAGGTGGGTTCTATTGTGCTGGCTGAGCCACACAACCATCCCTACCACCTGATTTTAGAACATTTCCTGACTACCCGATGCTGCCCCATCCCCTGCCTAGCGGCCAGCATCTCTCTACATCTCACTGCTGTCCTGATGCACTCTGTTCTTTTGGGTCTGACTGCTTTGCTGAGCAGGATGCTTGCTTAGGGCCTTGCTAAATTGTGGAGGCTGGCCTTGAACTTGCAATCCTCCTACCTCGGCCTCCTGGGCTGCTGGAATTACCACCGCTTGAGATTTTCTTTTGAAGGGCTGGACAGCGCTCCCATGTGTGGACCATACTTCCTGTATCTGATCACCCCCTGGCAGGTAGGTTGGCTCCACTTGTGAGCAGAGCTGTCATGAACTTGGGGATGCAAATGTCCCTTGCAAGATGGACTGCCTCTGTTTCCCCTGGCTGCAGTGTGCAAGGTCTCTGTGCGCCCCACGTTCTCATTAGCGCCTGCTTTCTTGGTCTTTTTGATAGGTGATACCTCCCAGTGGCTTTGCCCTTCACTCCTGATGATTAGTGGTGTCCAGGGTCTTTTCAAAACCTGTTGGCCTTCATGGGCCTTTTTTGGGAAATACTGATTCTGGTCCTCTGTCCGTGTGTGGACTGGGTTACTTGCTCTCTTCTGTTGAGTTCCTTGTGTTCCTCATGCATTCCGGTTATTAGTCCTGCATTGAGTGTGTGAGTTGCTAGCTTGTCCCTCACTCTGTCACGGCTTCCTTCACTGTGCAAGAGCTTCGAGTGTGGTGCAACCCCTCTGTCTAGTTACTCTTGCTGTCGGTGCTTTCTGGTCCCAGAAGCTGGGTGCTCGATTCTGTGTGTCTACTTTTAGGCCAGTGCCGAGGTGCTTTGGTCTCTTGGCTTCTTAGTGCATCCTGGAGTCAGGTACGGTGACACCTCTGGCTTTGTCCTTTTTGTTCAAGATTGCATTGGCTACTTGGGGCCTTTGGTGGTTCCATGTGTGTTCCATGATTCTGATTTCTGTGAAACATGTCATTGGGATTTTGATAGGGATTGTATTGAATCTGTAGGTTTCTTTGGGTAGTGTGGATATTTTCACAGACCAATGCTTCCAATCCATGAACATGGACTATCTTTTATTTATTTTGCTTCTTCTTTGATTTCCTTCATCAGTAATTGTAGTTTTCAGTGTAGAGATCTTTCAACTCTTTGGCTACATTTATTCCTAAGTATTTTTTTGGTAATTATTGTAAATGGAAATTTTTTTAAAGAAAGAATCAATTTCATTTATGTTTTTCATCTGTCCTTTGTTTCTCCAACACTTAGTTATGTATGTGGTGCTGGAGTTTGAACCCGGGTCCTCATGCATGCCAGGCAAGCGCTCCAACTGCTGAGCTGCCGCTCCAGCCCTGTGAAGGGAATTTTTTAGTGGAGCGTTTTTAAACATTTCTTTATATCTGACATTCCATTATTAGTATGCGGAAACGATGCTGATTTGTGTGTTCATTTTACATCTGGTAACCTAGCTGTGCTTGTTTGTTAGTGGGCTTTTGTTTTGGTGGAGTCTTCAGGGTTTTCTGTATATAAGATCATTTAATCAACAAACACGGACAATTTAACTTCTTCCACTTCTCATACCTTGTGTTTCTTCTGCCTAATTATTTCCAGGAAAGATATTTTTTTTTATTAGTTGAATATGGACTTACAATTGAGGGGGAATCATTATCAAAGGATCAAGAACCAATGTATATTTACATAGTTAGCCAAGGCTGACGCAATATCATGGATGCCCCCTTTGGATTCCCCATGGTTCTGTGTTTACCCCCAAAGAACCCCTGTGTTAAATGGACTTCTAGTGGATGTCGAAGATCTCCTTCTGAGATGATTCCCCCATACTTCCTCCCTCCAGTCTCCTAGGTATCCTTCCTAATCCCTCCCCCTCTCGGCCCCCTCCCGATGCCTACAGGTATCCTAGGCAAAGTTCCCCCTGTTTGTGTAAAAATTCATACATGTTGAGGTTATTATTAGCTTAGCCATCTAACATACTGTTTCTGGTTTTATCCTAGCTTCCACAAATGAGAGAAAACATTTGGCCCTTGAGTCTCTGAGATTGGGATACTTCACTTAGCATAATTTCTTCCATCTCCATCCATTTGGCTTCAAAAGCCACAATATCAAGGAAAGATATTTTCTAAAAATAAGGGTCATGTGCCATGTCCTGGGGAAGAGTATTAGCCCTGTGCCAAAGTGGGCACTCCCAGAGCCACTCCAGAGCCATGGGCACTCCCAGAGCCACTCCCAGAGCCTTGGGCACCCCCAGAGCCATTGGTACCTTCAGAGCCAAGGGCACTCCTGATACCTGCTGGCTCCTTGCCACTCTGTAACTGCTCTCTGGCCCTAAAAAAAAGGGAGCAGACACTCACAGGCATTTTCATGTTGGCCCTGGGATGCAGCCTTGGCCCAGCCACCACCTAGGAAGGCTGTGCTCTAGGGGTGGAGAATGAACCCTGCTCTGCCTTGGGTGGCCCTGTGCCTGTCTTTGCCTCTTGATCAGGAGGCAGTGCAGGGAGCCCCTGTCTGCCACACGACGGTAGACCCATGACGGCAGCCACACGGGGCTTCCAGGACCTCGTGCCATCCTGATGCAGCCCTCTCTCCACCTGGGCAGCTCCCCTCCCCAGGAGCCCATCTGCCTTAGCTGGGGAGCCTGAGGGCTGGGCCATAGATTGAAAGGGACGGGCGCACCCTGCTGTGCAGCCTCTGCAAAGCTTCATCTGGACACTGAGCAGAGGTTCCCAGAGAAGGACCTTCCAGGGCCGGGTGCAGCGGGGGACCCTGAGGAGGAAGCCAGCCCTCAGCTCCCTGGAGGAGGAGGTGCCTGCCCTGTCCTGTGCCAGGGGCTTGGGGATCTACCGCGTGAGCTGCCCATCCAGAGGCCACAGTGCTCAGAAGCATTAGAGCCCTCTGTGGGCAGGGCTCTCTCCATCTTGCTATTTTAAAATCTTGACCACTTTGTTGAGGCGTGAGTTGCAAGTGAAACGCACCTGTGTGAACTCACATTTCATTAGGACAGAAAAAGGAAAAACCAGCAGTGAAAGGTAAGTGTGGACAAGGACATGGGGAAATCGGATCCCTTGTTGCAGACACAGAGAACGCAGCAGCTGCTGCAGAGAACAGCTTGGCAGCTCCTCAAATACATTAAATGGTACTGCCGTGGGACCGTGCGCCTACGTCTCCGCACGTGACTGCAGGACTGAGAGCAAGGACTCCAATGGTGTCCTTATTGGTGGACACATGCTTAACTCCTGGTACCAAGCAGCAGAAACCATGCAGAGGTCCACTGACAGGTGTATGGACCAGCATCACTGATCACACTGTGGGATCCTGGTCAGCCTGGGAAGGGAGGACTCCTGCACAGGCCACACCTGGATCAACCCTGAGACCCTGCGCAGTAGACAGGCCAGTCCCGGAAGAACAGTATCGCATGATTCTGCTGATTCCAGCTCCCCACAGAGTCTAAGTGCAGAGGCAAGCAGCAGGACGGAGCTGCAGGGGCAGGGGCTGGGAGCTAGTGTTTACTGGGGACAGAGTTTCAGCTTGGCAAGGGGTGAAAGGCCTGGGATGGTGGGGAGGGCTGTGAAGCCACGTGAACATCTTAGCCCCCCTAAAATGTGTGGGATGGCAGCTGTGACACTGTGTGACCCCACAGCTGAGAGCGCTCCAAGCACACGTCAGCTGGCTGAGTTTTCAAAAAACGGGTACACTCACAACCACCACCGTCAAGTCGCGGCCTTCGCTGTGGCCAGCACTTCCCCACACTTCCTGTGCAGAGGGTCCCCATGCCCTCCACCCCGGCACCCCAGGTCTGATCCCCTTCATGGATTGGCTCTGGGGTCTGGGGTCTTGTGCGAGCTGGCCTGGCTTCCTTTCCTCAGCACAGTTGTTTTGTGATGCCATCACGTTCCTGCGTGGACCAGAGGCTCTTGTCCATCTTCTGTGTCTTGCCTTTCTGAGGGCTCCACCTGATGTGTTTATTATTATGTTTTCTACATTTTCAAGCTTTTAATTGACAAAAAAAAAATCGTGTGTATTTATCACACGCGACGCATTGGAGTGTGCGTATGTGGTAGAATGGCCTGTTTTCTTTCTGCTTCTGAGCAGTGTCTCCGTGAGGCCCCGCTCTTCTTCCTTTGGACTCCTCTGTCTGATCCCCCGCTGCTTCCCACTCCAGCAGACCAGGGAGGAACACAGGGTCAGGTGCGTTCAAATGCCAAGAGCCCGGGTGGAGACATCAGGGGCTGGGGGCTCTTCACCCAGAGGAGGAGGGGCTCCTGAATAGTGGCTGGCTCTGCTTCAGGGGTTCACTCCCGTTAGGAGCTGAGACTCATCCTCATGGGACCACTCTTGGGATCCCCAGTGACCTCAGCGCTGGCCAGGGCCCCTGGACACTGCCCAGAGGAGGCAGGAGCCTGGAAGGCTGGAGAAGTCTGGTGGGCAGCAGAGAGGAGTGGCCTTCAGCGGGGGCATGGTGTCTGCCCAGGGCCAGGCAGAGACAGCGGCACATTCTCCCCCCTGCCCCCACATGGCCTGGGGAGGAGTCACAGAGCCACTCGGCAGGTTGGAAAGCCAGGCTCAGACCGTGCTATGGGTTGGCCACAGGGACTTCTGGGAAGGAGAGGCCATGGAGGGGCAGCAAGCATGCATGGGGGGTAACTAGCTTGCTGGGCCTGGGCTTGGAGCCTCACCAGGCTGACAGCAGATGCTAGTGGATGTGGAATGGGGAGGAGCAGCACTCCTGCCAGGCCTCTTGGTCATGGGGGTAGCCTTTTATCGCAGTTCATCAGCTCAGCCTGGAACCCAAGGTGCCTAGCAGCCTGTAATGGGGCTCTGTTCCCTGAGTGGACAGAGCTAGGGGCTTCCAGGATAGATGGACTTCCAGCTCAGTGGGGTCCTGGCTAGGACTTTCCCAGGGGGTTCCTTTCCACTCTGTGGATGAAGAACGTCTGGCCTCCTGCCAGTGTCACCAACGTGGGCAGAGGTGACTGAGGGGTCCACACATCTCTAGCCCAACACTGCTCAAGCAAGTTGTCAACCATGGCTAAGAGCGGCAGACCGCTGCCCGAGGTCCCTCAGGTTCACAGGCAGAACTTGGAGACTACACTTGGACTTGTGGCTGGTGATGGTGATGGTCTTAATCTCCCTGTCCGGTGCCCACCTGGTCACCCCCACCCCAGTGCCTCATTTCATTGTTTCTCTCCTATAGTCCCAGAGTTTGGGACTTAAAACACAACTGCCTTCTTTGAATAATGATTATTTCAGTTCCTCTTTAAAAAATTAATCAGAGACATCCCGGGCTGCCAATCTGAGGTTTGATCAGCCGCGATAACTGGCGTGCCCACACGAGGGTGGTGGGATTCCAGCCTGGAGCACGGAAACTTGACAGCCTGGAAATGTAGGATTTCCGTTCGGCTTGTTCTAATACTGAGCCCAGCTTGAGGGACCCCCATCTCCCGCTTTGCAGCCCCCCAGCAGGGGGCCAGCGGGGGCCATGTGGCTTGGCAGTAAGGCCATGTGCGCTCTGGGGCTGCCTGCTCCCCCTTCTTCCTCTCTGCTCCTCCAGGAAGCTTCCAGAGCCCTCCTCTGCTGCCCTGCCTGCAGGTTGCAAGCAGGGGACCCCCTCGGCCCCGGAGCTCACTGGTTCTGCACTATCGTGCCCTCTATCGCCTTTGTGCGAAACGTAATCCACAAAACGCTTTTGTGGTAACCTTACCCATCAGCAGCCAGCGATAGCATCTCGCGCCCCGTGACGGGCAGGAACTCGCAAGCATGGACTTAATAATGCAGACTTTCAAAAACTGAGGCTGGCAGAGGGAGGCGAGGGCGGGAATAAAAGGGCCCGGTGTGGCTATAATTGGGACCATGTGAATTTCCTCGGAGGAGGATTAGGAGGAGAGACAGGCCTTGCCCGCGAAGATTAGTTTCAATTAGACGGGCTGGAGGCGAAAGGCCGGGCCGGTGAAAGATTAAAACAAGAAGGAGAAAGTTTCCGTGGCGGAGGCTCCGGGCTGCGGCAGGGCCGGGAGATCCGCTAATTGAAGGCAAAGCATGCGGGGCTCGGAGGAACGCGCATTAATTGATTCGCCGCTGGCGCGCTCCTGGCCTTTCCCGGCCGCCCCCTCCACTCACCGCCAGCTCTGTGCAGGAAGCCAGGTGGGGCGGGGCGGGGCAGGGCCGGGAGGGCCTTGCTCTGTCTGAGCCCTGCAGGTTGGGGAGCCGGGGCACTGTGGGCAGCGGGCCACTTGGGGATTTTGTCCTTGGGCAGGGCCACTACATGGCCCAGAATGTGGTGTGGAGGTTTCTGCTGACCACATGCTGGTCACCCACGCTGTGCCCCAGGACCTCGCTGGGCTCATCAAAAAGACTGTGTGCCCTGCCATGCCTGAGTCCTTCCCCTCCAGGACAACCCCACGTCTGTCCTCCTTCTTTCCTTCATCCCTCATCTTTCCACCCGTTCATCCATCTATCGTCCTAACTTCCTCTCCCCCTTGCCGCCTTCCTTTCTTCCTGGCCTCTGGTCTCTGCTACTCTGAGAATAATTTTCTCAAACAAAAACCTTGAACAAAAATCTCTACACCTTGCATGTTTGCTAAACTCATCCTCCGAGTTCCTGGGTCTGGCAGGTGGCTGGTGGCCTGGAGCTCCCGGGAATAGGACAGACATGCAGGACTGGGACAGATGGGGCGCCGTCGACTGGAGGCCATGGGCATGGTCCAGCAGGCCTCCCGCTCCCCTCCTTTCCTTCCTTCCTTTTGCTGAGGCCCAGCCGCAGAGGGCACCTCTCGCTATCACAGCTCTCCCTCCGTTCTATTTGCATGGGAGTGTAGAAGCCTGAGCCCCAGAGGGCTCCAGGAAGGAGAGGGCGGGGAGCAGCAGGCAGGGGCCATGGAGCTCCTGGCTCCCACATGCCCCGTTCAGCTCCTGCTTAGCTCCCTGCCAGCAGCTGGTCCTGGAGTCAAGCTCCTCATCTGTGAAATGGGCATGTGGTGGTGGACCTGCGACCTGCTGGTGCCCAATACTCAAGAGAGCTGGAGAGGGGCCTGGTCCTGCCTAGGGGCACTGTCCCATCCTCCACCAGCATGGGGCTTGAGCCCTAGGGAGGTCTGTGCGTTCCTGTCCAGGGGCAGCCAGAGACCAAGTGCCTTGCGTGGCCGACACCCGTGGCTGTTTCACGGGCAGGGCCAGCTGTTTCTTGGCCTTCCTCGACTGCTCCCCTTCAGGGCCTCTGAGCACGTAGTGTGTGCGTGTGTTTTATAAATCCTTCCCATTGTAATGACAGCTAAATTATGGAAAATGCATTTTCACAGCTGGTGAGAAAAACCATTAGCATTAATCAAGGACCCAGCGCGTTGGGGATTCTCAGGCCGGGTTTTGTTGGTAGAGTCATGGACGTGCTGAACGGTCATTAGCGGGGTTCATTTGAAGTGGAGCTATCATTTATCTTCAACCGTTCTTGGGGCACCTCCTTGCTTGGGGCTGAGGGCTGAACTCAGTGCAGAGCTGTGGTGGTGCCCGTGACTCCCACCCTTTACCTGGGGGGCTCTGGTTTGCAGGGACTTGCCTAGAGCCGAGGGCCACCTCTGTCTCAGGGGAAGCATCCTGGTGGTGTCATGGCAAGGACAGCAGGCCCTCACTGTCCTGCACACCGGTGGTCTCGCCAGGGTCACCCAGGTCTGCTCACTGACGTGTGGTGAGGAGTGTCTGTGCCATCTCAGGTCTCAGGTCCCAGCCTCATGTGAGTCTCATATGGGTTACCCGGGCAGTCCCGTGCCTGGCACACTGGAGGAGCGCCCACTCCAAGTACATCATGGAACAGCTGGGCTACCAGACAAGGTCTAGGTTTGAACCCCACTGTGTTAGGGCCCCATGACGGGACGATTGTCAAAATACACTTCAAATTTTGGACTGTTTCAGAGCAACAGAAGATGGCATACAGAGAGCTGTCCCATCATCCCCTCTTTCTGAGATTCTCCCCCAAGCCCCACAATCCCAGGCTAATCATGGCTGGCCGTCCTGCAGAAGGTGGCTCTCGAAGCCTGCCCTAGGCCCTGCTGCTGACACCAGGCTGAGCCACATGAAGCCATGCAGGGTCATACTGCCCTCACCTAGGCCCAGGCTCCAGCTGCATTCACCCTGTTTTCCAGCAGATGCACAGGACCCAATCAGCAGGACAGAGGATGGCTCTGGAGCCTGGCGTGTTGCCCAGTGAGCCGCCATGTCCCTCTATTCTGTCTTCCAAACAGGGTTCCCTCCCTGCCCCCAGATGGTCTTGCCTCCCCCAGGACCCCTATCTCACTTGGCTTCTCACAATGCCTATCCCTGGAGCAAGTGACATTGGTTCCCTTGCCCTGAAGAGCCCCAGTCCCCTTGGTGCCCCATTAGCATCCAGGTCAGTGTCTCTGTTCCCAGCTCTCTGGGGGGATGCCCAACTCTCTTCTGCACTTTCCTCAAGTCACCCTGGCAGCTATGGAGATTGCACATTCATGCACAGGTGCGCACAGATCAGCATGCGCCTGTAGCCTGTGCACACCAAGTGTGCTGACCATGTGTGCAAGCATTAGTGTTAGTGTGCACTCATGTTCTGAACTGTGTGTACTCACATTTGGCCAGCCCCACCTGTGAGAGCACAGCGGGTGCCCACTCCTGTTTCTAAGCCCACCCTCAATGAAGGAACCAGGGGTCTGGAGAAACCACTGTTCCGAGGCTGAGTGAAATGAGCCTGGGCATTTTGTGGTGCCAGGAGAAAGAAAGTGCTTGGAAAACAGAATAGTGTGGTTTGTTATGGGGACAGGGCACCAGGAGGCCCTGGCAATGCTCGAGGGTGGGATGAGATGGGCAGCAAAGCCATGTGGCATTGGAGTGCACCCCAAAGGTGCATGGGGTTCAGGGATTCCTCTGTGGATGAGCAAACGATTGAAGGGAGAGAGGAGGAGGGACAGAAGCAGGAGGGCAGGGGGAGAGACAGGGAGGACAGAGGGAGGGACAGGTCCTTCTTGTGTGGCTACTCTCTGCACAGGTGGGCGGCACCCCACCTCCAGGAGCTTTGTGGAGATGACTGCGGGGTCCCACTGGTATGACTTGCTGACTCCCTGCTTGGACAAGGGCTGCTACTGGCACTGCATCACAGATGGGATAGCCCAGCGAGCCCAGAGCACACCATCTGCCCAGGCCATACAGAGGCTGACACCCTGTGGACTGGCCGCAGAACTCTGGCCTCGCTGCTGGCAGGACAGTTTTCTCTGATTAAAGCCCTGAGCCGTGTCTGCACCTTGGACATTTCCTGTGGGTGGCAGCCACATCTGGCCTTCTGAGTGGCTGGGGTTGCTACCACTGGGGCTCAGGCATAGCTCGGACCTGGGCTGGCCTCATGCAGTGTCATGAAGGTGCTGGAATCTCTTTGCCTCAGTTTCTTCATCTGTAAGTGGGAGGTGGCAGTGCCTGCCACTCAGCAGAGTCACCTGGGATAAGCAGTTGGCAAAGCACGTCCATTGCAGGGCGACTCTGGCCTCACTTTGTCAACACAGTTTTGGAAATGGGGTGAGGGTGTTCCCATGTCCGGGGAGTCCCTCCAAGCCTGCCTTCTGTCGTCCACACTGCCTGGCCACAGGAAGGCCTTAAGGAATGTCTACAACTCCCAGACCTACTTCCACATGGCTGGGGTGGGGCCTCAGAGCCTCTGCAGTGGCACCCAACCCATCTAACCCTGGCTGGGAGCTGGAGGGGGCACCGGATGGCACAGAAGTGGTGGGCTTCACTTGAGCCTCCTCCTTCAGGCAGGCAGGCCAGGGCAGTTGGAAGGAGGTGGCCAAAGGGCTCTTGCTCAGTTATGACTGAGGGCAGGGCTTGGGTCCAGGTGGACACTGCTGCCCTGTTACTGTCACGGCAAGCAGGCCTTGCCCTTCCCTGTGGTTATGTGTTTTCTCAGACTTCTGCTCCTTCCTCGGTCTTCTTCTAAAAATCCCAGTGGACCTGAACAGCACCAACCACATCCGGGACCAGCAAGAGATGTGTCCGAGGTGGCTGGTCCTGTGGTTTCCTCCTGGCCTGGCCAGCTCGTTGGGGATGCTGAGGCCCAGGAACCACAGCGGGGAGCTTGCTGGGGGCAGGATGAGCTGAGGGGATGTAGGGAGGGACGGGGGGCTCAGAGGGTCTCCTCCTCTGGTCCTGGGTCAAGTCTCCCTGGCAGGATGGTGGGCAGTCTCTACCCTTTGGTGTTTAACTTCCAGATGGCACCTTTGGCCATTAATAAAGCCCCATTCCCTTTTTTTTTGCTTGCTCAGGAGCTGTGGCTTCTGGGAGGAGCTTTTGGGGCCAAGGATGTCCATTCAGGCTCTGTCATAAGGTCAATGTCACCAGAGATGGGCTGAGCTAGGAACTCTCACACCCCAACCCTGGAGAGCTGGGGGTGGGGGAAGGAGCCCCCATCATGACAATCCTTCCAGCCGGGCTCCTCCTGGCCTGCTAGCAGGGGCCAGCTCTGGGTCCTGGGAACCCCACCATGGGGCCCAGCTGTCCTTGTCCATCAGAGGCCAGCTTTGCTGCTTGAGGCCCCTCTCTTTGGAGCTGGGGCCAGCTGGAGAGAAGGTGTCCCTCGTGATAAGGCATTCACGCAGAAGCAGACTCTTCCCGGTCCCCAACAGGAGAGTCCAGGGAGGAGAACAGAGCCGTGACCTTGCACTCCACGTGGGGTTGGCCCCGGGGCGGGGAGACTGCCTGCGCTGCCTCTGCCATACAGAGTATGGGCTTTGTATCTGGGCACAGGGTGTGGGCTGGCTTGGCCTACAGGACGGGTGCTTTCACTCACGTTCATTCACTCTCAATAAAGCCATGTCCTTCTCCCGAGAGGCCAGAATCAACCCAACCATGACCTCGGCTGGTATCCAGAGGGCGGGGCGCTGATTTCTTTATCAGGCAGGAGCCAGGCCACGGAGCCTTCATCTGAGTAGTGTGTGCTCGGCCAGTGGTGCGAATCGCACCTGGACACGTGGAGCGCCCAGCACACACCGGGGCTCTGAGGGAGAAGGCTCCTCTGTGCAGCGAGCTGGATTGGAGTTGTTGCCATTTGTTAAATTTAGTGTAAACTTCCAGGTGAGTTTGATCAGGGTTTCTAAAGGTTCTGTTCATTTGAGACTGAATCAACAGCTCACCAGGATTTGAGCCGCAGACTCTTAAAAGTCATCGTGGTAATGATCAATTTGTTAGCGATAGTGGCAATAAATACCTGACTCCCATCTGGCCCTACGGCCCTAAGCCGTTGATGTTAACTAATTGCCCATGGTGGAGCCCTGTCCCAGAGCCTGGCTCCACCCACATCCCAGCATGGCTCTTCCCAGAGGTTTCGCCTCAGGCTGGGCTGCAGAGCCTGTGTGGGTCTTGATAGAAAGGGGCACCAACAACGGTCTGCTGGCCCAGCTCCCGTGGTGACCTGAAGCTTCCCCAGCCCCCCAAGCACCCTCAGAAAGATGTAAGAGGAGCTGCGTAATGGCTTCCAGCCACTTGAGTGGCCCCTCATGTCCTCCCTGCCCTGCTGCAGCCCAGGCTCCCCGAAGTGTGGGTGGGCTTGGGATCTGTGTGGAGGACAGTAAGTGGACATCCAGGGACAGCTCAGGTGCTCCTCCTTGGGACAAGCGGTAGCCTCAGGGACACTGCGGCTTTCCCCCACTCTCTGTGGCTGAGGGGTCATGAGAAACGAGTGCCAAAGTGCCTGCAGCCCCTGCAAGGAGGGAGTGGCCAGGGCCTAGACAGAGCTGGGGGTCGAGGGAGGAGCACAGTGCTCCACCAACCACGGGACCTCAAGTCCTGAATCTTGAGCCCCGAATCCTGCATCCCTCCAGAGGCCACTTCGCCAGGCTGAAGGGCAAAGGCCTGCAGACTTTGGGGCAGGGAACCACTGAGACTGGAGAAAAGCAGCCTTCACCTTGCAGCCGCAGGCAAAGCCCTGAGTGGTCTGAAGGGAAATGCTGATTTAAAGGGCAGACATGAGCGGCTGTGCCTGTCCCACATGGGCGGGGCTGCCTGATGTCCTGTGTGGGGACAGCATGCAGGGTCCTTTGCTGCTCTTTCGGATCCCCCAGGCTGGGTTCTGACCCCTTGCATGGGCAGTGGGGGTCAGCTCAGGGGGTGGGGCAGGGATGCTGATCCGCTGCGTGCCCTGGACTGAGGACGGCACTTTCTCCGGGAGTGGAAATGGATATCAACAAACTTGGATCCTGAGCTCCCTGCTTCCCTCCGCTGCCCCAAGCCCCTCTCGGCCCTCCCCACTTCCCGCCCCCGCCTCCCACCCCTGCTGGCGGGGCTCAGGGGACCCCAGGAAGGGTGGTGGCGGTGGGTGCAGGGCCAGCTGGGCTCCCTGGGAACAGCTGCCACTGTGCCTTTTCAGGAGTTGTGACTGGGCTGGTGAGGGAGTCAGAGGTGTCCTGGGGGTGGGGGGCGGCCCCATGGCTCCAGGCCGCCCAGGGCCCTGTGGTCAAGGCCATTTCCATTGGGGCCTCTTAAAATCCTTGCACAGGAAATGCCTGGCCAAGAGAGACTGGAATTCCCAGTTCCTGTCTTCAGACCAGATGGGCCTTTTTGGGTTTGGTGTTCACCCGGGCGACATTGCCTCCTGGGTAGCTGCCATCTGTAGGAGCGCATGGCTCAGAGGAGGGTATGGATTGCGTGGCACCCTCCTTTCGGCTGACAAGACTGACAGAGCGCCGTCAGGGCCACTGTCTGGAACAGCCTGGCGGCAGTGGGGCAGCCCCGGGTCTCCTAGCCCAGGAACTTCTCACAACCGATTCTCGGAAAACCTCACCTTGTGAGGGCTCCCTAGGGGTGGGTGCTGGTGGGTGCTGGAGACAGGGAGGTCTACGGGTGAGTGCTGGCCTCGGTGCTGCCTCTAGCCCACCAAATCTTCTACTGCCGTACTCTCAGGACCACCTGAGGGGGAGGCAGGAGAGACCCTCACCCAAGCCCCTTCCCAAATGCCTCCTGGATGCTCAGAGCCCCGCGGGGGCTGTGGGGAGAGTGCCTGGCTGGGACTGTGGGCAGGATGCTGTGAGGGCAGGGATGGGTTTGCAGGAAGGCCTCCTCTGCCCGGGGGCTGGCCATGTCCTGCTGACCAGGAGCTAGGCCAGCTCTGAGGGTGGGGGCGGGTGCAACGTGTGGCTGGGGGCTCATGTGCTGAGGTCCCCTGGACCCAATTTGCCACACAGGGTGGGGGCCTGTGGCTCCACTTAGAAGGGGCTCTGGGCTGGCTGAGGGGATGGAGATATTAGTGATCAGGGAGCACAGGGATAGGGGCTCCTCTCTGACAGGCCCCGAGAGGTGTCTGGGTCCATGGAATTTTCCACCTCTCACTGTGACAGATGGTGGGTGACCCTGAGCCCCGTGGGTTGAGGAGCCAGGCTAGCCTGCTGCCCAGCTACTCCCACCCCAATTGGGCTGTTTCCCAAGTGAAGGTAGCGGAGGCCCAGCTATGCTGAGGGTGAGCGAGGGCCAGAGACATGGAGAGAGGCTCAGGGTGAAGGCCAGGGCAGGGAGGCCCTGCCCCAGGTGGTTCTGGACCAGGAGCTGTGGCCCAGGTGCAGGGCTCCTGGCAGCTCTTGATCTGGGCCTCAGGACAAGGTTCCCCTGGAGACTCACGAATGCACCGGCACTGGCTGGGGCTGGGTGGCAAAGTGATGGCCACACTGGTCTTTGACAAGCTGCTCTGCCCAGTCCAGTCTGTGCCTGGGGCCACCTAGGACCACCTGGCTCATGGCAGTTCATGGTCACATGCTCCAAGGGGACACGGGCCTCACCAGGGGGAAGCCCTGGCTCTGGAAGGTGAAGGACTGTCCTGAGACCCCACCCAAGCTGGGCAGCTGAGTGGCAGGACATAAGAGACCCCAGTGCAGGCCAGATGTGTCCAGACCTGCAGGACCCCTGCCTGGGCCCTGGGCCCCGCACCCCAAAGGACTGGAGAGAGGCCTGTTGACCTCACCTGGCAGAGAGGAGGTCTGCAGTGCTGAGGGCCCCTAGCCCCTCCGAGGGGTTGATCTGGCTGCATGGGGGCCCCTCCATGGGGGCTCACTGCACACATAGGTCCTCCTGCCCAAGGCCTCCCGTCTGCAAGTCGGTGGATCAGCCTGGCCCTGCATGGCCTCCTCGCCCTTCCGATGTCGGGAAGAGACGCGAGCTCTGTTTATTTAGACTTTTCCTAAAGCTGACAGCTTGAATCAGGCTAATTCACCTGAAGTATACCAACCGTCCTTATATTTATTTTACGATATTTCACCGTTGTAACCCAATCCCCGCCCGCTCCCTGCCGTGTTTATGGGACCTAGGAGCGCGCATCTGTCTACCATACCGCCCGGCCGCTGCCCTGTGTTTCAAGGACGGCAGAGAAGTTTCCAAACAGGGATTTCAGGGGTGACGGGGCTGGGCTGCTCAAATGGCCTCAGATGGCAGCAGGGGTACAAGAGTCTCTGGATTCAGGGAGCGGTGCTGGCACCCCAGGGCTGGGCAAGCCTTGGGGTGTCTGGAGGGACATTTCACCTGCACGGTGGTCCGGGCCTCTCCTGGCTAGGGGTAGGGAGCAAGAAAGTGCTGACCCAGCCAGGAGGACGCTGTGACCCCTCACAGTCCTACCCTCCCTCACCTGCTGTCCTCACAGTGCTGGCTGGTGTGCCTGTTAGCCCACTTCGCAGGACTCACCTGGAGTCACCCACCACACCAGCACCAGAGCCAACTCCAGCCCAGCCCAGGCTGTTTTGAAGGTCCAGCAGTTCACAGGTCACGCTGCCAAGGTGCTGGATAGGGGTGTTTGGGGGCTACCGGAGCAGGCAACACGCAGGGCAGTGGGGAACCAGCACTGAGCTGAGGGCAGCCTCTGTCCTGCAGCTCAGATACAGGAGCAAGCCACCAGTGGCCAGGGCTGCACCCAGGGGCTCCTTACCACACTATTTCTGATCGAGAAGGAGCAGAAGACAGCTGCAGACCCAGCTCAGGGACGTTGTTTCTAACCTTGGCCTGTCTGCAGATTATAGGCCACCGGGGCAGTTCATTTCCACAGACGGAGATTTGACAGACACCCAGTCCTTACACTGAGGGACTTGTCTTCTGGTTGGGGATTTCCATGGCCAGAGAAGCTCACCAGGACTATTGGAAGAAGCAGTGAGGTGCTGGGGCCTGGGTGGGGTGAACCATGGGGAGTCAGCAAGGGTTTCCTGGAGGAGGTGGCCCAGGAGGGTGCTGAGGGTGAGTGGGAGTCCCAGGCAGAGGAAGTGGTTGGTGTGAAGCCCTGGGGTGGACTTTCTGGAGTGCTGGGGACGCTGTAGCTGCTGGAGCTCCGTGAGGCAGAGGAGGGCTGGCAGGCATTTGAGGGACAGTGGACAGGTTTTCATCAGCTTTCAGATCTCCCACAGCATTCTTGGGATGTGGTGTGTTTTCAAGGGGCTTCTGGCCCCCCTCTGGCCTAGACCTGGGGGCCTGGCAAGGAGGGTGCCCCGCCTGGGCTGTCGGCTGGCAGGTGGTGATCCTGCGGCTCCTGAGAAGGTTCTTGCAGCCCTTGGGGACACTGGTGGGGGCTTTTCAGTGGCTCCCAGATCACAAGAAGCACCCTGTGCCACAGGGCCACTTGGGGCATGCTGGCCTGGGTGCAGAGGCCTGGTTTCAGCAGGGCTCTGCCTGTCTCCAGCAATGCAGTCCCGAGGCAGGGGTGTGTGAGAGGAGCAGGGCAGGCAGGATGGCGGTGGGGGCGCAGGAGGGTGCGTAGGCCCCCGGTGGACACTGGCCAGCCCGTCTGAGGCGGTGGCTCCTCGGCACGCACGTGCTCCCCAGGCAGGGGCCACACCGCTTTCTGCCATACATCTCTGTCAAAACCCCTATGAATAAATTAACCTTTTTAAAGATTAGCACACTCTAATACCTCGGGGTTTTTAAACAGAACAAATGCTAAAAATATTTTGACAGAGCTTGCGAGTTTGCAGGACAGCTCATCAACAAAGGCCTGGCCTACGCGCCCCTTAAAGGGCCAGCCAGCACTGTTGGCTGGTGCAGGCTGGGCAGTGGTGCCGGGCATGGATTTGGCCTGGCCAGCCCTGCATGCCCCAGGAGGAGGCACAACCTGGTGGAGGAGTGGGGTCTGTCCTGTGGAGTGAGGCATTCACCCCCAGGAGTCAGGGCAGGGGACACGGCTGTGCCCATGGTGGAGCTTCCATGGGTACTAGCAGCTGCTTCCCTGCCTGTGTGGACAGGGTAGGTTGGGCCAGTGCGGTCCCTGTTGATTTCCATGAGGCCACATGACCCTGGGGTCAGGAGTGTTCTGGTCCAACATTCACCCACCCCGGGGCCCTCCTCTTGGGGGCCAGGAGTGGAGACAGCTTGGAGCAGGGCCAGGTCCTCAGAGCCAGGGCCTGGGGTGGAGGCTCAGGCAAGAGCTCGATTGCATGAAGGCTTGTGGCCGAGATCAGCAGAGCTGGGGGCTGTAGGAGTGGGGGCCTTATACATGGGCTGAGGGCATATATGAGCATGAAGGTCATGGGGTCTCCTGCAGCAGCAGAGGAGGTTGCAGGGCAGCAGGCTCTGGCTCTGTCCCACCCTGGGACTGTTACTATGACCTGCAGAGAGCAAGGCCCTGGTCCTCACTGTGGGGACAGCAGGGCTGGCTCGTTTAAACCCCCACCTCCACCCCATGCCGCCTGTGGTGCTAGCCCTCCTTGGGTCTTTGAGATGTCTGAGTGCTGACTATGCTCCTTCCATCTCCCTGGCCATACACCTGCCAGCTCTGTGGCCTCCTCTAAGTGCCTCTTTCTCCAGGAAGGTTTTGGTGATCTCCCAGGCCGAGGTTTCCCCTCTGCCCAGGTGGAGCAAGGCCATGTGGAGAAGGTAGCCCTCCATGCTCAGGCTGGGAGTGGACATGCTCCTGGGCATGTACCAGGCTGTGGTGGGTTCAAGTGGACAGGCCTGTTAGCCTCCAGCCTCCTCCACCACCTCCATCCTGCCCAGGTGGCCCGGAACGTGGAGCCCAGCCTACATGCAACAGGCAGGGAGAGAAGCTCAGTCCATCCCAGGGAATGGCCATCTCCTGGCCAGGATCCTGCCTTGGAGCCACTCTGAGCTTGGGCCCCTGCAGAACCCCAGGGCCCGGGTTTTCCAGCTTCTGAGCCTGTTCCAGGCCATCAAGGGAGGCAGGACCTTGGGAGGGAGAATTCTGTGGGAGTGACACCCAGAAGGTGGGTGCCACATGAGGATACAGGCCTGGAGAAGGCAGGTGGCTGGGTCACTTGTCAGTCAGCTGGTCACGCTATCAGCCAGTGCCAGGGCTGAGCTTAAACACAGACACCTGGCCTTGGCCTGGCCTCTTGCCCACAGCCCAGTTGGGGAAGTGGACTCAGACAGGAAGACTAAGTTCAGAATAGGCGTCAGTCCCAGGGCACTGATTGCCAAGGCCCTGCTATGCTCCTGCCTCGTGGAGCAGCCTTAGACACGCCTGGCTCCTTGGGCTCTGCGTCATCCTGCAAAGAGCAGCACCTGGGCTGACGTCTGGACAGAGAGTGGTCACAGCACGGTTTCTCCACTGCATCCCGAGTGTGTGTATCCACCCCGCCTCCCCACAGGCCGCCTAGCTCGTCCTGCCTGCCGAGCACAGGGGCCTCATGGGGCTACTAGAACATTCTTTGGGAAATTTTCATTGGATTTTGGAGATGATGGCAAGGCTCTGGGGGTATGAGAGGCCACTGTGTGGCTCATTGTGACACACAGACGTTTCCCAAGGGCTTCAGGGCCGGCTGGGCCACTTGGGTGGTCAGGACTGTGGCTCCTGAGCTCACTTGTGTTTGGTCTGGTGTTGAAGGGGTGGTCCCCAGCTGAGGGCACTGCTGGGAGCTGGTGGAGGAGGTAGGTCACTGGGCGTGGCCTCAAGTGCCATGGAGGTCCCCAGCACCCTCCTCCCTGCGGCTTTGCTGCCACAGCCCAGAGCAACGGGCCAAGCAGCCCAGACTGAAGCCTCTGCAGCTCTGAGCCCAAATAAACCTCCCATCCTTGTAAAGCTGTTGTCTCGGGAATTTTGTCACAGTGACACAAAGCTGCCCGGCATATTCCAAGACACAGCAGAGCCTTCGCTTCTCAGGAGCCTGGTGTCCTGGGCAGCTCTGTGTCTGTCGCTGCCTGGGCTTCTCTGCATGGCTGGGTGGGAGTCGGGGGCTGGCCCTGGGTAGGAGCCCTCCCTTTCCTCTCTACTGGTCCCGGGAGCCTTCTGAGGACCAGGATGGGCGAGAGGAGGGGCGACTCCCAGGCGTTCCTGGTGAGGCCTTGGACAGCCTGAGGTCAGGCAGGGAGGGGCAGGTTCATGAACAAGTGAAGCTGGTGTCACATGGGCCTCTCTGGAACTGGCTGCTCAACTCAGGATCAGGAGCTAGGACCCAGGACCCAGCCTGCCCTGGCACTGCCTAAACGCAGTGACCCTCAGAGCACAGGCCTGGGGAGTGATCTGGGTGGCCAGGGCGGGGCCATCAGCTGCTGCTTCCCAGGTTCCCAGCTGGAGCTCATCTCTCCTGGGGTGAGAGTGGTGTGTTAACCGTGTGTGCACCTTCTGCTGGGGTTTCATTGGGGCCACAGGGACTTGGCTTTTCTCCTCAGACTCCGGTGGCAACCTGGCTGGCAGGGAGGGCTCAAGGCCAAGCCTAGCCCATCAGGTGTTTTCTGGGGAGGGCTTCTGTCCCCAGGACCACCAGGGTCATCCCTGGACTGTTCTGGGGACACCTTGGAGTCTGGAAAAGGAACCTCCACCAGCCCTGTGTGCCTCAGGCACTGAAATGCCACTTAGCCCAAGCTTGATGCAACTGCAAGACCTCCCCATATCACCAGTCAGAGGGTTGTTTCTCCTAAAATGTGTGCAAATTGCCCTTTATTTATAACACAAGGTGAAGTTAAGGACTGTGCTTTCCAGGCTGTGGGCTCCTCTTGCTTGATTTTGGCTTTTCTCAGCAGAGTGCAGTTGCAGCAGCCCAGGCACGGCCTGGTCCCCCTGTCCGTAAACATCTCAGCCACTCTGTCCTGGGTCGGCCTTGCAACCGCTCTTTTTACTGGAGGTGCCCTGAGGGAATGGCAAGTCCCTCTCCCAGATGATTGGACTGCCTGGATGGCTCCGAGTGCCCCCTTTATTCTAGTCCACCCTCTGAAGAAGCCCTTCAGGAAGGCCCTAGGCTCCTCCAGACCTTCGTGCTCCCGGGGACCCTGGATGGACCCAGACAGCATTGCTGAGTTCTCTCCTGGTCATGAGCCACCACTTCTATTTGCTCTTTTGAGGCAATGAGAAAAGAGGAAGGAGGTGGCCCTAATACAGTTCTCCCAGCCTCTGCCCAAACCGTGGTAGAGAATGACTGAGGGAGAGATGTGAGCCTATAACAGTTCACATCAGCTATTGGGCAAAGTGATGGTGGTGATGATGGTGATAATGACGATGGTGGTGGTGGTGATAGCAGCAACTCCTCTCTGAGGGTGCACTGTGTGCAGGATGTTGTGAATCTGTCCCTGCCTCTTAACCTCATAATGGCTGATCAGGCAGGTGCTCTCATCACCTTCTTGCACCAGACAAGGACCAAGAGGTCCAGGTATTTATACCACCTGCCTCTGGAAAGTCATGCCAGAGACTGCTCCAAAAGTTTGAGCACAGATGATCAGGGGAAGAGCGAGGCCTGGCAAAACCCCAAAAGGTGAAAATAGGGGTGGCTCCAACTGATGTGCTTGCTGAGGTCACTTGAAGCCAGGACCCAGTGAACCTGGTGTGCTGGCTGTGCTGGAAAGGCCAGGCAGCTGAGGGTCCCAGCATTGCTGCCATGGGGGCCCCTTAACCACCGAGCTCTGTGCTTAGGGCTTGATGGTATAGGATTAGCAGAAACTAGTCGGGCTGTGCACAGAGGTGCTCATTAGATGGAAGCCCTCACCTTGGATACAGCCAAACCCACCTTCCGTCCCTAGATATATTATTTTAAAAAATGCATCAAGTGCTGTCATATGGAAGATGACTCAGTCACTCATCCCGTGCCAGGGACTGGGGTGGGGCAGGTCAGAGGTGACAGTGGTGGGAATCTGTGGAGGAAAGAAAGAAAACAGATCCCACCCAGAGTGCTTGGAGCAGGAGGGAGCAGCCAGGGTGGGCTGTGTTTAACCAGGGGAACTTCTGAGAAGAGGGCTACTGAGGATGGGGAGGCCCCCTGCCCTGGTGGGCAAGAATCAGAGGAGGGAAGCTGGTGGCAGTTGGTTCACAGGTTGGGGGTCCCTGTAGTGCGTGAGTCACACTGCACTGGCCTGGAGAGGAACAGACTGAAGAGCCCCCTCCTAGCTCTCTGTTTCTGCGACTTTGTGGTTTTGCTCTGCCAGCTGGGGCTGGTGACCAGGAGCTGCGGTGTCAGCCAGCAGGTCCTGTGCTGCAGACACAACTGGAGCTGGATGGGGAGGGGGCTTGGTGCTTCAGGGGTCCAGGGGGTGGGAGGGCTGTGCTTGCAGAAGACTCCTGACTTCTTGTACACATTGGTGGACAACTGGGAGCAGTTTGGGGTGGCCAGGGCAGATCACTCTGGCCCGATCGCTGCTGGCTGGTTCCACCTGGGGTTGGTCCCAAGGCCAGTAGGGTGGTCCATCTTGAGGCCTGGAGGCAGGACAGCCCTACCCTGACCAGCTGGCTCTCATCTGTCCTTGGTTCTTGTCACGGTTCAGAAATTGGCATGGGTGTGGGGCCTCCTTGGGGTCTGTGCTCTGGGGTGGAGCCCTTCTCTAGCAGGAACGGCAAGGTAGGGGCTCTTGGGGGTCAGGCTGGCATCCTGCATCACCCGGCCCTACTGTGACTGATGCAGGCACATGCCAGTTCTCACAAAAGGTAATTCAACAAGCTTTGGACCAAATCCCGAAATTTGCTCACAAGGACCTCTATTTATAGATCCTTGCTCCTCTCCGGGGTCGGTCAGGCATCCATATGCTTTCAAGAGTTTATAACTCTATTATTAAATTTAAAGTTGGCTTCAGTTTTAATTCAGAGTGAAAACTGCATACCGTGGGGGAATCCTGGGAATGTGCTGGGGCGATTGCCAGCGAGTGTGTTTCCAGGGCACAGGGTGGGCGGTGGGTCTGGGGGCCCTGAAGAAGGACTCTTGGAACCATTGCCCAAAGGTGCTGCTGTGGCTGTCCTCTCACCAGGTGTCTGTCCCCTGAGCAGTGGGGTCAGTTTGTGAGCTGTATCTTTTGGGGTGTTCTCTGGGCTCCCACACTGCTGGCTTCCTCTTTCCATCTGAATGGAGCCCCCAGTGGCTCCCTCAGTGCTTTGGAGACTGGAGGGTGAGCTGTCCTTGAGGTACAGTGGGGACAGGCAGCTCATGGGCCCCTGATGGCCTTGCCTAAGGTACCTGTCCTGGTGGTTCCTGGGTCAGCATGCTTAGGGGCAGGCAGGGACCCAGCCCAGGCTGTGCCACTTCTGCCTGACCCTCCCTCCGCTCTGCTGTCGAGGTGGTCAGCACCCACTGCATCCAGGCTGGGTTCTGGCCCACATACCTGTGCCACTAGCCCTGCTCACCTGGAAGCCAGCTTTCCCAGCGCTCTCTAAAGCTGCCAGGGAAATGGTGGCCAGTGGGAGGCCAGGCCTGGCCAGAGATGGCTTTGCCAGAACAGCTTGGCCCCTGTCAGCTCTAGCCAGAGTCCATGGGAGGGTCCCAAAGCCCCAGGACCCCGTGGGAATCTGCAACGGTCGCAGCACCCGCAGGTGGGGAGCCAAGAGAGCTGGGACGGGTGGTCTAGACGGTAGGCGCCGCCCAGCTGCCGGCCAGTAGGTGGTGTTCCTGGCCTACTTTCCCGAGGCCTGCATGCTGCCAAGCTGGGCCCATCTGGAAATGTTTGATTTGATAGAGTGTCGCTTTACATTGCAGAAATGAGCGTAAGCGGTGTTTTAACCCACCAAGTGAGAAATGTGATCTGGGTTTTACTGCCGACCCTTTAAATAAAAAACAGATCGCTTATTAAACCATTATCTGTCACGGGTGGGGGCGTCGAGAGTGGACTCGGACCGGACACGGATGGAAGCGATGTTTTCCCTGCTGGAGGGGAGGGTGGAGTCCAGGGCATCACTCCCAGGGGCCAAGGCTGCGGACCTGGCACCTGCCATCCATGCTGTCCACTCCTTGTCCGGCCACTGTGGATGTAGATTTGCCATTTCTGTGCTGGAGGAAGGGCGTGGGGTTCACTGGCTGCTGCTCACAGGACCCCATCAGGGCAGCTGGAGAGGCTGAAGTGACTGATCGGGCATGATCTCCAGGAGATCCCTAAGCAACAGGGACTTGTGCTTGGGGCTTCCTGGGGCCTCTGTCCCGTGTCCTTAGCTCTTGAGCTCTCTGGCTGGGGGGCTACCCTGAGGGCCTGGCTGAGGTGACCAGACATGTCTCTCTGTGCCAATGGCCAGCACTCAGTTTGCATTCCTGGGCCCCTTCCTGGGGCTGCAGTTACCTCATTGCAGGGGGAACCTGGGCACTGACCCTCTCCCTGCCAGCCTGAGTCACCCAGCTGGCTCCCTCCAGCTCTGGAGGGAGAAGGTGGGGAGGTACCACCCTGGCTGCGTCCCGTTCTGAGCTGTTCTGCATCATTCTTGGTCCTTGTAGTGGGTTCCTCAAAGCAGGGCTCTGAACAAGTTCCCATCTGCTCTGTGGATGTGTTCTCGACAAGCTGACCCAGGGCTCTCCCAGGTGCCTTCCTGGGGGACACTCGAGGCAGCCCCTTACTCTGTTCTCCCAGGAGCACTGGCAGTGGCCAGTGGGCCCTGGAGGCGATCTCAGCTGATGCACTGCCTGTGGGGAGGGCTCGCTGCAAGGCCCCCCTGGGGCTGGGGCCCATGCGTGATGCCCCCGTTAGCAGTGGGCAGGTAGGATCACCCTTGTCCTTGTTACTCAACCAGACTCTGTGGAGTACAGAGGCCCAAGCTGGGGGACCAACAGTCTTGGTCATCTAACATAGCCTTCAGAGGGGGACAGTTTCTGATGCCCTTGCCTGGCTGTCACCCACCTCTGGACTGGGCAGGGTGACTCAGGATGCTGGGGTTGGGAAGCTAGAGCAGCCAATGCTAGATCCCAGGTTGACGAGGTGGGGTGCAGTTGGGCCAAGGAGCATGGGAGGTCCTGGTGGTGAGGGCATCATGAGAGGCAGGGAGCAGGGTGCGGGGGACATTCTGGTCCATCTGTCCTGGGCCAGCATACACCAGTTCAGGGCCCTGGAGAGGGATTTCTTGGGTTCCCCACCTGATGCCCTGAGGAAGAGCCCTGCAGGCCTGCTGTTCCCTGGTGCAGCACCTACCAGCTGTGCAGAAAGGAAAGGGTGGCCTGGGGTCACAGCCACAAGTGAGAGATCTGAGCTGGGAACAATGTGTGGGGACAGGGCATGGCCCCAGTCCCACCCAGTGGGCACCACTGCCCGGCTGGAGGGCAGCAGGTTTCTGTGCTAGGTCCTTCAGCCCCCCAGGGGAGCAGGAGGAAGGGGCCTCAGTCCTCTGCTCTGTTAGCTTCCGGGCCTGTTGTTAAGGATAATCACAAGGTGATACCCTCCCCAATGTCCCCCGGCCTTGAGGGTCTCTGCAGTGTCCACCTTGATTGGCTGCCACCTTCCTCGCTATGCCCTGCTGCCCACAGAGGATTGGTCAGGGCAGATTTATCTCTGCTGTCACAGCCAATGGAAATATGGCTCTGCCCAAGCCACCGTGTAGTTACAGTGACCGAGCAGGACCAGGTGCAGGGGCTGAGGGGGGGCGGATTTATGGGCCCTGCTGGACCTGACACTTTGGGCCCTGATGCCTTCGTGTGGCTCTGCATGGTTGTTTCAGGGGCAGGCTTTGTGTAGCCTCTCTTGACCTTGAACCGGGGCTCTGGGCCAAGGCAGGGACCCCCACAGGAGGGTGAGGGTGTCTGTGAGTCTAGATCTGCCGGCTAGTCCGTGGCTGTGTCTCAGTCCTCCTGGGGCCTGTCCAGGGCTAGGGCTACCGGGGCGTGGCATCTCCAGATGCCAGCCTGGATTTAGGTGGGGAAGAAAGAGTTCTGGCTAAGCGACAGCTGGGTCCTTGGGTTCTTGGTGGCTGAGGTCTGAGTCACCCCTCTTGCTCTTGTCCATGGGAAGCCTAATTGCCTACCTGCTCCATGGGCTCTGCCTGGGAGCTGGCTTTCTTGCCCTCCTTTGCAGGGGTTTCCTGGGATGTTGCTGCTCAGCAGCTCCCCAGACCCCTGTCCTCATGCTAGTGGGCAGTGGTCCCCAGTTGCGGTTGTTCTGGAGCTCTGAAGTCTTCCAGATCCTGGATGACCAAGAATCCTGGGTCCCTGGATGTTCAGCTACTATCACTTTTGATTGAGGGGCAGATAAGCAAGTGTCCCTCAGCCTCCTAGGCAGAGCCCCTGCAGGCCAAGGGGGCCACAGAGTCCTGTCACAGGTCCACCATGGACAATCTGTTCTGCTGTCCCTTTGTCCTCCTGTCACCTGGGAGTGGGGACATTGGCCAGGTGTGCATGCTGCATTGGCAGGCTTGTGTGATTGCTGTCACTGGTCCATAACTCATGGCCTGTCACAGGAGTTTCTGGGATCTGTTGCACAAAGTCCAGAAATGCTCAAGAGGGGCTGCAGATGTTTGCTTCCTTAGAGTAAAATACTGGCAGAACTGCCTGCTCCAAGAAGGAGCCCAAGAAATGTTGGGACCCACGGTCTCGCTGCCTATGGTCAGGGCCTGGGGTAGGCAGGAGTCATCCTGGCCCCCTCTGCCTGATGTACCCCTTGTGACTCTGGCTGGGATGACTGAGCTCTGCCAGGTGCTGGCAGCCCCTGCTTCCTCTGCTGTAGCCCCTCACCCTGTAGAATTTTCTAGGCCCCTGTGCAAATGAGAGCTGTTGGCTCAGTGGGTGATGAAGGTGGGAGCTGAAGGTCAGTGGATCCTGCAGGTCCTGGGGTCGCAGGCCCAGACCCCATGGGAGGGCCTTCTGGGGTGGGTCGCATGGAGCTCCACCAGCCGTGGGGGGTGGCGAGTGCCCGTAGGGTGGGGGCAGAGCAATGGCTGTCTGCGGAAGGCAGGTAACGTGGGGCAAGTGGTCAGGGGCCCTGGTGGTTTTCACAGTGCAGGCCCCAGGCAGTCTCTCCCTGTGCCCTGCTGTGGCTCCTGGGGAGCAGGAGAGCAGCTCTTCAGGGCTTGAGGTCCAGGGACACAGGCATAGGACCACAGTGCAGCCTCCAGGGCACCACAGTGGGGCTGCTGCCTTCAGTGCCTTGGCATGGATGATGATCTGGGCAGAGAAGCGTCCCCCACAGGCAGAGGGTACCATGTCTGCAGAGGTGTAGGCCTAGTGTGGCTTGGACCCTGTGGGGTAGGCCAGAGGCTGGGCCCTGAGTATGGATTCTGCCCTGTGTCTAGACAGTCACATGGGGGCTCGCTGCCCTGCTCCCAGTGGGTGAGACACTGAAACCAACACCCCAGGGAGGCAGGCTGGGAAGTCTGGGGACACATTGTGTAGATCTGAAGCTTGTTGGGTGCACAGAAGGGTGTGGGATGAGGCACTGTCTTGGGCCCAGGGGACCTCTCCACCTGCCTGGGCTCCTGTGGCCAGTCCTCCGAGGCAGGTGAGACCCTCCCATGTACCCACACACCACACCCATGCATCGCAGACTGGTGCACACCCTGGGCGCATGCTGTGTGCAGACTGCAAGCAGCACAGTCCATAGAGGCAGGAAGCCGTGGCTGGAGGGCTGGCACTGCCCTGCCTGCTCACCACCCCTACCTGTGCTGGCTCCAGCGGACACACGCAGGTTAGAAGCTGGCTCCCATTCAGGAAAGATGATTCTAATTAGAATAAGAAACCTCAGAATGAGCAGGAACAGCATCCAGAGGCAGCCTGTGGTTATGGAGTGGTTCCGCTCCTGGAGGATGTGGATTGAGGAGATGGAGAGATTTCAGCTGTGAGACCCTGGGCGGGGCCACAGGCCAGTAGGACTATACCCAGGGGACCTCAGGGCTGCTTGTTCAGAGTCCAGGTGGTGAAGGCCAGACTCTCAGGACAGGGCAGAGGTCAGGAACCGCTGGCTTGGCCTCCCTTGCACGTCTGGAGAGTGATGAAGAGCCACCGAGAGCTTGGTGTCCGTAGGGGCTGGCTGCATACAGGGTACTCTGAGCAGCCAGTCTTCCTGCCTGGGGCATCCTGGCGGACAGAGCCCTGGTGAGGAAACCCCAGTGCTGTAACTGGACAAGGGTGAAGGGCTCGTGGGCATCGCCTGGCTGGAGCACCCTAGCACGGAGCACCCTAGCACTGAACACAAGCTGGCCCAGCAAGCAGAAAGCTAGGGGACACCACAGTCTGACACAGAGGATGTGGCCCAGGCCCTGTCCCTGCTACAGTGAGTTCTTATTTTCTGAAACCACGGGGCTGTAGGAACTGAGGTCTGGGGACCACCCCTTTTCTCACTGCCAGGGCCACATAGGCCAGGGGACAGCACCGGGGCCCTGCTTCCTGGGTCAGGAATCAGCTGTTCCCTCACAGTGGTGCCCAGCCTCCCTGGGCCTCCTGGGAGGAGACTCAGAACCATGATGTAAATGGGGTCAGCCTGTGCCCCTGTAGCAGGCTGAACTACCAGAAAACCCCTGTGCTGTCCTCCTGGCCTGGCCCCAACCGCCACCCCATGGGCATCTGCTCCCATGCACCATTAATCCTCGCTGTCAAGGGCCTAGCATCTGGGAACCCAGGCCAGGATAGGTGAGCGGCTCTTGGAGCACCCCGAGGGGCTGCCCCACACACCCTTCTCACAGAGGAGCCCTGAGAACCTGGGACTTTGTGGGTCTACCAGCTCTGCCCCACAGCCACATGGGAGTCACTGCCTTTCCTGGCTGAGCTGGCGGGTGGGATCAGGGTTGCCGGGAGCCCTGGGTTTCATTACCCGCGAAGTGCCCCCAGCCCTGGAAACACGGCAGCTTCAGCCCACTGCTGGCGAGAGCTTCCTGCATCTGGCCTGCAGACTTCACAGTCATGTGGCAGGAGGACTTCAGCTGGACGAGGTCTGGGCCGTGAGTCCCTGCCAGCGCAGTCTGGCCAGGCCTTCTCAGGCCAGCCAGGGACCTCACTGGGGGCCCAGCGCTGCTCCTGAGTGCATCATTTCACGTGGGTTCATGCTGCAGCACAGGGAGGAGGTGGGCTTGTCCTTGAGTGGCCACTTGTATTTAAAGTGTCCCTCCTGCTGGTCTGCAGGGCGGCCAGGTCCTGGATCTCCATGCCTGTCACCGTGGAGGAGGGGACACCTGGGGTCAGACACGGGTGGGCGGGTCACAGCCCGCAGCTGGCCCCGCATTCGCATTCACTGTGGGCACCTTGATTTACTGTCCCTGCTTCTTGGGCAGCCTCCCCGGTGTGGCTCTGGGCCCCTCCCTGCCCCCGCACTGCCCTGTGCGGCTGAGCTTGGGAAAATCTATTACCGCCGAGTCATTAATCTGGGGCTGCCGCCTCAGGCACTTTCTGGCCCCTCTATTTAATGGGCTCTGCTTCCTGAGCTCCGGAGCCGTGCTGCTTGCCTCTCTTGATCAGCTTTGTTTAATTATCAAAATATTTGATGCAGAAAATTGACATTAGTTCTGAAGGTTCTGCCCTCCTTCCCCCGCCTGGCTCCTGGTGACATTGAGTGGCTCAGCTCGGCGACCATCACCTCAAAATAGCAAGTGGGCCTGTGCTTGTCCAGGTGGACACGCGGGGCTTGGGGCTGGTTGGCCCTGCCTAGTCTAACCGCAGGACTCTTCCCCACTGTTCAAGTGCCGCTGTCCTGGCTGCCCCCACAGCCAGGGGCCACTCTGGGGAATGGCTGAACCTGTGTGCCTTTCTGAGCTCTGCAAGTTCTGTTAGAGCTTGTGTCCTGTGCATTGAGGCTGGGACCCCACTGGCTAAGTGCCCCAAGGTAGGCACTGGGCCTGGCTGGGGTACGCTGGTCCCTTCTGCAGAAACCCCGAGGGCCCCTCTGACAGGACCCGGCAGGGGCTCTGGTCTTCTTGTCCTGCGACAGAGGCAGGGACCTCCTTGGAGTTTAGGCTGAGCCTTTCTGCACATGGAGCCCTAAGGGTCAGCTCTGGGCTGGGCTGGGCGAGCTCTCTGCAGTGTTGTCACTTGCATTGCAGCCCACAGAGGACAGGGCGCCCACTGGCCCTGTTCAGAGGGTACGGCTGGTCTGCGTGTGCGCGGGTGCACAGGTGAGTGAGCAGCTCATGCACAGGCCTGTGCCTGAGCTTTTTGTGTGACCATGGTGCACCAGTGTATGTGCACGTGTCCCTTTGTGCTCACACCCACGGTTGCCCAGGTGGTTCACGTCCACCTCTGGGAAGCTCCTGAAACCTGGCTCCCAGGGCGTGTCCTGTCCTTCCAGAGTGTGGCAGGCCCCCGATTAGACATCCTGGTCCAAGTGGCCAGGCTTGGGGCCAGCCCTTGGTGTGAGCAGGGGCAGGTGGGGGGCATGCCAGGAGGCCCTTCAGTCCCACGTTGACATGTCACCGCCAGCTGTGTCAGCAAACCCAGATTCATTTCCTGACGGGTGGCCTTTAGGTCGTGGGCACACAGGCCAGTGTTTGTCCTGGAATCAGCTTATTTTCAGATGTCAGATAATTTTCAAAACAGAAACTAGTTTCAAGGTTGAGGAGATACCATTATGGAAACAAATGGCGGTCAGGCTTGGACTCTTGGCTTTTCACTGGCAATCAGTGTCCCTGGTGGAGAGATAGGACACAGTGAAGGCGTCACATGCTCGGGGAGGTGGCACTTGGCGATGTCTTCAATATCACCTGTGAGAGGAAGGAAAATGGGCACATGGGGCCTGGGCTGGGGGAGGCCTCCTGGGGAACCCAGGGCGCTGGGGACCTTGGCAACTGGGCCCTCTTTCAGCCTCCCTGACCCCTCTCGTTACACCTGCCAAGTCTGTCTTGGCTGTTCTTTCAGCCAGCTGAGCCCCTGTGGGTTCTGGAAGAGACAATGTCACTGTTGCCCTCCTTGGCCCTGCCCAGGCTGGGAGCTGAGGCTGGAGGCATCCTTTCTGTTTGGTCATTCCTGTGTCTCCTGGACAGGAGCCATCATGCCGCACACCCCCATCACCATCCCCTGATGCCCATTTGAAGGAGTCTGACTGCCGTCTTCATGGAGGGGCACTGCTGGGAGGGTGACAGCAAGTGAGCCCAGTGAGTAGGTGCACCTGTTTGCTGAGAGCCGGGTCCTGGGCCCAGGGAGCAGGAGGAAGGCGGCTCCGTATGGCTCTGTGCTGGGCAGATGAATTTTGGTTTGTTTCCAAGTCTTTGCTGATTTCTGCATGATGGAAGGAGTTTCAGGAAGATCCACAGGGTGAGACACATAGTCTCCAGGGCAGTCCCGGGGAGGCGTCTGGACAGGCCGATGTCTGTGGCATGAACACTGTAAATGAGGCAGCTCACAATCGCAGATGTCTCCTTACTCCCAGTTCTGCAGCTGGAAGCCAGACCCCAAGTTCTCCCTGGGACAGGAGCCCTCATGCCTCTTCCTGGTGGCCCCAGGCAATCCTTAGCCTGTGGCTGCATGTCCTGTCTCTCCCGTGTGTCTGTGTCTTCTTTCCCACCAGGACACTTGCCATTTGGTCAGGGTCGATCCTAAATCTGGGAAAATTTCATCTCAAGAACCTTAGGCAAAAGCCAGGCACTGTGTTGGGTGCTTGCCGTCCTGGCTGCTCAGGAGGTTGAGGTGGAAGGAATTGCTTGAGCCTCAGAGGTGGAGGCCAGCCTGGGCCACAACAAGACTGGGGTGTGTGCAGGGAGAAAAAGAAGAGAACAGAGAAGGAAGGAGGCCCTTCACTAGTTCCGTCCCCAAGACGCTATTCCTAAATAGGCCACATTCTGAAGTCTAGGGTAGACGTGGATTTGGGGAGCTCTATTCAGTCCATCTCAGCAGGATGGGGCCCCTGGTTTTCAGTGGGCAGCATACAAATAAAGGCTGTCTGGTGACAGGTGGGGAGCAGTGGCTCTTAGGTCCCTGCCAAGAAATACTGGGAAAGTTAAAGTCCCCCTGATGGACCCCACCAGGGCCCGGGACACAGGGGAGTGTGCTGCTCCTGGACAGAGCCCCTTAGGGACCCTCAAGGGATGGGAGCTAAGGATCTGGCTTGGGCTGAGGCTGCAGGGACCGGGCGATGGCCCAGCCAGCGTGCTCAGCAAATCTATTATTGATCACATGCTTGTTCGGTAATCAGGCTTTTAAATCTTGGTGGAACGGTGCAGGAGGGAAAGGGACGAACTGACAGACAACTCTGGTGGCTGCTTGCCGCCCCACTTGCCCATGGTTCCCAGGGTGCTCTGGGAGGGCAGGCAGGGGAGGTCTGGGCTGCTTCCATTCGAGACTCAGCGTGTGCTGCTGGGTCTCTGAGGTCGTGGGGCGGGGGGGGGGTCTGTTTCCCGCTGTCCCTGCTGTGTTCCCTGCTGCTGGATGGTCAACCCATAGCTCCTGCCCTTCCTGGGAGCTAAGGCTTGGGGGCCGCTACATCTGTGAGCTAGGAGTGAGGGCCCTGCCTTGGGCAGGGTGGGCTTCCCTGGCAGGGGCAAGGAGTCTTTTGAAAGGCTGAGCTCCTCTGTGCCCTGCAGAGGGACACAGGACCCCTCTGCAGGCCAGGCTGGGGTGCAGCTGTCCACGCCTCCTGCCCACGCTCCAGCCCAGCGCCCCGGCAGACCATTGTTTTCATAAATATATTTGCTGTGGTCAGAAGGCACCGCAGTCAGTCGAGGGCCTCCCAAGACCTTGACTTTTTCCTGACATGATTATTGCTGCCCCAGGGACACATTTTCCGTGCAGCTACCCGGTGACCTGGCCTGTCCCCTCTCCATCGTCCTGTCCACAATGAGAATGAGTCCTCCTCCAACCCTGGGACCTGCCACAGTAGCTGATGGCTTAGAGCCACCCCACTCCAGCAGCATCTTCCCCGAAGACCCATTCCTGTGCGAGACCTGCGGTCCCTGTCCATCAACAGCCTCACAGAACCTGACAGCCCCGCTGCCACCCACAAAGGGGGCACTCAGTGCCCAGGAAGCCCTGTGGACTGTGGGGCTGCCCCTGGGTGTCCACCCCCTACTGCTTACATCCCTGAGTGTCAGCACTGGGGGCAGGTGGAGGATCAGACAGCTGGTCTACTCTGAGGAGTGGCCATGGAGGGGCAGTGACTGAGCATCCCTTGCTGGCCTCAGGCTTCACTTCCCTGGGTGCCCTGAGAGGTTCCATCTGAAAAGCACCCACCAACCCTCCCAATGCGGGGCTCAATGCAGTGGTGCCCTCCTCCCCTCCTGTCCCTCAACCCCCTGGGGAGGCTTCCTACTGGCCAAGAGTCACTTGAGTCCCAACGTGCAGGGTGGCCAAGGGAGGGGCAGTGCTGCTCCTCCATATGTCCTCCAGTTTCCCTCCTGAGCCACTGCTGTCCCTTTGGCTCAGACTGTATCTTACCCCACCCCATGTAGCTTGGTTTCCTCATGTGACCCAGGTCCCTCACCTGCCCCCATCTCCCACTTGGTATGTGAGCCCCCACATCCCAGGCTGAGCCTTCATCTGCCTAAAATGTCCCTCCTCCCAACTTCCCTAAACTCCTGGTAGCCCAACAGGTGGCCTGTTGTCCACAACCGCCCTTACCTGGCCCCAGATCTGACAGTCCTTGCTCTTGCTCAGATGCCCCCAATGCCTCCAATGCTCATGGCCTGTGCTATGGATGGAGCTGGAGGCCCTTTGGGTGTGGAGGGGCCCCAAGGCTCAGAGCAGGGAGGCTCCCAGGCTCCCTGGGTAGGCCAGAGAGGGTTCTGGAACCCAAGTAGTCCTGGAGGAGCAGCAGCCCTGCAGAGGCAGCATGGTGGCCCCTTGAGGAGCAGGAGGGCTGGGCAGCAGGACAGGATGACCGCAGGAAAGAGCACCCTGTGCTGGGATACTGCATTCTCCAGGGCGGCTTTGCTCTACAGAGCGTATGCGCTGGACTGGGCGCCTATAAGAGATGCGGTGGTGAGTGGAGGTGGGGCTCGGGGTATGGGCCCAGCAGGAGCCTGAGACTGGCCCAGAAAGAACCTCTGTCCTGACAACCACTGCCCACCCACCACTCCCATGCCCTGCCCTTGCCCAGTACCCCAAGGCTAGCAAGTCCGCTACCCAGGCTACAGGGCAAGTTACCACACCTCTCACTGCTGAGACACCACCGTGTGCCACCCCAGCTTCCCTGAGCAGGTCTGGATAGCACCACAGACACCCGACCCGGGGAATGCTGCTAAAGGCTGGGAAAGCCACCAGAGCTGTGTATCAGAACATGCCAGAACTTGCTGGATCATGGCCAGAGGGGTGGCCTGTGTGGGGATGGAGACAGGAGGGAAGCCCCCTGTGTGTCCCCAATGCCCTGGGGGCACAGCAGGAATGCCATCACCGTGGAGTGGGGAACAGTGCTGGATGTGGTGGTGTTATAAGACCCAGCCATCAGTGCAGCCTGCATGAAGAGACCCCGTTTAGTGAGGTCACCAGAGCTCAGGAGGTGCCAGAACTCCCTTGCGGGGGATGGGACCTCACCCAAGGTGGGGTGGGCACTGGAGGGTCTCTGGGCTGGAGCCCATACAGGGCTGGGGAGTGGACCCCTGAAGTTCTGCTCCCATCCTCCAGTCCCTGCCTCTCCCCAGCACAGGGGTGTTTCCCCAGGGTTCTCAGAGGGCGTCACCACACCCAGGGTCCCAAGCTTCCTTTCAGCAAGGGTGGCATGGGGCCTTGAATTTGGAAGTGGGGGCCCCTGCTCTCCCCATCTCTGGCCTGAGGAGGCAAGGGTCATTTGGGTAGTGTGGATACCACTGACCCAGCAGATACTCTGAGAGCAGAGGCCATTAGGGTTTATACAGACTGGCTGGTCATGGATACCTGGGAGCCAAGGGCCATAGGAGGATTGAGTGAGGCTCCAAGGAGGGACTTTAGAGAGGGACTGAGTAAGGCTCCAAGTAGGGACAGAGGAGGTGCTGTCCTGGGCCCCAGGGGACCCACAATTACAGGTGGGGGAGATAAGAACTGATGGAGGGACCAGGAAGCCGGATGTGGGCATGTAGAGAACTGGGGTTGGGGCCTGGCACCCATAGCCATAAGAAACTATGACCTGTGTCAGAGGCCACCATGGAGTGGCCAAGGGGAGGACAGAACCAGGGGTGTGGGCAGCAGAGGCCTGACTGACCCTGTGAGCATCGTCCTGGGCAGAGTGGAGCTGAAGGTCAGGGTGTGGGTGGGGCTTGGAGGAGGACGGGTGGGCAGCAGGAGTCTTGCTGACGGAGGATCGGGGCTGGGGTGCAGATCTGCGTGGAGCCCTTACCTAGAGGCAGGAGGCTCTGAGTTCTGTCCCCAGTACAGCAGAGAGAGAGGGAGAGAAGGAGGGTGAGAGAGAGGGAAGGAGAGAGAGAGAGAGAGAGAGAGAGGGAGAGAAGGAGGGTGAGAGAGAGGGAAGGAGAGAGAGAGAGAGAGAGAGAGAAGGAAACATTGTTGGCTTCTCCCAGATGAGGACTCACTGCCCCCAGAAGGAGCCAGGCAGGGGGGACAGTGGAGAGTGAGGCCCCAATGCTCTCAGCCTAAAAACAGTGTACAGGCTCCTGATAATGAGGCCTCAAATGCTCTTGGGCCCTTGAGGTCCTGGCACCAGGAGACAGAGGGTCTCCAGGGGAATCTGTCCTTGGGTCTCCACCCCCAAGGACATCATGGCTGCTGGGGTTGGGGCTTTGGGCAGCTGCCTGAGGGGCCCACAGGAGCTCTGGGCTTGTCCTGGAGCCTGTGTCAGCCTGGCTGGTCCAGCTTTCCCCCACCTGCCCTCCCTCTGTGCCTGTTTTGATTTCTACTTAAAGGTTTATGGAGTGGGAGTACCCCCTATGGGGCACTGCGCTATGCTAATAGAACCATGCATATTCAATGAGCCCTCTGCGCTATGCTAATAGAGCCATGCATGTTCAATGAGCTTGTCAGTGGGAGGCACTTGTGCTCAATGCTTCTGGTGGCAGTAGTGAGCCTGCAGGGGTCCCAGGTGCTCACTGTCCAGCCTAGCTGAGGGCCAGGCACTGTGGGACACGCCCCTAGGAGGAGGCTCCTTTACCTGCCCTGGTGCATTTGCTCCTGGTGGGGGCTGGGAGAGGAGTTGCTCCCAAAGGGGCCTGCTGGGTGGCCTTGGTTCTGAACTGGAGACCCCACAGGTCCCGTTCACCCACACTGGCTGGGCGGTTGGCACAGCAGCTGGAGCATCCAACCCAGGGGAGATGGGCTGTTGGGGGCATATGAGGGGAGATGGGACCCATCCTCTATCCAGCCCCACGTGCAGAGGGGGTGCATGGTGAATTGTTCCTGTTGTTCTAACCGAGGTTCCACAAACCCTTGTGTTCCAGAGGACCCAGTGTGGCCTGGGAGGGTGGGGACAGGGCAGGGCCAGTCCTGCTCTGGGCATTTCCCGTGGACTTCCTGGAGGGAGCAGATATCAGCTAGTCATGCTGGAGCCAGGTGGGTCTCTGAGGATCTGCTTCTCCTCTTGGCCACCTTAGCTCAGCCTTGAGGCTGTGAGTGGTTGGGGCCCGAGGCCAGCATGGTTGCACTCAGTGGTGGTGGCCTGGATGAGGGACTGGCCTGAGGGAAGGGGACTCCATCCCAGGCATTCTGGAACATGGGTATCATCTTGGATCACTCTGGGGACCTGCCTGGGGTCACTGATCTTCACTAGTGAGTCTCCTTGGGGCCTGCCAACATGATTGGGGAGTGTCTGTGTTCTGACTCTAGAGGTGGTGATGCCCTGCATCTGCCAGGGCTGCCGCTCCAGGACTGGCCACTCCCTGGATGCCCCTCTGTGCAGCATGGGTCCCAACACTTCTGCTCCTGCTGGAGTCTTGCTCCTGCTCTCCAGCACTCAAGGCTGGGATCTGGGCTGGCGGCTGGCCCAGTCCATCAGATGTGGAAATAAGGGCACTGTGCTGCCTGGATCAGGCTGGGTGGACTAGGTCAGGGCCAGGAGGTGACCAGGCTTGTGCCCTCCACAGATGCAGGGTCCTTCTGTGGACTGTTCACTAAAGGCAGTCAAGGTGACCCTGGCCCAAGCGGGCTGGGTAGCCAGGGAGTGGACTCCAGGCCACAGTCAGCAAGCAGCAGCTTCCTGGAGACCCTGGCTCTGCCAAGCCTGGGACAAGAGTTTCCACTCCCTGCTGTTCATCTTGGTGTCCCCCTTGGCAAATGGGGGTATTGGCCAAACACCAGTGCTCTTCCCCAGGGATCTCCCCCACCTGCCCCCTGCCCTTCATAGTGACTGCTGAACGGGGAGGACTTCTGAGTGTCCTTCTCATGCCGCCTTGGGTCTGGGTAGGGCTGGAACCTTCCTTTTCTTTTGCAGACTGAAGAAGCCTGCAGTTACCCAAAGAGGCTCTGGCTACTCAGGCCACCCTCGGCATAGGAGTGGAGTCAGGTCCACGAGGGAGCCACGTGGCCACTGCTCACTGAACTGGACAGAGGCCACCTGTGCAGCCAGTGTGAGTCCTGGGAGCCTCACTCTGCTTGGCAGGGCCAGGGTCCCCTGCCCTCTGCCTCCCTCCTCCTGTCCAGGCACCTCTACCCTATGACTAATGTGTGTGGCTCTGTCATAGTGACTTGTGACATTGGGTCACTCTCAAAATGGTGACCACTGAAAGTGCCTGTTATAGCCCTGGTCAAGAGAGGTCAGCACCCAGTCCTTCCCTGCCCAGCACTGTCTGGTGCAAGAGGGGCCCAGGTTCAGGCCTGGAGCCACAGGGACAGGCTATGCCCATGGGACAGGGGCCGCTACAGCCAGGGGAGGCTGCTACTCTGGCACCCCAGACCCACCTGGAGGGAGGCACAGCTGAGCCACGGCCTCTGTGTCTCTTGGAGTACTGGGGTCTTGGGCAGGCCTACAACCCCAGGGCTGAGCTCTGAGATTACCACTGACGCTATATCCAGCTACCTGCAACTCGGGGTCTGAAAGGACACACGTTGTGCTCTCACAGTCTGGAGATCATGAGTCCAAAGTCAAGGAGGCATCTGCAAGGTCACGCTTCTCCTGAAGGCTCCAGAGAAGGGTCCTTCCCACCTCTTTCAGTTCCTGGTGGCTGCATGAGTCCAACCTCTGCCTCTGTTTCCCCTTGGCCATCTTCTCCCTGCCCCTCTGTCCTCTCTTCTTCAGGGCCACCCTCATCAGGTCTGACATCACCTTAACCAATTATACCTACAGTGGCCTCTTCCACACAGGTGCTAGGGTAGGACTCTAGTGCCTCTTTGGGGTCACAATTCAACCCACAGTGGGCACCCACTGAGCCCCCAGCCATCTCCTACTGGGGCCCTGGAGGGTCTTGCCCCATTTACTTCATGAAGAGCACCTGCTGGATTGAGAGAGCAAAGTAGGGACATTGGGGTGGAGGCTCCTGGGTGGCCATGAGGTGGGCGGAGGCAGGGCCCGACTGGCTTGGCAGGTGGGGTTGAGGTCCTAGTGTCCTCATGCTTTGACTGTGTGGGTTAGGAGCAAGACCTGTGGGCTCTTGTCCACTCAGGGCTCAGGGGTGCTGGGTCCCAGCATGAGCCTCTCCAGGTGGTAGCTGGGGTGGGCACCTGGTGACTCTGTCCCCTCTCCTGGAGGATCCAGGAGGCAGGAACTCGTGCCCAGGTCTGGGCAGAGCAGAGATCCTCTGGGGAGGGTAGACATGGCACTTAGGGTCATCCACAGGGCTGGCAGAGCCTGGGGTGGGGGTATGGAGCTGCACATCACAATGAGGGCTCAGCAGCCCAGGGCTCCTGTTGCTGCTTGGGTCCTACCTCCCTAGGGGCTGCCAAGCCCATGGAGGGCAGAGGTGGAGAGTGTCACTTGTCTGGCGGACCCGTGTGCTAGCCTGGCCCCTCCTCCCTGGGCCACCAGTGGTCCTAGCTAAGAGGCCAGGCGTGGGCAGGGCAAGGGCAGGCCACCCACCGGCCAGCCCAATGGGGCCTCAGTGCAGGCGCCATGAGATCGCCTCGGCCATGGGCACAGGCCCCGGAGCCGGGCTTGGTTCCTGAAGCCATTGCATTTGATCCGTGGAGGCCGGGACGTCTCCAGGAGACAAATGTGGAAGCAATTACTCCAAGAGCCGCCGTTTGAGTAACTCCCAGAGAGACACCAGGGCCGCGCTCACGAAGCCTGGTGCGCGGCGCCCTAATGAAGCAATTAAGGCAAGGATCCTCCGACTTTGATCTCGATGGGGTAATTTTTACAAAAACATCACGGAGTGATAGATACCCATAACTCAGGGTCCTTAATTGTACTTAATTTGTTTGGAATACGAATGTGCATTTAATTAAACCCCAGCTTGGCCTGCATGCTTCAAGCGGGGCTGTCAAGGAAAATTAAGACCCAGTTTGCTTTCAAAGTTACTGGTTTCTATCAGGCAAGGACAGCAGGCCTCGAACAGAAGGTTAGAGATAATTAGGCTGGGAGCTACAGCCCAAGAGAGTGGAGAGGGGCACCGCGGGGGGAGGGGCACGGGGAAGAGACACGGCCAGGGGGCTTGGGCAGCAGGCCCCTATGTCATCCAGATCACAGGAGTCCAGGTGGCATGGTGCCTGGGTACCAGCAGTTGGGTCTGCCAGTGCGAGGCCTGTGTGGGTCCCTGGCTTCCACGCATCCTTCTGGGGACCCACAACTTGGCCAAGTTGACCTCTGGTGGATGAGGCCATAAAGACACACATGGGGAAGGGGGCATTGCTTTGGAGGGACTGGGATGTTTCAGACCACTCTTCAGAGTGGGGTGGGGAAACTGAGGCACTGAGGGAGGTTCTAGCCTTGTCCATGGCCTCCCAGAAGTTTTGGCCTAGCATAATGGTGCCAGCTCCCCTCACTTCCCCAGCCAGTGTCCTTCCTGCCTGGCCTCCTCAGTCCATGTCCCTGGGTCTCATCTTGCTTAGCCTTGAAGCACAGGCCCTGGTGGTCAGTAAATCTCTGGGGGAGGGGGTGGTTCTGAGCACAAGCCACTCCAGCCAGTGAGCTTGAGCATCTCCCATGGGCCAAGTGAAAGAGAGGGAATGAGAGAGAGGTTGCAGACTGCTCACCCCGGGCAGAGGGGTGCTGTCCCTGTGCAGCTGGAGAGCCCCAGTGGAGCCACCTTGTGTGGGGCAGCACATAAGGAGCCAGGTCCACATGGGGGGGACCATCACTTTCTCATTGGAGAATTACAGGATGCAGGCTCTCAGGCAGGCACCAACACAGGGCACACCCCCACGTGTCAACACATGCACGCAGGGGCTCGTGCATGCACACGCTAACACGAGGCATGCACACCACACACCCCAGTAGACACACACATGCGTGAGCACAGATGCACTAGATGCACACACTCCTGAGCATATGTGGCATTCACATGAGCCTACCCCCACATGTGTGCACAGATGCATGCAGATGCACACATCTGACATGCACACACATACACCTACACACACATGCACAGATGCATGCATTCACACACACCTGACACACACATGCACCTACCCTCACATGTGTGCACACATGCATTCACACACACCTGACACACACATGCATCTACCCTCACATGTGTGCACAGACGCATGCATTCATGCACACCTGACACACACATGTGCACATACCCTCACATGTGTGCACAGACAAATGCAGAGGCACACACCTGACATGCACATATGCACATACCCTCACATGTGTGCACAGACACATGCATTCACACACACCTGACACACACATTCACCTACCCTCACATGTGTGCACAGATGCATGCAGAGGCACACACCTGCCATGCACACACACACACATTCTTGCACACTGTACACCCATGTGTGCACACATCTGCACACACATATGCACCTACCCTCACATGTGTGCACAGATGCATGCAGAGGCACACACCTGCCATGCACACACACACACATTCTTGCACACTGTACACCCATGTGCACACACATCTGCGCCCACATGTGCACCTACCCTCACATGTGTGCGCAGACACAGGCATTTGCACATGCACACACCCATTCCTGCATACCACATACCCATGCGTGCACGCACACACTTCACTCTGCTGGTCTGTGAGTAGCCTAGGTGTGGGGCTGGTGACCTTGGTGGCTGTCCACGTTGTCTCACTGCTTAGCCTTCTCACAAGGACACAGTGCTGTGCTGGCCCCGGATCTGAGCCACCCACCCAAGCCTGGGGCCCACCCCTCTCTTGCTGCTATGCAACTCAGCACCATGAGCTCTGGTGAGGCCCGGCTCTCGCTCTTCCACCGTGGCAACAAGGACCTCTGTGCTGCCCTCACAGGCTCTTGGTGACCTCTGGCCTCTGCCCTACCCTGGGCTTCAGACCCTCGGCCTGGGAAGAAGCTGTTCTGGACAGAGTGGTGGTCTGAGTTCCCGAGCTGGACTGGCTGCAGAAGGGTCCACAACTCCAGCACAGCTCTTCACCCTGAGCAGGGTGTGGGCCTGAATACCAGGCACTGGGACCTTTCCTCAGCCCTTTGCTCTCTTTCCAGCCACCGTTGCCGTTTCTCCAGGGACAACTGATGGCTTTGTGAGTCGCATCTATTAGGTATCGAGAGGTTGAATAACTGCTTAGAGACCCTAGCAGTGGTGAGACACATCCCGGGAGCAGGACCCCAGGGTGAGCCCATTGTTTCCACAGGCATGGAATCTGCCAGCAGGGGCTGCATCAAGGGCTGCCTGAGCCTTCTCCCAGTAGGTGAAGCTGAGCCTGGGTGTGGACATCCCCACCCAGGGCCCCCAGAGTCCACCGGCTGAACTGCTGAGGGCTGTGATGATACTGTTTCTCTGACCTCCACCGAGGCTCTGACTCACCTCACCTTGCAAGGTGGGTTGGCAGAGGCACCTGCCTTCCCTGCCTTCAGGGCCACCTCCACTTGCTGCCTTGCTAGGGCACCTGCCCACCAGAGGCTGAGGGACACTCTTGGTGACTTGCTGAATCAGGAGCCAGCTGAGTTCAGTGCACATGAGCAACTTTGATGGCCAGGTTTTAATGGAGACCTTGGTCTTAGGAGTGCTGGTGGCTGAGAGCACTCAGAGTATGGGTACGGAGCCAGCTCTTGCCCCACGCCAGGGTCATCAGAAGCCAGACACCCAAGCAGAGCTGCACAGTCCTGAGAGGAGCCTCTGGGCAGGGGTGCTGCTGCCTGGCAGTTGTTGGTGCCTCTGAGAGGCACAATGGGGCTGGTTTTATAATGCGAAGGAGCTCGCAGTCAGAATCAGCGCAGCCACCAGGACTGACCAGGATAAGACAGGCAAGAATGCAGAGCAGCCAGCTCTCACCAGCTCCCCCTGCCAGCCCCATGGTGCCCACTGCTCATTGCCATAGGAAATCCAGCTGTGCAAAGGCTTTGCCAGTGTTGGTGGCCAGCAGGTACCTTTGGAATAAGGAAGAAACTGCAGAGTGGACACCCAGGTTGGGAGCAAAGTCACCTACCTGGGTAACCCTCAGTCCTTCTTGAGAGCCTGGCCAAGGAAGGGAGTAGCTGTCCCACTGAGCCCGGTGAGAGGCTGGGGCTCTGTGTGACAATTACCAGGGCCAAGCTTCTGTCGACCAGCTGTGGTAGTGTCGTGGTCTGCAGATCTGTCCCAGTTCACTCTTTGTCCATCTACTCGGTTTTTCTGTAGATGCCGTGGTCCTCAGCCAGGACTGAGGTCAGACTTCCGATTAGCACTCTGTCCCTGCAGCCCATGGTCCCTGTCATCACAAGTCAATGGCAATCAGGCCCTACATGGTCGCTGCTGCTTCTTGTTCCCACTGGAGTCAGGGACCCACCCCCCTGGAGATGGTGGTGAGCACCAGACACTGCCCTCCTGCCTTGGCTCTGAGGCAGCCAGGTCCCCATCCTATGGACACATCCCAAGTTTGGGAGTGTCACCTTGTGTGGCAAAGCTTTATGAGCAAGCTGAGAGCACTCTGGATGACTCAGGTGGACCCCACACACTACAGCAAGTATCCATGTGGAGCAGAGGAGACCTGGACCTGCCAAGGGAGAAGGGCGTGAGAAGGTGGAGCTGGGGTTTGAAGGCGATGGCCTTGAAGCCAGGGACAGGCTTCCTCGGGAACTGGACGAATCTGGGACAGTGCGTGCCCTGTGGCCCTGTCCCGGTCCCTGGAGGGAAGAAATCCCTCCAGCACCTCAATGTTGACTCAGGGGCACTGATTTCAGGCCCCTGAAGTGTGGGGCTGCAGGCGCGTGGCTTCAGGCCATTGTGTTTGTGGTGCAGGGTAGAGCAGCCTGGGTATTGGAGACGGAGCTGACCTGCGGCAAGGGTGTGCGCCACCCGTGCTCCTCAGCTTTCTCCTCTGCAGGCCTTGGGGCGATGCCTGCCCACGGATCAGGAAGCTCCAGTGTCTCAGGGGGCCATGCTTGCCACCTGCCAACCTGCCACGCTCTCTCTGGCTGCCTGGACTGTAGCACCCGCAGCTCTGACCGTGAACCCTGCAGTGGGAGCAGACAGGGCCGTGTCCCTGGTCCCTGCCTGCCGCAGCCTGAACAGCGCCTCTAACAGATGGCCCAGGTTTCTGTAGCAGAGCCCTGCGTGTGCAGGCGCCAAGCACCCTGACCCCTTGTGGGTCCAGAGGCGACGGGGAGAGGCGGTTATGTTGAGAACGGGAGCCGCCCAGGCTGCAGCCGCCCAGAACGGGCAGGTTTCTCCCCCATGAGTGGAGGCTCCCTCTGGCAAGGTTGCCTCAGAGGGACACGCATGGCCAAGACCTCCGTCTGCATCTGAGTCCACTCACACGTCCAGCTCCACGGTCCAGAGCCCCTCGGCCGTGCCTGGTCGTTCACAGAAGAGCTGTGACAAACCCAGAAGTTCAATTTACTTTGTGTTTCCACAGTCTACACAATTAAATTCAGGTTTCGTTTTCAGTGTTTCTATCCCTGGGGCTAAAAGAAATGAGATTATTTCAGGGCCACCACCGCAGGTCTCTGGCTCTCTGACTGTGACTGCAGCTTGTCACGCCTCCCTGCAAGTTCTCAGGGCGGCAGAAGTTAGCCCAGCCTACCCCGCAGCCACCCTCGCAAATACGGTCACCAAGTGCGGTCACCACTGGGTCCCCAAAGCGCTTATTTCAAAAGCAACTTAATCACAATCCAGGGTAAGTGACAATTCTGTTAACTGTGATGTCACCGTGTGGCAAAGACTTGTAGGTGCCTGCGCTATTTTGCAAGAAGCACAGAGACCCAGCTGTGAAGGTTTGGCTCTCCCATCACTCCTGGGACTAGGAGGAGCCAGTGTCCCCTTGGGGAGATGGAAACTGCCCTGTGTTTCAGGAGGGAGAGTGCCCAGGGAAGGTGAAGAGGGTCGGGTCTGGGGTGGAAGGGATGCAGGCGGGGCACCAGTTTGGAAGCTTACTGGGGTTCTGCAGAGTGGAGCCTCAGCCTTGTGGGCAGAGGCATTGCAGGGACCATGCGGGTGGATGGAGGACTCTCAGGTCATGCTGGCTGGTCGGTGCACCATGGGGCTATTTCCTAGAGGGCTGGGTTGAGCTGGACACCAGAAGCCAGTGCTGGTGGAGGGCTGTGGCCCTGTGCCTGGAGCCGAGAGAAAGCAGTTTACCCTGAGGAGGGCCGTCCACCCGCTCATGCTCGTGGCAGCTGCCCACTGTCTCGAACTCGCAGGAGCAGCTGGCAGGTCAGTTCCCTGCTCTGTATGGCATCACGGCCTGGGGCCAGATGCGGGCTGAGTGGGATGTGTGCACGGGTCCCCCAGGGCCTTTCTTCCCTCTCCATGCTGCCCCTTGCTCTTGAATTTGCCTCCAATCTGGACGCCGACTTCCCTGCTGCCCCAGGGGACAGGCTGAGATGGTGGGGCTGTGGAGGTCTCTGCAAACCAGCTCCGCACTGCCCTGTCTGTGCTGCTCTGAGCTGGGTGTGACTGGGCCCTTCTGCCAGGATCCCTCTAGGCCCCCTTTGACGTAGGTCCAGGGCAGACCTGGCCACTCCCTGCTCACACCTCTGCTCCCCTTTTAATTTCTTAATTCTGGATCTCTACCCAGTGAAGAGAAAGCTCTGCTAGGCGAAGGCTCTCCTGTCATACCTGCTACCACACCTGGTGCCCTGCAGGTGCTCAGGGCCACTCACTGAGGAAGGAGGGCATGCTCAAGGCAGCGCGCACAGGTGGGCAAGGGCAACTCTGGGTGGCGGGGAGGTGGCCTCTTCTGCCCGACACCCAGGGGGCTGACCCAGGTGCTCACAACACCCATCCACTCTTGCTTGGGAACAAAGGGACATGCTGAGGACAGTGGTTGTCCTCAGGAGCAGCCTGCCCCCACGCATCTGAGCTCCAGAGTGGGGATGCACATTGGGGTGTCTGAGTTTGCAACAGGGCCCAGTGGGCTTGCCCACCCTAGCCGAGACCCCAGTGCATGCTGTGGGCCCTCCTGTGCCATCCTGGCTGGTGGTGGCCTGATTCAGGAGCTGCACATTGGCTTCCCGGGGGTGGGCTGTACTGCTCCTCCCAATAGGACACTGTAGCTCCTCTCCCCACCAGACCAGCCTGATTCCAAGCCACCGAGCCTTGGAGATGGAAGAGGAGGACCCTGGGCAGTTGGCAGCATGAGGACCTTGCAGCAGACAGGCCCAGGTTCTCCCTGCACTGGTCTTTGTCACTAGTCAGCCTCCGCCCTGGGCAGGGCTGGGACGTGCACAGGGACTCTTCGAATGTATAGCCCGCAGCTGCAGGAGCATGGCAGCCCTGCTCTCCACCAAGTATCCACTGAAGCTTGGCTCAAGCCAGGCCCACACAGCTGCCCACCACAGCTGGCCACTCTGGGGAGTTCACCTGGATGGCCCTTCATTCCCGCCTCCACCTGGCCAGTGTCCCCAGGGGCTTGGCCTGCAGGGGATTTACGATACAGAGCTGTCCCGTCTTCTCCCTGGGTTGACTGAAAAGCGGCCCTGATGGGAGACCAGAGGGTGAGAAGAGACAGGGGGCTCAGCCTCACTTCCTTCCCACCCATGCTTGCTCTCCTCCTGAGAAGCCCCTGCCCCCCACATGAGGTCCCCTACAGCCCCCGAAGGCTCCCAACCTATACTCCTCCTGCCTTCTAGGCCCAAGGGCCTCTCACTCCCTTTTTGTGTGTGGCTCCTGGCCCTGCCCATGCCTATGTTCAGGGCCTCTGGCACCTTCCTGCCACCTCCCATGGGCTTCTACTGACTCAGGGCTTCTACTGCCAGCTGCCCTGGGCTCGAGTAGTACTGTCCTTTCCCTGACAGCGCTCACAGAGGAGGCTCTGGGAGGTCACCTGGATGGGCCTGGGCTGGGGAGAGACACCTGCCTGGGGCTGGCACACCTTCCTGGAGCAGCCACACGTGCTCAAGGGTGAGGATATTTCTACCTCCACAAATGCAGCCTCTGGATCACGGGGGGACGCGAGTTCCCTACTGAGATGTGCTGTCTGCTCTTGTGGCAAACCCTCCTCTGCCACCCTGACCTGGTTGTGGGGAGGGGCGGCCCCGGCACGTGGATGTTTATCTCTGTGGAGCGGAGGTACTCTCCTGGGGACAGCCCTCACACATAATCCTGGGGATTTTCCTAGCGTGTCATGTTAATAGATGTGATTACAGTTTGGAGTCTGATATTCTGGTAATTATCTTCCCGGGCTTAATCCCCGTGCCCTAGTAATGCCATTAGACACTCAACATGGGAGTCTTAAAATAGTGATTATTTATAGCGTGCCCATTCCCCGTTGAGCAGCCCCACCGCATCTCGTTGGTTCTGGGAGCACGGGTGGGGCCTGCGGAGGCTTGGCTGCTCCTCTGCAGTGGCTCTGTCATGGCGACCTGAGTTCTGGAGCATGGCCCAGATGAACAGGGGTCAGACCCCTGCTCCAAGAGCTGCAGCCCTGTGTTTGAAGCCTGGGACAGAGCCGTGTCCGGCCAGGCCTTGTCCCTGGGCCCCTGTTGATATGCCAGTCCAGCCAGAGCTCTGAGGCACCAGAGTGGTCAAGGGTGGCAAGACTGTTGCGATCCACTGGGACCCTGGGGTGTGGAAAGCTGAACTGCTTTTCCTGAGCAAGTCCATAAAATAATACCTTCCCGGAAGCTGAAACACCCTTTGCAAACTGGAGGAAGCCTATGGAAAGGCTGTGACGAGCAGGGAAGGATTGGTGGTTGTCAGGCCTGGGGTGGGGAAAGGCAGGGGGCACAGGGGGCTTCAGTGAAACTATAGCTCTACCAGGGGTACATAGGTGCCACCATGAACTTGTCCAGACCCATAGAATGTCCCGTGCCAAGGAAGAGCCCTGGTGTGAACTGGACTCTGGAGGGCACAGATGTGTCAATGCAGGTCCCTCAGCTGAAATAAGCCCACAGTGTAGCTCAGGGAACACTGCAGCAACAGTGTAACGCCAGCTACCATAGTACAAGGTGTAGCTGCAGCCCGGTAGCAGAGCAGGGCTGGTGGAGAGGCTCTTAGTGGGGAATCTGCGGGGGCAGGAGGGATACGGGGACGCTCTGGACTCCTTCCCTAAAAAATTGCTCTAAATAATAAAATCGGTTTTTTAAAATGCTTCCCAAGGGGCTGTGAGCCCCAACTGGAAGTTCATACGCAACTGTGAGCCCTGTGTGTGGAGCAGGCACGTTAGAGCTGCTCTGGCCAGCTTGGCTCAGACCTCAGCCCCTCACCTGTCCAGGCTGCAAGAGAGCCACAGAGATGTCCCCAGTGCTGGTGGCAGCCAGGTGGGGAGACAGGCAGAACAAGGACAGAGCACTAGTGGGACAGGACCAGCAGCTCTGGCCAGACCCTGCAGGAAGCCTTGGTGGCATGTGGCTGGCCAGGGTGAGGGTAGGCAGGAGGAGCAGGTGTACCATCCCCCCACCCCCCTGAGGGCCTCCCCACTCTGTACCCAGGAAGGGCTGCAAAGAGAGGTCCCCTGGGGCGGTGAGAGTCAGTTCGGAATCTTTGTTAACAGCTGGGCATGCATCTTTTAAATTATAAATCAATAAATAGTTAATTCAATAATAGAACTCTCTTGAATATTTCATGCTGCCCGCATGCCAAGGTGCTCCGCCTGGATGTTGATGGCCAAGTGACCATGGACTTCAACTCAACTGTGCCCAACTCCCGTCAGTGGGTCTGTAGGCAGCCTGCAGGGTGGAGTCTACGGGTGGGGGTGTCGGGAGGAGCTTGGCTCAGGCCTACTCCCGCCCAGCTGCAGCCTCTCCCTCCTGGGAGAGAAGGAGGGGTGGTGGGCCAGCTGTGCACTGCTTGAGGTCCTTTCCCCGGACCTCATTCAGAATGGGAGAGTATTTTTGGGACAGGTGGTAGCCCTGCCTACTCTGACCAGCCGCCCAACTCTGAGGGGAGGCGGGTGGGCCAGGTCCTGCCCGTTGTCCCTGGACTGCGGTATGGCAGAGTGGTCAGCTCTGGGACCTCTCCTCCCACTTTCTTCCCCTGGGAGCGGCAACAGGTGGCCACTGTTAATCTGAGGCTTGGTTTGGGGGTTTGTGGCACAGCAATGGATCTGACATGTCCAGAATGTGCAGAGGGCTGCTGGGGCTTTAGTCACCGTGGGTGGCCTGCTGAAGACTGAAATCTGCAGGGGGCAGGTGGAGCTGGAGATGACCAGATGGAGACCCCAGGCCCACTCCAGGGACGGAGCCTGTGTATTCCGTGCAGTCTGGGGTGTCCTGGGCCATCCCATTTGTCTGGCCAGGGAATTACATGTGGGCTGCATGTGGCAGTTGCCACTGAAGAGGCCCGCACTCAGTCCAGGGAAGGGGTTGGTCTAACTACCCTCTGAGTGATCACCCTCAGAGACCCTCAGGGACTTCCCTGGGCCTGGAGCAGGACTATGAGTGCTGTGGCCCTGTGGTATCTGTTGGTACCTCAGCTGGTGGCACAAGGTAGCTTCCAGGATGTTCACAATGCCTTCTGGGCTCCAGGGCTGATCACAAGCAGGGACAGCTCATGACCTGAGTCCCTGGGTATCTCAGAGGCTGCCCTGCTGCAAGAGATGGATGACATGCCCTGGGAATGGCCTTTACTGCTGACCCCTGAGCTGGCCTCTGGCTGCTTGGAGGGTGAGGGAGCTCAAGGGCTCATGGAGAGCAGAGTGGATTGGCCCGGTGTGGTGGAGACTTGCAGCAGAGCCCAGTGCTGGGGGTGAGCTTGTGAGCCACGACTCACAGGGTCACTGCTTCCACGCCCCATGTGAGGCCCACTCAGCTTTGCATGAATCGTCGAAAATGTCCTCCCTGGGTCCTGGGAGACCCTGGCCGGAGAGGGACCAGGCAGGTTGGCTTGGTGAAATATTCAGTAGGCACGATATTGTTGTCTCCTTGAGAGCATTCTAGACCTGGAGACTCCAGTGCCCACCTGGAGACCAGGGCTCTAGGCAGCAGCAGTCTTTGCTGGGGAAAGCCTACTTGAGCCAATGACTTGGGTCCGGGGTCTCCATGCCAGATCTGAGCCCCAAGGTTGCCTGGTCTTGTCCCTGTGGCTGGCACAGACCCCAGTTGGGAGGGAGCTGTAGGGTGCTGGGCTGTGCAGATGGGAGCCCGGTGCTGAGTGAGCCCCTGCATGCAGAGGTGTTGGGCAGCTTCTCCTCTCAGATGCGTGGCTGGAACCAGGACCCCAAAGCTCAGCCGTCACAAGCGTAACTCCACATCCTTAAAGCCAAGAGAGGAGGGCTGGCTGAGTGGGACCTGACAGGGATGTGGGCGGCCTCAGAGCATCCTACCAAGTCCCTGTGCCATGCAGCCAACTCTGTGCCACTGTCCCTAAGTGGCAGCTGGCTCCACCGCCTGTTAGCCCTGCTGACAGAGCTGTAATGGTGACAGTAGATTAATATCTCTTTAATCAGCCAAAATGAACACGGCATGGTGACAGTCCAATTTTCTGCTAACAGATTGTGGCCTATCTAAACCCCGGCGCTCAGCTGATTTTTATTTCTGCCAGAGATAATTCAGTGCGGGAGGACCAGCCATCGTCATCCCATCCGCTGCATGCTGTTCAATAAATCTCACCCACTTGTCAGGTGTGGCCGCCCGGGGAGCCAAGTGGGCCTCGCAGGCTGCCACCGCGTACAGGCCTTCCTGCCATCAGTGCTGGGTCTGGTTGTGCCTGCTGCTGGCTAGAGGCTGCTGCGTGTCTCAGAGGCCGCAAGCAGGGAGGCAGGGCTCAGAGTGCAGGAGCTCTAGTGAGCAACTGCAGCCAAGCACACAGGATAGGTGCGTTCAGGGCGAGGGTGTATGCGGGGAACACGAGGACACCAGGCAGCTCGTGGGTGTGGCAGCGATGTGTGTGGGCAGGTCTCCAGCCAAGGTGATGGCACCCTGGGCGACTCCAGGGCAGCTCTTCCCAGAGCAGGCGGACAGCCAGGTGGAGGAAGCTCTTCTCCAGCGTCCTGCAGTGGCCATCGTCCCCACCTGTGCGGTCTTCGGGATGGACGTGGTTGCCTGAGGCCCTTCCTTGGGGAGGCTCGCTCCAGAAGCTGCACCCAGTTTGCTGGGTAGGTCTTAGCATGAGACCATAGAGGCACAGCCATGAACCCCACCCTGCTGGGACCTCCAACTTCAGTCTTCTCCATGGTTTGCATCTTAATCACAGCCCTTGGGGGCTGGACCCAGGCCTATGTCCCAGAAGGGCTTGCAAAAGGTCCAGCACCCTCATACTTACCTCCCAGATCCTCCTTGGCATCTTAAATTATTATTTTTTTAGTAAAGGCTGGGATTTGCCTAAGGTTGTGTAGCTGGGAAACAGCTGAGCTGGCACTGACCCCTGGGCCCTGGTGCCAGCCCTGACTCCAGAACTGGCTCTCAGGACCCAGCCCCCAGCCTCCTGCTGGCCCATCCTGCTCAGGAAACTGCAGGGCATTTAGAGTTCCAGGCAGGCTGTTGGTGACTCCAGGACTATCATGAAGGTGAGGTGGGCCAGGGCGATGGGGAGTGGTAGACAGATCTGGGTGTGCCCCTCCTCCTGAGGCCCAGTGGCTGTCACACTGCCTCTTGCCTGCCTCCTGTGAGGACATGCTTGGGGGGCACCTCTTGGACAGCAGAGGGCACAGGTGCCACACTAGCTGCTGCCTGCATTGGGCAGGGGCAGCATGCAGTGGGTCCTGAGCTCACCAGCCTGCTTCTGGTAGCTCACTGAGGCCTTGGGCTCCTTCTGCCCATAGCCTCCCCACGTTCCCAGTGGGGTCTCGCTGTCAAGCCAACCAGGAGAAGGCACAGGGTTGCGGGGACCCTGCCCTGCCTTTCCCGACCCCTAGGCAGTGTCCTCCACGAGGCCCTGTGGCCTGTGTCTGCTCTGGGCCCATCCTGGCCACTGTCTCCTGTCTGCTTCTCTTGTGAGATCTGCATGATAGATGCCCCAGACCCTTCCTGCAACAAAGGGCCTCTTGGCGGCTGTGCAGTGAGGATTCTGCTCCTCCATGTGCGATGGAGTCTTTGGAGGAGGACGACAGCTCTAACATGATGGTGAGGGTCATGGTGAAGGTTTGCTCGACCACTTCGGGGCAGGCAGGATCCAAGGTGGGGCCCCAGACTGGCCACTGACTCCCAACTTCCCCTGGCTGAGGCCTTGTAGCCCCAGGGGTGCTGGGTCTGTGTGTACGCATCTGCCCCACACCTGTAAGACAGTAGCCTGGCTTGCAGGAGCCTTTGGAGAGCTCTAGAGGGAGGCAGAAAGCTCTTCCTCCAGAAAGATCTGAACAGGGTGATGATGCAGGCTCTGAGCCCAGTTCTGACCCAACTCAGCCTCTAGAAGGGGATGGCCGCCACCGAGCCCTCTTGGGGTGTGGGCATAGGGAGCCCACCCCATGGCCAGATCCCCAAGGGCAGGATGTAAATTCACTCCGTTTATGTTTTTATTTGGCACTGGAGATTGAACCCAGGGGCACTTAACCACTGAGCCACATCCCCAGCCCTTTTTATTTTTTATTTTGAGACAGGGTCTCACTAAGTTCCTCAGGGCCTTACTGAGTTGTGGAGGTTGGTTTTGAAATTGTGATCCTTCTGCCTCAGCCTCCTGAGTTGCTGGGTTAACAGGCATGTGCCACCATGCCTGGCCACCCCTGCTTATTTTGAACCAGCCTTGAGTGGGAGGGCAGCCTCTCTGTGCACAGGTCTCTCTTGGGGCTGTTTGGGATCTTTCAGACCACATCTAGGGTCCAAGAAGGGGATGTGGGGGAGATGGCCCTTGTCTGTGCTGGGAGGTGGTCTGCTCCGTAGCTCCACGCATGCACTGAAAGGCCCCAAGCCCATCCTGAGCAGGAGCCCAAGGGCCAGCCTGGGTTCCGGAAGCTCTCCATGGCTGAGAGGCCTTTCTGTGACTTACTGCCAGACTGGGGCCAGCCTGCACCTGTGTCCACAGAAACATGTACAGGCTCACACATGTACACTTCAGAGCACGCCAGCGCACACAGTCACACTGATGCATGTATCCAGCTGGCTGCATGTGTGGCTGCACATATGCACACACGTGCACACCCACCCTCACATGGGTGCACCCTGCATCCTGATGGCTCTCTACAGGCACGTATGCCCACGTGTGCACATACCCACCCCTGAGCACCCCAGGCCTGGGCCCAAGGTCTCTCTTGTATGCATGGACGTGAGGGCTGCAGCCCTGTGCACACATGCACGGCTGCCTTGAAGGATGGTGCCTACCTGCCCATGTGCTCTGGCTTAGGAGCCTGGACTCGGGGCTCGGTGGGGCCGTGGCTGGCAGGGCTCAGGGCTGGCTGACCTGCAGCATCGCACCATTAATGATGTTGAGCTGCTGGGGGCTGCGTGGCACCTCCTCCTGGGGCTCTGCTCCAGCTGCCCCATTCCAGGCTCCGAGGCCCCAGGCTGAGCCGACCCTGGACGATGTCCCACACCGCTGCCCTCGGCCTCGAGGCCCTGTCACAGCGGCTGACAGGCTGCCATTTCCCTTCCTGTTTGGTCTTTCCCCCTGTCATGTCGACAAGCACAATCGTGTTCCCTGACAGACGGAAATATCAACCCTCAAGTATGGGGACAAAGCAGGTTTTAAACTTTAACGAGAGGCTTTAATGGAAAGAAAATGTAGAGCTCCCCTTCAGATGGGGGTTCTGTCTCACCAGAGAAAAAGTGGCCTAAATAATAAATTGAGACGCGTGTTTCTGTTGGTTTACATGCGTGAATATTTAAAACATGCCAAGGCGTGGGGGACGCATTTGTCGGGAACAAAAGGAAACAGTTATTTACTCCCCAAAATAAATAAATAAAGGGAAGGTGTGCGGGGCTGGGAAGCAGGTGATGCGTGTTTAACTCGTGCCCGGAGCGAGCCAAGGAGGAGCGGAGCTGGCGTGTGCATGGCGAGGGGGGTGGCGACCGGTGCCCTGGCTCACGGGGTGTGCACGGCGAGGGGGGCGCCAGGAGCTCTGGCTCACTACTTATTTACTGGTTACGGGTTTTTCTTTTCTTTCCTCTTCCTCTGTTGCAATACTGTGGATGAAACCCAGGACCTTGTGCATCCCCAGATCTTATTTGCAGATTTCATTTAAAAATTGTTTTGGGTGCTGGGGATTGAACTTGGGGTGCTCTACCACTGAGGCACACACCCTCAGCCCCTTTTAATTTTTTTATTTTCAATTTTGAGACTGGGTCTTGCTAGGTTGCTGAGGCTGGCCTTAATTCTCCTGCCTCAGTCTCCCGAGCCACTGGAATCACAGGTGTGGTCACCAATCTGGGCTTCTGTTTATAGATTTTGTTTTTTTAAAGAGAGAGAAGGACAGTGAGAAAGAGAGAATAAATTTTATTTAGTTTTTCATGTGGCTTTTGTTGCTCTGACATTTTGTTGTTTACATGGTGCTGGGGTTTGAACCCATGTGCTCGCACATGCCAGGCAAGCGCTATAACCGCTGAGCCACCGCTCAGTCCCTGTTTGGAGATTTTAAGAGCACCGACTTCCATCTTGCTTCTTCCTGCTCCACCATCCCTTGTTCCATGAACACCTGGATGCTCCTTGTTCCTTTAGCACCTACTGTGTCCCCGGAGTGAAACTGCGGGAAGCAGATGCCACACACCGGAGGCTCAGGACAGCAGGTGGCTGGGAGTCTGGAGTCCAGGTGTCATCGGGAACTCCTGGGAGGGACCTTCCTTTCTCTGGCAGCGCGTCTGGGTGTCCGCCTCGCCCGCAGTGTGTCAGAGCACCCCCAGGCTTTGCCCAGGTCTTCACGCCCGCTGCCTCCCCGGGTGTCCGTCTGTTTTCCTAAGGATGCAGTCACTGAATCAGGCCATTTTAGCGGTCACATCTGCAAGCACCTCATTCCCATGCCTATTTTGGGGGGACACATCAGCTCATGACAGCAGGCCATCACAAATGCTCCTGGGGCCCTCGCTGAGGTGGCTGGGGATGTCCCCATGAGCCGACTCCACCAAGAGAACACCCTGAACTGAGGCCCAGGCCCTGCTACTTGGCCCCGCCTGCTGTCAACTCACAGCTCCTGTTATTTCTACGGCTGGAACCTTGGGCCTCACAACCTAGGAGGGGAGGTTGTGAGGTCCCATGGGACTAAGGGGGACCATTGTCACAGATGTTGTGCATGTCAGCAAGCTTTGTGATTGTTGGAAGCTATCTATGTCCGTTTATTAGGATGCTCTGTTCCCCACTTTCTGTGACCTGTGACCTTTTTTACATAAGAAGACATTTTATGTAGACCAAGTAACTGTGTTTGTTTTAAGACCTCGCTTGTGAGACCCCAGGGTGGGGCCTGGGCCAGCCTTGTGGCCCCTGCAGAGTCTAAGGAGTCAGTCCCTTCTGCTCACCCAAGAGTGGGCCCCAGATGGCACGGGCCTTGCTGGTCCCCACGGGCTGTCAAAACAAGAAGCACACCAGTGAGAGGCTATTTCTGCAACTGATGTGGGCCGTCTTACCAGCTGTAGGGAACTTTCCAGAATTTTCTAGAGAGGTCTAAGAAGGTGGTGGTACCCTGGGGTACTGGGCTGGCCCTTCCTGCTGTGTGGGTAGTGGTGGTCCCTGAAGCAGCACCCGGGTGCTCATGCCCTGTGCTGCAGGTGGGGAAGCACTCAGAGGCTGAGGGGTCGCAAAGGTCTCCCAGGAGGGTGGAGCAGGGTGGGATCTAGGCCTGTGAGGCCCTCACTGTGGGCCACCCTCACCCGGTCCCCAGCCCTCACCTCTGCTTTCACCCTGCAGTTCTGCAAACAGCGCTGCTCTTGGTGACAGCCCCTTTGCTCAGCCACCTTGGTGGTGTCACAGAGGGCCCCTCAATTATTCACAGCCTGGCCGCCCTGGGATGAAGATGCAGTGGGCGGGCGTGAGCCCGAGCAGGGCTTTCCGACAATGTCATGTATGAATTTTTAAACCCGGCTGGTGCACTGCCCCTGTTAAGCCGTCTGGCAGGTGAGGCTGCAGGGATTGCGCCTGGGTTTTTGTTAGCGACTGAGATGGCTGCAGCATCCGTGCAGAGCAAAGCCTGGGGCCCAGGCACAGCGTGCTTCCAGCCGTGAATGCAGAAGGAGCAGCCCAGGATCCCCCTGGGGGTCGGGTGAGAGTAACCTGACAGTAAGAAGTTGCCAGCACATAGGTGGGGAAACTGAGTCAGGACAGGGCTTCTGCAGTAGTCCTCTGGGAGGCCAGGAGGGAGTGTGCAGAGGCCCACCCTTTCCCTCAGACCCGTCCTATGGCTCCTGGCCACGGGCAGGGAGGCCACGGTTGGGAAAGCCTTTGTGCAGCGCTGCGAGGGCCCCGCAGACAGAAGCTTGAGCTCCCGGATGGCAGGCAGCAGGCCCAGGCCGTTCTCATTACAGCAGAGAGGACCTGCAATCATAAACTAACAACATCATTTATTTCAGCAGCATCGGGGCAAAACGCTTTACAACGCGTTTTATGTGCTACATGTGCGCCATAAATATTTCCATAAAAACATGCATTAAAATATAAAAGTGGGCCCCAAAATATCAAAAGTCGGAAGGGAGGGAGCCCACAGCGAAGCCCGTTACCGCGGCCCAGTGGGAGCAGCTGCAGTGCGGGCTTCTGTGGGGGGGAGCTGCGGCCTGCCTGCGGATGGGGCTTGGACCTTGCTGCCTGGTGATGTTGGCTCCTCCCAGGGGCTGTGGGCACCCTCCCTGGGGACCCTGCCTGACTTCAGCTCATAGCTGCCGTCCCCAGCCCCTGGCCACCTGCTGCAGCCCAGCTATTCTGAGCCAAGCCCCACCATCATGGTAGCCTTGTGTGGCAGGGTTAAGGGGTCTTCCATCTGCGATTGTTACCTGTGGCTGCCCACCTCAAAGCCTCCAGGCTTCAGGTAAGGCAGCACTGTTGATGGAAAATGGCGCCTTCAATCCACTTTCCCTGTGGGTCTTGTGGGCTGCCTCACTAACAGCAGGGCTATTCTGCAGGAAGGCAAAGAGAGGTTAAGCAACTGGCCCAAGGCCACACAGCCAGGAAGTGAGGGAGTCTGGGTCTGAGGCTGGACTGGCTCCAGAACCCTAAGGTCCAACTAAGGAGCCCTAAGTCTCCTGGTACAGGCGGAGACCCAGTGCCTCTGCCCAGCTCATTGTCAGATCTCCCTGCATCAGACTTCTGGCCTCTCCTTCCTGGCCTCCATGAGCAACTCCTCCAGCCATCCCTAAGCAAGGCCTCTAAGGTTGGCTACTGCTGCCTCCCCAGGCTATCTCCAGGTCTCTGCCCATGGGTGGGGAGCTGGCTGCTGCTCAGTCTGCTCAGAACAGTACCAACTACCGAAGTCCACCACATCTGGTGCAGCCATCACTGTGCCCAACCTGCTTCTTTCTGTGGCCTCCTTTAGCCCCACAAGGGAGAGGCAATCTCATGGCTTCCCAGGGCAATCCCCTCACCCACAGCTCTCGCCAGGTCTGTGGCCTCCCTGCCTCTCTGAGCCAACCCTCTCCTCTATCCCTTGCCGCAACTGACCAGTCCCTCCCCTCCTTTCTGCCCAGCTCCTGGCCTCCTGGCATCTCCCCAGGACCTTCCCTGCAGGCATTCTGGAGGCTGCACTTACAAATCAGTGCACTGTGGACACCAGAGTTTCCTGTGGGGGGCAGGGGAGGCTGCTGGATGAGGAGGAGTGGAGGCTCCTGCCCTGGCCTCTGTCCACCACCTGTGGCCTTGGGAAAGCTGAGGTCGGTCTTCATGCTGGAGTTCTGTGTGGGAGCAGGTGCAGCCTGGCATCAGGTCTACCAGCCCAGCACTGTGTGGAGAGGACAGGGACCCACAGAGGGTAGGCGCAGAGCACGGACGCCCAGGGACGGGTGTGGATTTCACTGTGGCTTTTTGGGAATTAAGACTCTTTTAAAACATACAGATACTTAGAAGGATAGCAGAGACATCTAGAGTGAGGAATGAAGAACAGGAGCGTCCCTATGGCCCACAAACTTCTTGGTTCTGTAGGTGGAGTGGACGGCTCTGTTACTGCAGCTTCAGCCAAGTGGCCGAGGCCATCCAGGCTTTGGGGTGTACCCTGCCATGCATCTTGGGCTGGTGCTGAACTCCTGGCTGCTGGAGAAAGGTCAGCTCTGCAGAAAGGGGCATCTACCATCAGGCCCCTGGTGCCTGGCCTTGGAGGCTGAGCTGGGTGCCCAGGAAGCCTCTGTGCCTGGAGCCCCCTGGTGGTGAGAGGCTGCCACTGTAGCCTCTGATAGCACCCCTGCCCTGCTCTAGCCACCACCTGTCCCCCTGGGACCTGCCTTCCCTGGTGTCAGGCAAGGTCCCAGGATCTGAGAGTGCAACTCACAGCAGAAGTCCTGATGGGTGGCCCAACTGAGCACCTAAATATCCAGGGCGCCTGGTTAAACTTCAGTTCAGGGCAACAAGAGCAGCGCTGAATTGTAAGGGTGCTTGGAATATTTAGGGTGCACTTGACAAAGGACTCAGTGGTTGTCCAGGTGACATTCAGAGATAACCAAACTCTGTGCATTTTATCTGGCAGCCCTAGCAGCGAACACTTGTGGAAAGAACAAAAGAAAAATCCTGGCAGGCTCAGGAGGCTGGGGGCTGCCCCAGGGCTCGGCGCAGATGCCATTTAAAAAAGCAGCTTTATTGAGCTAGATTTCACATCCTGCCCAGTTCACCCCTTCAAGGGTACAGCTCAATGTTTTTAGTAAATTCACAGATGTGTGCAGCCACCACCACCAACTCTGTTATTATTATTGTTTTGCAGTGCTGTGGATCAAATCCAGGGCTGTGTGTGAGCTCCACCACAGCCCCAGCCAGTGCCATCTCTTCACCCTTTAACCACGACCCCCATCGCACCCTTCCTCCTCCCTCTGCATCCACACTCTGTCCCTGAGTTCTGCCTGGACGCTGTGAATGGAATCGGGCCTGTGCCTCCGTGATCCTGGCGGGCACCTGTCCTTCCTTCCCCTTTGGCTATGTGACCAGTGCTGCCGTTACACGTGCCTGACTTTCCATGTGGGGCTGTGGTGGTGCCCTCCTGTCCCAGAAATGTGTGCCTTCCCCAGACCCTGCATCCCCTGACTCAGTTAACCCTACCCACAAGGAAGCCCCAGCCATGTGAGCAGTTCTGGGCCAGGTGTCCCATGCCACCTCCTCTGTGTGAGAGGGACAGCACCTCCCAAGGACAGAGGTCGTAAGGAATGGGCAGGTTGGGCTGGGGGCCATGTCACCCATACCCTGCTCCAATCCTGGCATCCAGGGTGCTGGCAGCTGTGTCTTCAAGCTGCACTGCCCTCCTCTGCCTCTGATGACCTGATGGCCCAGGAGCCAATGTGTCCCACTGCTCTGTGGGGGATGACACAGGTGCTAGAATCAGTCTCTGGGTCTGAGAGTGGCTCTGCCCCTCACTCCATGTGGCTCAGCAGTGAACACTGGCCAGTGCCTGGCATCAAGCTCACAGTGTGGGGGCTCGAGAGCCCCCGGTACAGGACTGGCAGGGCCTGGGCCCCACGGCTCTCAGGAGAAGCTGTGCGCTGCCGCTGGGGGCCGTCTGCTGCCGTCTGCGACTGTAACCCTGGGGACAGGTTGGCCTGCCCTCCAATCCCCCATCCAGCCAGGAGTCCGTGTTTCAGGTGTTATAATTTTTGGCATAATGTACTTTATTGCTTGGGACGGTGCAGGGCGTCAGTGGGATGTAAACGGGCTGGGAGCACACAGAGATTTCTAGAAGCTCTGATGGAGCCACATCTCCCCAACACAGCATGTTTTATTGGAGTGCCTCTGGAGGCTAGCCTTGCTTCCAGGGCACCCCGGAAGTTGGCTTCGTGCAACCTACTTCTGGCAGGAACCCTGTGGGGATGGGCAGCCCCACTGCATTCTGGGAGTGTGGGGACCCAGACTGAGGGACTCCCAATGGGGCCACAAGAGTCGGGGCTGGAGCACCCACTGGATGTGGGAGAGGGGAGCCCACTGCTGCCCCCTCCTGCTTCACGTGGTTGGGATCTAAGGTAGCTCATTCTGAGAATCGGCAAAGCTGCTTCCCTCAAGTCTTTCTGGAGTCAGGGGATCAGAGTCTCATGCTCCCTGGTGGGGAAGTCTGGTCCTCAGACTGTGGGCAGGGCTTAACCTTGGGGCGTTTTCTGTACTGGGAAGTTAGGGGAAGGGGCTCGCTCATCCCCACCCAGAGGCAGCCTTGAAGAGCCCTAAGGTCCAAGGGGAATGAGCCTGGGTCTAGTGATAGCGCTCATCTCGCACACCCTACTCACCTTCTGGTGGGTCCAGCATGCTGAGGAGTGCCCTGGTCCCTTTCAGAGGAGGACAAGTCATGGAGGCGCGGCATCCTGATTCCGAGGTTCACCCCGTTTTAAGGAGAGGTCTCGCAGGTGCAGACCAGGAGAGGAGCAGTGGCCACAGTGCTTTTGTGCCAGGCCACCTGCCCGTCACTGGCTGCCTAGTGCAATGCTCGTGCAGTGGGCAGCAGCACCCAGCACTGGTGTCCTTCCTGGAGAGGGGGCCAGCCCGCCTGGAGCCGGATGGCATTGAGCGACCTCGGCACACCCCGGTGTCGGCAGCAATTTGCCTCGCCGCGTGGAGCTCTCAGGCTGTTACGTCCCCAGATTGCTTTACAGCAGAGCCGGTGTCAATGTTATGCTTTGAAACATTCAGGAAACAACAGTTTATAGTCTCAGATCTTTATGGTTTGGAAGACCAAATGCTCTGCTCACATTGCTGGCCAAATGGGTGTTTTCGATTCTGGAAAACCCTGTCACGTTACAGCAGCGGAGAATGTCCTGGGAGGAAGGCGTCCAAATCACTCCAAGATGTTCTGGGCTTCGAGTCTCCCTGTCGCTGTGGAAGCATGTCCGTGTTCTCAGGTGTGGAGTCAAAACACACACAGAGGGGATATTTTTAGACGTGCATATGTGGAATAAAACTGCCCTCTCCAGTGCTGTCCAGTGGGGACAGGCTGGACTCTGGGAGACTATGTGGCCAGTGCCCCTCTGGCTCTCTAAGTGTTCTGTTTTGGCACTCAGCGGGATGTGAGGAAGAACGTAGCAGAGCTGCCCAGTTCTGCAGCAGTCCACCCTGGTCGTAGAGTGGTGTGGGTCCACAGGGTGCCATTACCCGCTTGGGGACCCGGATCTATGGATAGGTAGTGGTGTGGCCATGGGGCAGGAGAGCCCTGTGGACTCTGGGGTGGTGGGAAGCAGGGCCACCCCCACCCCTTTTCATAAGTGCATGGATGCACCTGTGCTGCCACCAAGTGTCCTCCAACTCAGGCCCCGGGGAGCATATGGGAGTCCAGGTGAGCACAGGTGCCAGGATGGCGGGGCACACTCCCCCGTTGGGGCCAGACAGCAGGGGCACAGGGTGGCACTGGGGCCTTCGTGCTAACACCTGGCTTAGCAGGGCTGCCTGGGAGGGGCAGGGCCGTGTTTTCACACATAAAGGAACAAACAGCGTGAGAACCGTTGAGAGCATAAATACAGCCCCCAGCCGTCGGCTCGGAAGCACTATTCTAATTGCTGCTGCAATCAGCTCAAGCCCCGATGTAGAGATGGGAGCCGGATAGCAAAGCTCACCTGCAGGGCCAAGTGAGCACTGTGTCCACTGGGGTTGGGAACGTGCCCGGAGCATGCCTGGGGGTGCCCAGAGCCCCGCTCCACACCTTCCTCACTGTTTGGCTGGCCCTGTGTAAGAGAGAATCCCGGGCAACAATTCCTCTGGGGGCTGCACTGTGGCTCCGAGCAGGTGTCAGATATTCCAGAACCTGGATGTCCCCTCCTCCCCAGGCCCCCTGCTCTGAGCCCTTGAGTGCTTCCTCACCCTGCCAGCTGGCTCAGGCAAGACCCGGAATGCCCTTGAGGTCCCGAGACCATGCCCACTGCCGTGCTAGTAGGCTCCGCTGCACTCATCTCCACCCTCACCTGGGACAGCCCTGCCATCAGCCAGGGGCAGGGCAGCGCAGGGACGGGGTGGGGGTGACCTCTGCCATGCGCTTTGCCATTGCTCTCTGGTTGAAGTCACAACTGGTAGCTCCCCCGTGAGCCCGTGCTCAAACCCAAGTGGGTTGTCAGGAGGAACAGGCCTGTGTCCAGGTTTGTGCTGGCCTTGGGGAACATCTCCACTGAGTGCTAAGGGACGACTCTCTGCCTCTCTGGGGGGCGGGTGTGGAGATGGCCCAGGTGGGACATGGGGACATACAGCATGTGGCGTTTCAGGGTTTCAGGGTAAGCATGCGTGCTTTCCGCTGGAGCACCATGACATTGCACAGGTGCGTGGCTGAAGCCTGGGACTGAGGTGTGATAGATCAGTTCCCCGAGGTCTCAGCTTGGCTTGCGGATGCCACTGTCCTTCTTCTTAGAAGGACATGGCTGCTTTGGAGCCAAGCCCCCTGAGGACCACATTCCACCTCCTTTGCCTCTCAGAGGCCCTTTCCTCAAACACAGTCATGTTCTGAGGTGCTGGGGCTGGGGCCCCACATATGTCTTACTGGGGTGATGACTGAACCCATGAGTCAGTCCTCTGCAACGTCTGGGACATAATTATCCTAAAACAGCTTTTGCGGCTTATCCAATGGTCGAGCATGGCCAGGTATCCAGCGCTTTTCTGCTGCTCTCTCTGCCCTTGGCATGAAGCCTGGTGCAGGTGCCCCCACCTCCCACCTCCCACCTCCCGTGGTGGCCACCAATTTGCAGACTGCGCCCCAGTGGAGAGGCTCAGGCTACAAGCGACTCCTCCCATCTACCATGTAGACAAGAAGCTGTTCCTGTGGTCTGCCTTCAGGACTGGCACATGTGTGTCCAGGCACACGTGTGTCCCGCACATGGACTCGTTCATGGCATGCTCAGGGACTGAGACTTGCCCAGAGGTTCTCCAAGGTGCTAATGAGCTGCCCCAGGGCCTGGGGCGACGTGGCTCAAACAGGTTGGGTTGTGGGGGCTGAGGAGGGAACAGGGATCCAGGGAGCCTCTTTTCAAAGTTTAGGACCAACACGGACACGGATGTCTGGGTCCCCAGCTCCAAGGGCAGAGGGACTGGACTTTGCGTACACGAGGGGCAGATTGAGAGATGGGTGCAGGCCTGTGGGTTTACAGGTGGGCTAGGGTGGTGTGGGCCTTATGGGGGCACAGGCAGCATGCTTTGGCCTGGGTGGGTCCCCCAGGAGGCTGTTCCCCCCGCCTGCCCCAGCAAGTTGGAAGTGTCAACACCAGAAGGTTTTCGGCTGAAATCCTTGGGTTTATTAACTGCTTTCCAGAAGCCCTTGGTCTGTTATTTATGCTACTTTGATCTGAAAAGCTGTTTGTTTACGTTTTATTGCGTTATAAATCCCTGGTAAGCAGGCGTGATATTTTTATGACGCCCAATAAGGATTCTCCTGTGAGCGTGGTACGGGCCTCGCTGCCTGCTGCCGGGTCTTCCCTGGTGGTGGCTTCTGTCTATCATCCGGACACATGAGGCTCACAGATGTGTCTCCACAGAACATCTGGGGGGCTGCGTTGGCCCTGTGCGGTGAGGCTCCTGTGCAGGAGCCCTGAGGTTCTGTCTGGGCAGCCCCTGCGAGGCCTGGAGGAGATCCTGTCACTTGCTCAGCTGCTGTGCAGGCCTGGAAGGGGTGCTGGGAGCCTGGTGGCTTCAGCTCCTGTGCAGGTCCAAGGCCGGGGTCTGTGTGGCCATCAGCCTTCATGTAGACCTGGGGAGGGACCGTTTTTGAACTGTATGCAAGTGTGGAGAGCAATAGCCACAGACACATGGCCTGAGGTCCAGCTCTGGGGATGCTCCTTATCTTCAGCAGGCTGAGCAGATTCCAGGTCCCCATGGTAGCAGTCAGGGCTGTTGACCAAGGACAGAGACCAGGGACACAAGACAGGAACAGAGGACAGAGACAGGGACCAGGGACAAAGGAGAGGGACCAGGAACAGGATGGAGACAGGGACTCAGGACAGGGTTAGGGTCAAAAGACAGGCAGTGGGGACATAGGACCAGGACAGGGAGACCAGGCAGGGACAGGGTGCAGGGTGGCCACATGCAGTGAATCAGCAGCCTCTGGGGTCTGTGGCATCTTCCCTGTCACCTGGGGCAGGGGACCAAGGTTCAGTCCAATGTCTATTCCCACTGCTGAGTGGGTCCTCAGCCTCCATGCTCTGGGTCACCCTGTTGGGCACCATGGGCTCAGGGTGGGGCCAGGAAGGAAAGCAAGGGTGTGGTCTGAAGGGCACTGGCTCTGGGAGGGATGAGGCTGTGCCACTGGGGGTCAGTGGAAGTGTGTGAGCAGGCGTCTACGTGGGGGTGCAAATGTGCATGTGGGTAGGAGTGGGGCACTGCACATGTGTGTGGGCCCCAGGTGGGAGTCCAAATGGTGCTGAGGGAACTTGGCAGCAGCGCAGGTCACCTCTGGTGAGCGGAGGGGGTGAACAGGAGGGATGAGGGGATCGGAGGTGCATGCTGTGCACTGAGCATGCAGAGGCAGAGACGGTGTGGGCAGGTGCCAGGAAGGATGGGGGCAGTCATGCTTAGGAGGTGACCTGTGACCTTGGAGGGAGGTCCTGAGCAGGGGAGAGATGGTACCCAGTGCTTGGGGAGAATGTTCCAGGCAGAAGAGCAGCGCAGCCTGGGAACACGTGTGCTCTGGGTACAGGGCTGCAGAGGGGCTGCCTCCAGGGTAGCGTGGTGGCCAGGCCAGGACGGTCCCCAAGGAGGAAGTGAGAGGTGGGTGGGGTACAACCACTATGGTGAGGAGCCCCACAGGCACGTCCCTTCCAGCCAAATCCCCGGTGCCGTGGGGCTCGCCCTGGCTGTGTCCCCCTCCTGCATAGCCTTGCGTGTCTTTCACCCCACTCTCCTCCCTTCCAGCACCCAGTCCTGAGCTGAGCTCCAGCTTGGAGCTGGAAGGCGATGGCTGGATCCGCTGTGCCAAGCCTCCTGGGACCCAGCCCTGCCCTCTGGCGCCTCCGTGCAGAAGGAACCGGGAGAGCATCTGAGAGTGTGTCTGCCCCGCCAGGGGATCTGGTGCCGGTCAATTACCTTCCAGGGGAGTCCTTTTCCTCCCGGCTTCAGAGGCAGCTCACGGGGGCTCCCAGGACAGTGTGGGTGAACTGCAAAGGCTGAGAGACAGTGGGTGCTCAGTGAACTCAGCTCCCTTCTTCCCACCTCTGCCGCCCTCTCGGGTCTCAGAACTTCAGCAGGCCTCCAGCAGCTGCGGGTTCAAAATGGGGAACTTACTCTCAGAGGACCAGGCCTATGGTGTCCTTGAGAGGAGGCCCTAGTCCCTGGAGCTGGGCCTGGTAACCATGAACATGGAGGTGGAGGAGCTGCAAAAGAGGCCCCTTAAAGTACAGAGCCCCCGCAGCATGGCACCCTTGGTGCAGGGAGAGGCTGGGGTGGAGGCCACGTCTCGCATTGACCCTGCGGGGGGAGGTCAAGCCACCATGTGCCCAGAAGGACGCTCTCTCCATCTTCCATGCTTGAAGATTTCCAGGTAGAAACATGGATAACCTAATCCAGTGGGTTGTGAAAGGCAGCCCGACGGGCAACACATCTGTGCCTGTGATCTGGCCCGAGCATGCGAGCGCACACTCATCACGCATGGGCTGGGCGGGTGGGCGGGGAGCGTGTCATCAGCTTTCAGGAAACTGGAACCAAAGAGCAAGTATCAGATGAGCTGCTAATGTTGGGAAAAAAGCGAGAAACATGCTCAAGGTCTCTGTTTTATGGCTGCTCTTGAAGTCAGAATTGGCGATTGTAACCCAACGCCGGCTTTCCCAGCGTGGTTTTAGTATCGTCGGGGTAATTGAAAGTCCAGACAAATTCGGCTATTAGGGCTCTGAGCAGCTGCGTCCTTCACTGGCCCCCCACGGGAGGAGGGCACGGAGGCTGTGGCAGGTCCCATGTCCACCACCGTCCTGGGGATAGGGACATGCTCAATATTCTACCGCCAACAGCCTTGCAAGGCCCCATGAGCCTTTGGGATGGACACGCGGGCCTGGCTTTGTCACTGAGCCTTTTGAGGCAGAACTGGGCTCCCCATTGGAGGCCGACCCCACAACGCTGGCTGCCCTGTCACTCCTCGAAGCCATTGGACAAAGTCCCAGGAGGGGCCACCTGGCCGACGCTGGGGTGTGTTTGGGGCTCGTCTCTACAACACCGTGGGGGTGTTGGGAGTGCCCAGCTTGGCGGGGTAGCAGCCCCTCCTCCAGGCCTTCTCCAGCTTCAAGGCTCTCGCTCCGCCTTGAGTCCAGACAGACTGTGGCCTCCATGCCATGGGTGGTGATGACGTGTCCTTCTCTTATTGGCTGCCAACTCTTGTGGAAAAAGACACTGGTGAACAGATGCACGGTGGAGTGGGCATCCATGCCCTCCAGACCCGCCAGGGTCCTTGGCCACTTGCTCTGAGCTCCGTGGTGGCCATGAAGGGGGCCATGAACCAAATGTGGGTGGCACCTGCAATGTCAGTGCAGAGGTCCTGGGCAGGGGCACAGTGGTCCCTGTGGAGTGCTTTGGACCTCCACAGAAGGGAACTGTCCCAACAGAGCTCCAGGAGTCCCCGGGAGGCAGCCAGACTCAGCCCTGATCACCCCCGAAGCCTGCCCTCTGCTGGGGGTTCAGGTGGCACTGGTTCAGGAGGGGTCCCCTGTGCCATCCTGACATGAGGCAGATGAGGAACGGTGGTGGGGGAGGCAGGTTCGGAGTGCCTAAGCCACCCACATAGGTGGGAAGGGATATCCCCAGTGGGCCAAGTTGGATCTCAATACTGAGTTGTCAGGGGGAGCCAGGCATGGCCCAGGTACCAGCCTGCAGCCAGTGGTGCCTGAGACCCAGCCAGGTGACATTGGTCTCAGTCAAAGCCAGTGCTGAGCATCTCAGGGACCCACCCTGTCCCCACCACCTTGTCCACAATTGTGGTGCCATCCCGGATTCTACAGATGTCTCATTGGGACACAGTGGGGAGAGAGGCAGCCCTGAGTGGTGTGCCCAAGCCCTAAGGCAACAGGCAGAGATTGTCACTGTGGAAAGAGACTGGCAGGCATGCCCCCAGCTGCTCGTGGCTTTCACCTCCCTGGGAGGTTAAGTGGAGAGGATCGTGTCAGGGAGGGTGATGGGCCTCGCCCCTGGCCAGCCCCTGAGCTATGGGCTGGCATCTCCCTTCAGTTAGCCATCAGGAAACGTGTTACAAAGGAGGGGCCCCCAGAACACATGTGTCATAACTAGCAGAAGGGGCCCCCGGATCACAAGTGTCACAAATAGCAGAAGTAGCCCCTGGATCACACATGTCACAATCAGCAGAAGGGGTCCTCAGATCACACATATCACAATTAGCAGAAGTGGCCCCCAGATCACAAGTGTCACAATTAGCAGGAGGGGCCCCAATCACACATGTCACAACTAGCACGAGGGCCCCCAGATCACACATGTCACAATCAGCCCTTCCTCATGCACCTGGGCCGGCCAGGAATTCCAGACAGGGCAGAGAGGGCAGAGGCCAGGAGAGAGCAGCCACGCGGCTTGTGTGTGTGAGAAAAGGGAGGGGGTGGAGAGGAAAGACGCTTTGAAACAATAGACAGAGGTGGCTCACAAAGTCCCTGCCACCCTTGGGGTCCCTGTGAGGTGATTCCCGACTGTGTCCAGCCTGCTGGTGAACCGACCTTTGTGAGGAAGCAGCCAAGCCAGGAGGTTCACGCCGGATCCCCCGACTCTGGGATGAGCTGGGCCCTGTGCACCTGCCTCCCCCAGCTTACCACATTTGCCTTCGCCACACTGGGGAAGGGCTGGCAGCGTTGGCCCTGCTGGGAACACTTCTGCAGTGAGAAGGGTGCCCAGGAGAGGACGGGGACCCAAGCATGTCACTTGGCTCTGGGGCCTGGTCGAGAGCCTCCCCTCCAGTGAACCCACTGAGGAACGGTGTTGGCCTCAGGGTACAGTGTGGGGCACCTGCCTTGGGGTACAGCTCTGGGCACCTGGCCTTGGGGTATAGCTCCAGGCATGGCACAGTTGCCCTGCTTCCTGGGGCTTGGAGCAAAGACCACCAAGGTGAGATACCAGGTGAGTGACGTCATTGTCCCTTGGCTCCTCCTGGCCACACAGTGGTCATGAGAGAGGTCATGGCTGACTTCTCTCTTCGCCTCAGGTTTGGGTGTTTCCCTTTACAAAACTCTCCCACTTGTGGCTGGAAGGTGGGTGAAGAGCCCTGGCCTCAGAGTTGGCCTGGGTGGAGGACTCCTGCAGCTGTGCTCCGCGGGGGCCCGCGAGGGACAGTGGGCACAGGAAATTAGGTGTAGTCCCAACCTCAGCAGACTCCAACCTGCCGCAAATGGTGCCTGATCTTCGGGGAGAACGACGTCTGTTCTCTGCATTTTCCTGTGACCACTTCTGCCTGTTTCCTGACCTCAGCACCCTTAGGTGGACTGAGTTCACATGCACATGTGTGAACACATGTACACAGAGATGTGTACGTATATACAAATGTGCATACGCAAAACTCCATGCACATGTGTGCACATGCTTGTATGAACACAAATGTGCAGCCACAAACATACACACCCCAGGGCAGCCTGCATTCACACCACACATACACACGCACACCAGGACATCCTGCAATCTCTCTCACACACATATGCACACACACTCCAGGACAGCTTGCATTCACACCACACACCACACACACACACACATCCCAGGACAGCCTGCAGTCACACACACAC
>PVKS010000305.1:0-11223 GCA_004027875.1 Aplodontia rufa
TCTAGTAACATGAGTTAAATCCAGATAAGATGTAATGCTTTACAATCTAATACTTTTTTTAGAGTTATAATGGGAAGGAGAAGGGAGGGATAAGGGAGGGTAATTGGGGGGGCACTCCTGGGGATAATTGCAATATCCAGAATATATACACATTTTATACACATTTTATATTATTTTGTTAAAATCTTGTAAGGTTGTTAAAAAATAAAAAATTTAAAATAAAAAAAAAAAACATGATACTAGACCTCCTTTCTCCATGGCCAGGGTCTAGCTCCAGTCTCCACAGATGTGTGAAGACATTCGACCCTTGGTTCTCTGGGTTATGCTGACTTCACTCAGCATAGTTTCTGCCATAGCCATCCATTTATCTTCAAAGGCTGCAATATCATTGTTTCTAATTGCTGAGTAAAAGTCCATGGTATAAATGTACCACAGCTTTTGAATCCATTCATCCAGTGAGGGACATCTGGGTTGTTTCCATAATTTAGCTATTGTAAATTGAGCTGCTATGAACATGGATTTTGCTGTGTCACTGTAATGTGCTGATTCTAAATCCCCTGGAAAAGTACCCAGGAGAGGAATAGCAGGATCATATGGTGGGCTCATCCCTAGTTTTTGAGGATTCTCCACACTGCTTTCCAGAGCAGCCCCTCTCTTAATACTCATAGCAAATACAAAAAGGGTAATCTCCCTCAAAAAAAAAAAAAAAAAGAGAAAAAAAGCAACTTTACCCACTTCAGTTGAAATGCAAATAACCAATATACATGAGAGATAAAGGAATTCTTTTCCAGTTTTCTTTTCAAAGAAATGCAATTTTTAAAAAACTTTTGGTGTTAGGAGCTGAACCCCACTCAACCAGTGAGTCACATCCCCAGCCCTTTTTATGTTTTTTTAATTAAACAATTTTTATTTAGTTTTTCATGTGGCCTTTGTTGTTCTGAGACTTCGCTGTGTACGTGGTGCTGGGGTTTGAACTTATGTACTAGCGCATGCAAGGCAAGCGCTGTAACCACTGAGCCACTGCTCCAGCCCCCCTTTTTTATGTTTATAACAGGGCATGGTCTAAATTTCTCAGGTTGGCCTTGAACTTTTGAATCCTGTTTCAGCCTCCAGAGTCACTGGGATTATAGACCCTGCCTGCAATTTGAAACAATGATCAACTATGATTTTTTTCCCCTATCAAATTGGCAAAGATTAAAATTGACTCAGGGCATGGTGGCACACGTCTGTAATCCCAGAGACTCCAGAGACAGAGGCAGGATGATGCCAAGTTGAAAACCAGCCTCAGTAATTTAGTGAGGCTCTATGCAACTTAGCGAGACCCTGTCTCAAAAATAAAAAAATAAAATGGTTGGGGGTGTTGCTCAGTGGTTAAACACCCCTAAATTCCATCTCCAGTACCATAAGTAAAAAATAAATAATAAAAAATAAAACTGACAAAAATTCCAGTTTGGGAGGAGTTGGGGGAAAGTTATGACCCCTGGTGGCGAGAAGGATGAATCCAGTTTCTCTGAGATACTTCGTCAAAATTAACAGCCTTTATGATGTGCATCCCTTCCACTTAGTTTTTCCTTTTCTTGTACTTTATTTCATGAAAATGCCCACAGATGTGTGCAAAAGTGCATATTCCAGGAAGCATTATTATTTTTGTATATTTATTGTGCAGTGCTGGGGAGGGAACCCAGGGCATGCTACACGTTCTAGGCAAGCTGTCCACCCCTGATGTACATGCACCTCCAGCTCCGCTCAGGAAGCATTATTTATAACAGCCAGCAGAAAAGTGTGTGCGTGTGTGTGTGTGTGTGTGTGTGTGTTTGAATATATATTTGAAAACTGAAGGGGGAAAAAAAATCCAGGCACGGTTGCAGGAAACCTGGGAGGCTGAACCAATGTTTTCAAGTTCTAGGGTGGTCTGGGCAACTTAGCAAGACCCTTTCTCAAAATAAAAAATAAAAAAGGGGGCTGGAGCGGTAGCTCAGCGGTTTCGGTGCTTGCCTGGCAAGCACGAGGTCCCGGGTTCAAACCCCAGCACCACGTACACAACTCAGTGTTGGAGCAACTAAGGCCATGTGAAAAACTAAATAAAGTTGTTTCTCTCTGTCTCTCTCACTGTCTTTCTCTCTTAAAAAAAATAAAAATAAAAATAAAAAGCGGGGCTGGAGCGGCGGCTCAGCAGTTACGGGGCTTGCCTGGCAAGTGCAAGTAAGTGAGTTCAAATCCCAGCACCACGTACACAACGGAGCAATGAAGGCCACATGAAAAACTAAATAAAATTGATTCTCTGTCTCTCTCTCTCACTGTCCCTCTCTCTTTAAAAATAAATAAATAGGGGGCTGGAGCGGTGGCTTGGTGGTTACGGTGCTTGCCCAGCATGCACAAGTACACAGGTTCAAACCCCAGCAACCCACATACACAACTAAGTGTCAGAGCAACTAAAGCCATGTGAAAAACTCAATAAAAAATTGATTCTCTCTGTCTCTCTCTATCTCTCTCTCTCACTGTCCTTCTCTCTTTAAAAATAAATAAATAAATAAATAAATAAATAATAGGGGCTGGAGCGGTGTCTTGGTGGTTACAGTGCTTGCCTGGCATGCACAAGTACACGGGTTCAAATCCCAGCATTACGTACACAGCTAAGTGTCAGAGCAACGAAAGCCAGGTGAAAAACTCAATAAAAAATTGATTCTCTCTCTCTCTCTCTCTCTCACTGTCCTTCTCTCTTAAAATAAATAAATAAATAAAAATGGTTGGGGATGTAACTCAGTGATAGAGTACCCTTGGGTAAATCCCCAGTACCTAAAACACACGCATGTGCCCTCACGCACAATGCTGAAGACTCCCACCACTACGTTGATGTGGGGGTCTTGACTGTCTCTACGTTAATAGCAATCATTATAGAGTTGTTTGCATTTTCCATCCTCTGTGCAACGGTCTAGTAATGCATGAACTTTTAAATTTTTTTTTAAGAGAGAGGGACAGTGAGGGAATCAACTTTATGTAGTTTTTCCCGTGGCTTTCGTTGCCCCCACACTTCCCTGTGCAGTTGGTGCTGGGATTTGAACCCGTGTCCTCGCAGCTGCCAGGCAAGCGCTATACGCGCGGAGCCACCACTCCAGCCCCTACATGAACTTATTTTAAATTGGTATTTATAAACCTTGAAATAACAGTGGCAAGGGCATCTGCGCGTTAACTGAGAAAAGCAGAACAAAAATTTAAACCACCGTAAGTTCTGAACTAAGTAAATAAAAGTATACTCAAGAAAAAAAAATCAGAAAGGGAAATCCATGAGTGGAAGATTGAGAATGAAACATTCTTTCCATTTGCCTGGGTTTTCAGTTTTACTATAGAATGTATACTACATTTTTAACAACAACAACAAACAAACTTTAAAATTAACCGCGGGCGTCCTACAAGAGTGCGGAGAGCTGCGGTGAGCATCATCACATGGACCTGCCCCGTGCGATCGCAAGAAACTGCAGGTTCCACCGCGAGGCGGGTGTGCGGCAGTGCTGGTGCACTCGGCTTGGTTTGTGCACTTGCACTTCGCGCCCACGCTTGCTAATGAGCGGAGGACCTCGCCTGCGGGCCCTCATGGTCCCTAACTCACTGCCCCTGTGCAGCCTGCTTTGTCCTGAGCCTGCCCGCCCTGCGGCGCCGCGGAGGACCCGAGCCCAGGGTGCGCGGACCGCTCGCCGGTCACCGTGGGGCTCTGGCGCCCTCTGGTGCCTGACTCGGGATGTGCCCAGCTTAGAGGACGCGCTGCCTCCCAAGTTCCCGAATCTCCTGGGGCTGGGAGAGGAAGGATTTCCTTCTCTGACGCTGCCCATGCCAGGCAGGGATCCCTGCCTCTTAAGCATCTCTTCCCCAGAGGTTCCATGGAGTCTCAGCCTACGAGTCCCCAGGGTTTTCCAGGCACCACTTCTCCTTTTCTTCCTTTATTAAATTTGCTTTTTCCGATCTAATTGTTTTTGGGGGAGGGGTCTCACTAAATTCCTGAGACTGACCTGGAATTTAGGATGCTTCTGCCTTAGCCTCCTGAGTAGCTGGGATTACAGGTGTGCGCCACCGTGCCTTGCTCTGACGGTTGAATGCACGCTCAACTCTTCTGCCCAGGAAATATGAACTTATAACCATCCTTATTATTATTTATTGTTGTTGTTCAAAGGGGAGGATGATATCTCAAGAGCAGGGATCTGCATTCAGACTCTTGGCATTTCTGCCATCTGCCAGCTGTGTGACCTCAGGTAATGTTTGCTGAACCTTCATTTCCAGGGCCCAAAGGGACAATAACTGCCTCTCAGGACAGTATAAAGGTCAAATGAAATCAAGAGAAATGGTTTGGAAGCTAGAAAGGCCAAGAGAAAGGTAGATCACCATAGCCCATTTTACCTCTTTGGGGGTCCTTCCCCTCATGTCCCCCTTCCCCAGATCATAAGCCATCTCCACCTCAGAGCCTCCTGCTTCGCCTTTGTTCCCATGTGCTGTCTCGTTCATTTCCTGTCCCCCAAGCCGAGCACAGTGTGGCCCAAAAGGACATTAACTGCTTGTTTGCAAGAGAAGCCCCACTCTTTTCCTATTACCCTTTCACCCAGCTTCTCCCTCCTCCCCATTTGTCCTTACCCTTTAGCCCCAAGATGTCACCACCCTCAGTCTAGGTCCATAGGTCTTTGTGTTCACACTCAGCTCAGCACTCCATTTAGAAGGTGCTTGATCAGTACTTGGTTGGGTTTTTTTAAAAAACTGTTTTTATTTAGTTTTTCATGTGGCTTTCGTTGCTCTGAGATTTTGTTGTGTACATGGTGCTGGGGGTTGGGGGTTGAACTCACACACTCGCACATGCCAGTCAAGTGCTGTAACCACTGAGCCACCGCTCCAGCCCAGTACTTGGTTGGTTGAAAGAAGTTAGGAGTGCAGCGCCCTCCTTTGGACTCTGCCTCTCTGAAGGACATCCACAGAGGGCGAGCCACCAGTGGATGGGGGATGCTCACATCAACACCTTTCCCCTCAGGCATCACCAAGTGCTCAGATGTGTACTTCAGATGCTCTGAGGATTTTATCTCTTCCTGTGTCCCCTACAGCAAGAGTGGGGCTTAGCAGCAATGAGCATGAGGCTGCAGCCACCATATGGCACTTGTATATGTACACGGTGACGCCCATCAACAAAGACCACACCACAGAACCAGGGATAGAAACAACTAGTGTATTGATTTGGGGAGGAGAGAAGGGATGCAGATGGGAAACGGGGAGGCAAGGGGCTCCTTAGTGTTTGTCAATAGCTACTGCCAAGCACCCTCTACCCGCTCACCTTCCTCCTCTGCAGTGGGTCCCTAGCAGGCTCTCACCCTTTCTAGTAGCCTTTCTCTGTCTCCTCCCTGCATCCCACTTGACCTTGACCTCTAGTGACTGGACAGAGAGCCTGTTCAAGGCTCTTAAGGGAAAAGTTAGTTTAGTCTCAAACTAACTTTTCTTCCCCTTTCTTCTACCTCCCACTTCATTCCCATCTCTTGTCTAATAAAATACAGAAAAAGCAAGCACAGCTGGTACTTGGGAGAATTTACGCACCCCGGGGTTGGGGACAGGGGTGGGGACGGGGGGGGGGCAGGCAGAGGAGCCTCAGCCAGGTGTAGTGGAACTGGGGGAGGCCGGACTCAGCTGTCCTCTCTCTCTCACACTCTGAGGCTGGCCTGGCAGTGGGACAGCTGTCCAGAGGAGGCTGGTGGAGAAGACCCCATGCCTGCCTCTCAGGCACCATGTCTCAGGGTCCCCGGGGTGGGGGCGGCAGCCAGGGCAGCAAAGCAGAAACTAAGTTCTGTAAAAGCACCCCTTTCCCTTGGCTTCCGGAGGAAGCCCTCTTTGGTTTTAAGGCAGATATTGAGTTTCCTGGAAGCAGGGAAAGGAAGGGGAGAAATGAGGATTGAGATAGAGGCTTTTTTTTGTTTGTGTTTTTCCTTCAGTATAAAACCACTGTAGAAAATAACTTCTCTTAGAAAATAAACAAAACCAAAAAAAAATACAGAAGAAAAAATACCGAAGGGGGTATTTTTCTTTGGCTTCAAGCCTGCTCCTGCAAGGTACAGGGCAGTGGGTGGGGATAAGGTAAGGAGGAAGCACGTGGCCTCCACCCCCACCCTGCCTGGACGGTCCCAGATTACATGATGCTGCAGTTCTGGGGGCTCTAAGAGAGAAGAGAGGGGAGAGGTGTGAGAAGCAGTGGTTAGATGTGTCCCCTCCCCACAGAGCTACCTCCCCAAAACCTCACACCGTAGCCCTGCACCTGCCCTCGAGTCTGGGGCTCAGACGGGAGGGGCAGGATGCATGGATGGGTTATCTAGGACTTGGGCTGCAGGGAGGAGGCTCCCACTCCCCCGGGCTGCGGGAGAGAAGGCTCTCCACCCACCCAAAGGTTCCCCTTGTCCTAACCCTCAATGACCAGGGTCCTGCCTAGGGGGGGGTGGAAGTGAAGGGATGACTCACCTGGGTCCGGGGGCTAGAGTTGCCCAGGAGGTAGGAGCGGGTGACCAGGTTGTCCCCGAAGCTGCCACCCCCACTGCCCCCCACACTGCGGTAGCTGCGAGTGACTGTGACACTGGAGGCAGAAGAGCCAGAGGAGATGGATCCGCCCACCTGGGCTCCCGAGCCGCTGGCAGACGCCTTGTCGGCAGGCTGCCCACATGTCCCACACAGCACAGTACGGGAGCGCAGGTTGTACTCAGCGGGGTCCCCCGAGCTGCTGCAGTGGGAGCCCTGGGGAGGGAGACAAGGCTCAGGCGGGACGGCGAGTCTGGGACCAGCTGCTCAGGCCCAGCACCCAGGCTCAGGGATCCTATAAGTTCTCAGTCACTAAGCAGGAAGGTGGGGTTCTGTGCCCAGGGAGCCAGAGGGCAATAGGGACTTGGGAGGCCAGGGGCTGGGAAGAAGGATGTGAAAGGGCAAAAGGATCAGGAAGACTTGGGGACAGAGAGCTATGGTTTAGACTCTTCTTCTAAATCTTCTAAACCTAAGAGGAATAGGATGGAGGGAAAGCAAGCTTGTAGAGCAGCAGGCATGCAAAATCTAATTTGTGGGAGGGACAGGAATGAGGGGACACTGTTGCAGGAAAAGGAGGGCCGTGAGAGGATGCGCAAGCACTAGGACTGGGGAAGGGCAAGCAAGGAAACGCATGCGACAGGAATGGGGGAGAGAGGCAGGGCCGGGGTGCCCCACCTCTGTCCTCCTGTCCCCTTCCCAGCACACAAATCCAGACCCTTGTCCACTGCTCCCGTGGGATTACTCCATGGCATCAGAAAGTTCCCACTCCCTGCCTTACCAGAGTAGGGCACCCAGACACCTGGGTTCCCTGTTCAAGGTATAGGGAGGAGAGAGAAGAAAGGCCAGGGCAGCAAGTGAAGTTCCAAAACATTCTTTAATGAAAAGACTTTGGCAAGGGAGGCAGGGAGAGGCTGCCCCAGGCCTGGCTGGGTGGCCCAGTGTGGGTGGGGCCTCAGCGGCGGCTGCCACTCACGTGGTGGTGATGGAGCAGGTCATCTCCATCCTCATCCTCGTCGTCCTCAACCACGGTCACTGATCGCACCAGCTTGCGCATAGCCACCTCCTGGAGGAACATAGGACCAGGACCAGGCATCAGCAGGTGAGGACCAGGGAGGGGTGTGCTGCGTATCTAGCCACACGGACCACCTAGAACCTTCGTGCCGCTCACCCTGTCCTCTGTGATACTGGAGCCGAGGAACTAGCTTCTACTGAGAGATGCTGTCGGGCTGTCTGGGGAGGGATATGGCTCTCCTTCAGCAACCCCTGCTGGCTCACTTCCACCCAACATGCTCATGGGGCAGTGGCATGTCCAATGAGGACGGCCCCTAGGTCAGGTCTCAGTGAACTCAAATGAGTTCTAGTCTTGGCTTCTAGACTTGGGGCACTTGGGGCAACTGAGACTCATGGCGGCTAAATAACTCAAACTCCCCAGCAGCCAAAGAGCCCAGCTAGGCAGATCCATCTCCTCTGCCTCTTTTGCCTCCGGCCTGTTTCCTCCTCTGTTTGCCTGCTGGGTGGGGCCTCTGGGGCCTACACCACAGAGTTCTCTGGGAAGTGGCCCTGAGTAGGTCCCCTTGGCTTGTGGGGACCTGGCTCCCATTTTGGCCTCCAGGAGAAGCTTCATCCAGCAAGGGGCCAGCTGCGGTACTCACTTCCCCAGTGGAGTTGATGAGAGCCGTGCGCAGGCTGTTGCCGCAGCCCCAGGTGTTCTGGGCTTTCCACACCAAGTCAGAAGGGGGGCTATGGGTGGCTCCAGCCCCTGCAGCCCAGATCTGGGAAAAGAGATCAAGAAGGGTGCTCACTCTAGCACCCGCAGGCTAACCCATCCCCAATGAAGGCTACCCCAGAGTCCCAAGCACCCCACTACTCACCGTCACCACCTGCCCAGCCTTCAGGGTGAACTTGGGTGGGAAGCGGTAAGTCAGCAAGGGATCGTCTCCATTTTGGCGCTTGATCTGCCAATTGCCCATGGACTGGTCCTGCCAGAAGGGGACGGAAGAGGAAAGAAGTGGGGCATCTCAACTAGACTTAAGGGCCCAGGCAGGCGGTGGGTGCATGGTGATGTGCACCTGTAACCCCAGCTACTTGGGAGGCTTGAGGCAGGAGGATGGCTTGAGCCCAGGTGTTCAAAACCAGCCTGGGCAACACAGTGAGTCCCCCACCTTGAAAACAAAATGAAACAAAACAAAAGAGAGCCCAGGCAGGCCTGCCACCATGCAGAGGCCTCTCTTCCCCCAAGGATAGCAGCTCTGCTCTACCTACATCCTTCATCTTCCCAACAACTGAGACTTAGAGATGACTATTCACCCTCTTCTTATTTTATTTTATTCTTTATGGTCCTAGGGATTGAACCCAGGGGTATTCTACCACTGAATTATATCCACAGCCCTTTTTATTTTTTATTTATTTTGGTTCTGGGAATTGAACCCAGGGGCACTTAACCACTAAGCCACATCCCCAGCCCCTCCTTATTTTTTATTTTGACAGGGTCTCACTAAATTGCTCAGGGCCTCACCAAGTGGCTGAGGCTGGCTTTGAACTCCTGCCTCAGCCTCACAGGTTGCTGGGATTACAGGTGTGTGCCACCACTCCCAGCTTCTTCCTGATTTTGCAGCTGAGGAAACCAATGCTCTTCATGGTTAAATAAGCTTCCCAAGGTCTCACAGTCACCGGGTCCAGGGAGCAGCTGTGTTCCCTGAGACCTCACCCAGGGCGCTTACCTCGTTGGATTTGTTGCGCAGCCGCACAAACTTGCCCTCCTCATCCACCTCCTCCACGGCCACACGTCCGCTGGTGCGAGCATGCTGTGAGAAGCTACTGCGGCTCTCGGTGGACTCCAGCTTGCGCTTCTTGGTGATACTTCCCCCACCCTGCGACTGGGATGAGTGGGAGGAGGCTCGGCCACGGCTGCGCTGGGAGGTAGGGCTGGGAGACAGGCGTAGCCTAGGAAACAGGAGACAAGGAAGGGGACCTGGTCAAGGCAAGTGGCAGGCCAGAAGCTACTGCTGGCACCTCCTGACGCCTCCCAACCTACCTCTCCTCCTCGCCCTCCAGGAGCTTGCGATAGGCATGGATCTCCATGTCCAGGGCCAGCTTGATGTCCAGCAGCTCCTGGTACTCATCCAGCTGCTGCTGCATCCTTGCCCGCATTTCAGCCATCTCCCGTTCCTTCTCTGCCAGCAGCCGCCGGCTGGTGTCCCGCTCACGGGCCAGGGAGTCTTCCAGGTCCCGAAGTTTGGCCTCCTTGGCTGCCAGCTGCGGGTAGAGAAACCACACATCTGATTGAGCCTCCAAGGTCCCCAAGTATGCAGAAAGAAAGGTATTTGGGTAAGGCGTAGATTGTACCCAGGACCTTCTCCAGGATCTCTCATTAGAGCTCGCTGCAGGTTCTAAAGTGGCGACCAGGAAGTCCTTCCCAGTATCTAACCACTATCTCTTGCTGAGGCTAGACCCATTCCCTTCTATCACAAACGGCACAGCCAGCTAGAGTAATAGTCATGCTTTCAACCTTCTGCTGCAGAGTATTATGGTAGATCTGTGAGTTCAGGACAACAAGAATGATCTCAATTTTCAAGTGGGCAATCCAATGTTCTGAAGGTAAGAGGAAGAACTGGAGTAGCAGACAGGTTGTTGGACTCCCAATCGCAGACCCTTCTCTCAGTCTGTGGTCTTGAGGACCTGTTCTATCCCTCCTCCCCCAGAAGCCTCTACCTACATCTCCCAGCCTAATGGCCCCTGGCAAAAGACGTGGGGGACTGTCGTGCGGTGGCTTAGCAGTTACGGTGCTTGCCTGGCATGGGTGAGGACGCGGGTTCAAACCCCAGCACCACGTGCACAATAGAGTGTTGGAGGAAACAAAGGCTGCATAAATAAAAATCGATTCTGTGCCTCTCTCTTTAAAAAAATAAATAAATAAATAAGAGGAGAGCTGGGGCATCACCTGCTTCTGGAGCTGGCTGAGCTGGGCTGAGAGGCTGTCGATGCGGATGCGGGACTGCTGCAGCTCCTCATGGGCGGCCCCCACCAGGTTGCTGTTCCTCTCAGCTGACTGCCTGGCGTTATCCAGCTGCAGGGAGCACACACAGTCAGGATTGCAGGGAAGGACAGAGGGAGGGGCCTGGCGACAGCATCACTGCTGCAGCCTCAGGTCCTGGAACCGCCTGAGCTCCCAGCTACCATTTGCTAATCCTCCCAGGCCCATCCCAGGGCAGGCAGGGGTAGGGCTGCCGGGAGAACAAGCACCTTGGCAGAATAGGTCTTCTCCAGTTCCTTCTTGTACTGCTCCACCTGGTCCTCGTGCTGGGCTCGCAGCTCCTGCAGGGCATCTGCCAGCCGGCTCTCAAACTCGCGCTGTTTCCCATTATCGATCTCTACCAACCGCGTCTCATGGCGGCGCTTGGTCTCACGAAGCTCCTAGAAGGGTGGGATTGAGGACACGGAGACTGAAATCAGAACTGGTTCTTTAGAAGTTGAGACCCAGGGAGTTGAAGCAGTGGCTCAGCCATTAGAGTGCTTGCCTGGCATGTGCAAGGACCGGGGTTTGAACGCCAGCACCACATATGCAACAAAGCGTTGGAGAAACAAAGGCCAGATGAAAAAGCAATTGATTCTCTCTCTCTCTCACTCTCCCTTGCATGCTCTCTCTCTTTCTCTTTTATTTATTTATTTATTTATTTATTTATTTATTCCAGGGCT
>PVKS010000305.1:11323-102098 GCA_004027875.1 Aplodontia rufa
AAGTTTTGACCCGGAAGGCCAAACTCCCTGCCCAGCCCTACGCCCACAAGCCACCCTCAGGCCCACTTTGGGTTGGGAGTTGGGTGCTGGCCATCCCTGATGCCCTGTCCACTAGTCCCCCAGGAGACTCAGGCTGCTGAGCTCAGTGTACAGCTTATCTCCTTGCCCTGTTTCTGCCACCACCCAGTCCCAGCCCTCTGGCCTACAAGGCACGGTCCCCACCTCACTATAGATGTTCTTCTGGAAGTCCAGTTCCTCCTTCAGGGTCTGCAGCCTGTTTTCAGCATCCACCCGCCGCAGCATCTCATCCTGAAGTTGCTTCTTGGCCTCACCCAGAGCTGCCTCGAGCTGAGAACAAGTGGGGAGAGGTTAGAGAGAGGGGTCTCAGAGCATAAGAACTGGAAAGAAGCTGAGCAATGGCTGTTCCCAGGGATGCGTTATACGTGGCAAAACGTGCAGGGAAGTGAGGGCCTTGGATGCCTATGGAGGTAAGGATGCCTACTCTGAGTAGGTACCCTGCTAAGAAACCAAAGTTAAACTGGGCATAGAGGCGCACATCTGTAATCACAGCAACTCGGAAAGCTGAGGTAGGAAGATGACAGTTCAAGGCCGGTCTCATGAATTCAGCTGGACCGTGTCTCAAAATATAAAATAAAAAGGGTTGAGGGGTTAGCTCAGTGGTACAGCACTCCTGAGTTCAAGATCCGGTAACACACAGACACAGAACAATCAGAAATCAAAGATAAACTCCTCTTTCACCACCAGACCTCACGTCCCTGGAACAACACACAAGTTGCCATAAAGGAGATTGTACTTGGTACTGAGGGCATGAGAGGGAAGGAACCAAAGTTTGCCTGGTGGGGTGCAGGGCCTGGGAAGCCCTCCATGTGTCTGAGACCCGAAACACGGGTTAGTGGGACCTGGGTAGGGGCACTGTTGTGACTGTAGGGGCAGAGACCCTTGTGCGAGGGCACAGAGGTGTGAAGGTACGCGTGTTCTGGGGTCTTCAGGCAGATGAGTAGTGCTGGAGCCTGGACTGCGGGGTGAGGAGATGCGATGCAGAGGTGGCTGGACCAGTATGTGGGGAGTGGGTCTCGAAGAGATGCCCTTATCTGCTGGGTGTGGTAGTGAATGCCTCTAAGCCCAGGGACTTGGGAGGCTGAGGTAGGAGGATTTCAAGTTTGAAGCCAGCCTCAGCAACTTAGTGAGGTCCTCAGAAACTTAGCAAGACCCTTGTCTCCAAATAAAAAAACAAAAAGGGCAGGGAATGGGGGCTGGAGCGGTGGCTCAGCGGTTTCGGTGCTTGCCTGGCATGCGCAAGGACCTGGGTTCAATCCCCAGCACCACATACACAAATAAAGGAAAAACAAAAATCAGATGAAAAAAAAATTCTCTTTTTTTGTTTTGTAAGAGAGAAAGACAGAGAGAGAGAGACAGAGAGAATCAATTTTTACTGAGTTTTTCACATGGCTTTTGTTGCTCTGAGACTTAACCATGTACGTGGGTGCTGGGGTTTGAACCCATGTACTTGCACATGCCGGGCAAGCACCGCAACCGCCGAGCCACCTCCCCCCACTTCTCTTTTTTTTTTTTAAAGAGAGAGGGACAGTGAGAGAGATAGAGAAAGAGAGAAACAACTTTATTTAGTTTTTCACATGGCCTTAGTTGCTCCAACACTCAGTTGTGTACGTGGTGCTGGGGTTTGAACCCGGGTCCTCGTGCTTGCCAGGCAAGCGCCGAAACTGCTGAGCCACCGCTCCAGCCCCCCCCCCTCTTAAAGAAAAAAATTAAAAATAAAAAAGAGGGCAGGGAATGTAGCTCAGTAGTAAATTGCCCTTGGGGTCAACCCTCAAGTAGTACTAATATATAGTATAGTATAGTAGTAGTACTAATAAATAAAAGGGATAGTGAGAATGTAGTGAAGCATCATTGTGGTGGAGCATCGTGGTGGAGCATCCCTGGGTTCTAACCCCAGTTATAAGAGGGGAAAGGAAAAAAATTTCCCACAAAAAGAGCCTCTGAAGTCTGAGCCGGGGAACTTACTAAGACATTCATTTTGGAAAGCTCGGGTCAGTGCAGCGGGAGAGGACTGAGGGAAGATGGAACTGAAGGGAGGACACCCTGGAGAATAGGGCTCATCCATGGTTTTGGAGTTGACCTGCTGGCTTATTCCAGCCTCTCCAAGGTGTACTGAGGGGACAGAGCCTGGGAGGGAGGGCACTGACTCTAGTCCTGGCCCTGCTCTCAGCAGATGAGGCTGTGAAACGGAACAGGCCAGCTTCTTCAATTCCATTGTAACAGGAGAAATCAGAGGAAACTGAAAGCCACCATATGCACACAAGGCATTATTGACATACATCCCACTGTAATTAGCCATCAGCTTCTCGTATGGCCACGGTGGATGGCTACTCCACTTCCCCTCCCCTCCAGAGAGGTCAAGAGCTGGCTGGGAAGGCCAGGCTGGAAAGGATTCAAGGTGCGTTCTTTGTAAAGTTAAATGGAAATGGTTTGGGGCTGGAGCGGTGGCTCAGCGGTTTTGGCGCTTGCCTGGCAAGCCTGAGGACCCAGGTTCAAACCCCAGCACCATGTACACAACTAAGTGTTGGAGCAACTAAGGCCATGTGAAAAACTAAATAGTGTTGTTTCTCTCTTAAAAGAAAAAAAAAAAACGGAAATGGTTTGTGGATTACTTTCAGTGCACTGTGCTGGGTGCCACCAGCAGGCAAAGACGGATTGGATGCAGTGTGGGTGGGCAAACTGATGCGAGGACAGGTGAACAGCCCCGGGACCGAGTTACACACCAGGCACCTTCTAGGACCAGGGTAGAACCATCAGTGTGCGCGTGTCAGGTGGGGTCAAAGGAGGGTGGCCTACCTTGGCCACCTGCCCCCGAAGATCATGTAGCTCGCCCTCCAGCGTGCGTTTCTCACTGAGAGCAGTGCTCAGCGCGGCCTCCTTGGAGTTCAGAAGAGCTTCCAGGTCCTTGAGCCGGGCCTGGGCGGCCAACAAGTCGCCCTCCTTCTTGGTATTGCTAAAGAAAAGAGGGAAGAGTGGGTCTCAGAGGAGTCCAGTCTCAGAGGAGGAGGCTGGGTTCCCAAGAGGTCTGCCGGGAGGCTGGCGCTGCTGTCCTCCAAACTGCCAGCAGAGGGCGTCCTTGCTTTAGGTTTACATTGCCTGCCTCTGGCTGGGCTTCCATCTCCCCCAAGGTTCCCCAAAACCCCTTTCCTGCCTCTCCACCCTTCCCATGACTCAGGACTCAGGAACGTGCCTGGGGCTAAGGGCAAAGCTAGATCCCATGATATGAATGCTTTTCCCTCTCTTCCCATTCCTTCCCAAAGAGACAGGGGCACCTTTGTCTCCCACCCCTTCCCACGCAGGGCCTTAACTTTCCCCTCCCGAGGCAACACCCACTTTCCATTCAGCCTCAGCTTCCCTCCCTCTGAAGATCCAGACAGCTAGGCTCCTGGCCCTGGGGGTCCTGTGTACCTAATCCTTCTCAGTGTGAGCCCCAAAGTTATGGGGCCCTTCTTCTAATAACCCTTTTACAGACTCGGATTACAGGAAAGAAAAGTCCAGGTGCTCAGGGACACCTGGGACAGGACTGGGAAGGGCAGTTTTGGCCTTTCCTCTCTCAGGACTCTGATCTGGGCAGAACAAAGGAGTCCCAGCCTCTATCACAGCCCTGAGAGAATACTGAAACCTACACGTATCAGCCAGAAGTTTCAGCATCTGGCTCCAGATGTGGCTTCCAGTCCTTCAGGTTCATCTGCACTCCAACCTTGAGCTTCCCTGCTCCTCAGAGCTTTAGGTGAAATAGACTACTCTGTCCTCCTGCACCTTCCTGAGCTTCTAGTTATTCTGCCAGAGAATTGGAGAAATAGAGGGGTCTTACATTCTTACAAGGCTCTGGGGAACCCAAGAACTTTCCAGATATTGCAATCCCCTCACAAGTACAGGGTGAGGGCTGGAGTGGCAGCTCAGAGGTTACAGCGCTTGCCTTGCATGCGCAAGGACGCGGGTTCAAACCCCAGCTCCATGTACACAATGAAGTGTCCGAGCAATGAAAGTCACATGAAAAACTAAATAAAATTGATTCTTTCTCTTTCTCTGTCTCTCACTGTCCCTCTCTCTTTTAAGAAAGAAAAAAAAAAAAAATACAGGGTGAGAAAAGGTAGTGGGCCCAGGCAATGGCAGGAGAGATCCAAGGGCCTGGTCAGCGGCCACATGTAATACATGAGTCTTCAAGCATGAGTCCACCAGGGCAGATGGCAGAAAGGAAAACCAAGCGTAGGCAGGCAGGTAAAACCTACCCCAGCAAGGAGAAGAGCAGCCCTGCCAACTATTTTCTCCTGCCACAAAAGCCCTCAATGTCACATGACCCAACAATTCACTCTGAAGCCCGGGAGAGAGAAGACTGGACTTGCAGAAGCTCTGAAGGGAGGAGCCACTTGGGAGATTCCAAATAAGGAGTCAACCCTCCAACTGGGCTCCACTTGGCTGGGAGGGAGACACAGGGACACCCCGAGGGGCCGGGGCAGGACAGCCTGTGTACTTGCTCCATCCACCCCTCAGAATAGGTTGTTTAATGCAGCGGTATCTGTCCCCAGCAAAACAGAGGCCCTGCTAGGCCAGAGGATGTCTCCCTCCTCTGTCTCAGCCTGAAAAGCTAAAAATAAAGTCAAAACCCAGCTCAGGTTTTGGCTGCTGTCCGGCCCAGCCCCTGGCTGGGAGTGCAGCCCCAACTTTCCATGACTTCAGAACTTTTCCGAAGCTGAGGCAGCCGCAGGGGGAGGAGGGAGAATGAAGAAAAACTGCTGGTAAAGTGAAGCCACACAGCAGACATCGATTCACAGAGCTCCTTGGGCTGACTCCCAGGCTGGCAAAGGGCCTCACGGAAGAGGCCTTTCTACCCTGAAGCCTAACGGCTGCAGCTGGTTCTACGGGAGACTCTCAGAACTTAGAGAACCAGAAGGGTGTGATAGTACACTCCTATAATCCCAGCAACTTGGGAGTCTGAGGCGGGAGGATCGCAAGGTTGAGGCCAGTCTTAGCAATTTAGCAAGACCGTGTCTCAAAATAAAAAAATAAAAGGGCTGAGGATGGAGTGATAGAGCGTCCTTGGGTTCAATTCCCAGTACAGGGGTTGGGGATTTAGCTCAGTGGCAGAGCGCTTGCCCAGCACGCACAAGACCCCGAGTTCGGTCCTCAACCCTGAAAAAACAAAAACAAAAACAAAAAAATCCCCAGTACAACATAAATAAATAAATTAAAAATAAAAATAATTTAGAGAACCAGTTTAGTTTTAACTATGAGGAAACTGAGTCACAGAAGAAAGTGGATGGCCCAGTGTCAAGCACTGCAAGCCAGTTCAGGGACAGTGTTCCAGTCTTCCCGCTCCATTCACTACCTTCCTAAGTCACAGGCTTGAGTGAACAGAGAAGCCAGGGGGAAGAAAGAAGAGTTTTTGCTTTTCTGTATTTTAAGTCTAACCCTTTTTGCTTCCTGCTGCTACCAAAAGTGGGGGTGGTGGTAACAAAAATAATAAATAGTCATAGGCGGGAGTGATAGCACATGCCAATAATCCCAGCTACTTGGGAGGCTGAGGCAGGAGGATCACACATTTGAGGCCAACCTGGGCAACTTAATGAGATCCTGTCTCAAAAAAATAATAAACAGCTTGGGATGTAGCTCAGTGGTCTAGCAAAAAATAATAATAATAAATAAAAATAATCACATACAGTCACGTCAAACATCCCTTAATGATGGGGTCATGTTCCGAGAGATGTGTTATTAGGCAATTTTGTCATTGTGTGAACATCATAGAATGCACTTATGTAAAGCAAGACAGCTACAATGACATTAGACTATCTATATAATCTTATAGAACAAGGATGAAACCACCCTTGTTCATTTATGTGGCCTGTCGCTGATCAAAACATTATTTTGTGGTGCTGTATTATAATAGCACTTACATAGAGCTTATTATGTGCCAGGCACTTCCCTGAAGTATTACAGTGTCAACACATTTACCCTTCACAGCCACCCTCTTAGACATTGTGACTACGTGTTTATGGAAACTGAGGCAGAGAGAGGTATGTCCAGGGTCCGGCAGCCAGTACACAGCAAAGCTGGAAACGAATGCTGCACTGATTTGGCACATACCCTGATATATTGGTCTCCTGCTAAATTAAAGGAGCCGTTTGCCTTTCTCTCCTGGAGGTTTGACTCCGACCAGAAAGAGAGGCCATTAGGACTAAGACGAGCCCTGCAGATGAGGGAAACCACGAGCAAAGAGAGGGAAGCGAGGAAGGGCCCTTGTGGTTTTCTTAGTCAGGCATGGGGAGATCCCATCTGCAGGGAAGAAGCCACTATCACCCATGGGCTCATGACTCAGACCTCAGCTCTGCAGCCAGGGAGTCACATGCACACTCCAAGAGATGGCCAGGGGTAGGACAGACTCAGCCTCTCCTACCTCCTCCCTAGGCCTGCCTGTTCACCACCAAACACCATTTCCTTCCTAGGAGACTGCTCTGGATCCAGCAGGGCACTGGCCAGACATTCAGTCCCTGGGTAGTGGTGCTGTCCAGGCCCCAGTGCATTTTGGGGTGTCAACAGGAAAGCTGGGGGCATGCTGCACGCCATCGTCCTGGTGTGGGTTGGCAGGGAGGAAAGGGTGGAGCAGGTGGGAAAGCTGGGAAGGGATGGGAGCCTGGGGCTCCTCAGGTGACTCATGCCCAGGCAGACAATACCAGGGCAGGAGCGGGAAATCCTCTAGTGCTCACAGGGGGCCTGGTACCATGCTGGAGGGCCAACTCTTCCCTATGCCACATCCTTCCAGGCTCCCCAAGCATGGGAGTGCCTGCATCCCAGGGGCCCCTTGAGACAAGAAGGGCTGGGCATCCTGTTTAACTCATCCCACAGTTGGCAAATCCCATGTCACAAAGAGAGAAGGGAGGGAGGGAGGGGAGCAGAGAGAAATGAGAGGAGAGCCGGTGTGGTGCGCAGCTGGGGTCAGCTAGGCTGAGGCTGGCAGTCGGAAGCTGGGTTCCCAGGGTTCCCAGGCCGTTGCAGGCCGGGCTTTCGGTTGCTTTGGAGAAGAAAGGCACCAGGCAGCGGAGAGGCTGCGGGCACAGGGCCAGGCGCTGACCCGCCCACTGAGTCACCCTCCTTAGCCCAGCTCGGATGCCAGATATGGAAGCCGGCAAGCAGCCTGTTTGGGCCGGGTTGCTGGGAGCAACATGCTAGGCCCGGAGGGAGCGGCCTGCGTTTCCTCCCTGGCCTGGGAGACAGACAGGCTGGACAGACTTTACACTCGGGCTAAAAATAATTGGATGGGAGGGGAAGGCGGCAGGGGGCGGCGCGAAGGTACGGACCTGCCCTGCAGGGCTCATACTGACTGGCCCGGCCGGCAGCCCAGCCTCACCTGCCCTCGGAGTTCCCCATCGCTGGGCAGCCTTCTACCTGGTGGGGGGATGGGGGTGGGAGGAGCAAAGGTCTCAGAGCCCCTGGGCATTTCCTGCCTGCCAGGAAAGGGCGACCCCTGTGGCTGGGCAGGCTGGGTGAGCAGACCTCTGCCTAGGCCGACTTTCTGCCACCACCCTAAGCCAGCCTGCAAGTCCCTATCTCCCCACTGGGTTTCTTGTTTGTTGTTCTCATTAACAAAGCAGTCAATTCCTCCCCCCTCCACCCGACCCCTGCCCCAGTACTTGGTGTTGAACCCAAGGGTGCTCCACTACTGAGCTACATCTTCAGCCCTTTTTATTTTTTGAGACAGAATTTCGCTACATTATTGAGGCTGACCTCCAACTTTCAATCCTTCTGCCTCCAGCCTCCCAAGTAGCTGGGATTACAGGCGTGGGCCACGGTGCTGTCAATTCCCTTTATTTTTAAATTTTTTACATACACATATGATCTGTACAATGTACATTCAATATAGGAAACTATATACTTGACCCACCCCTTTGATTGTTCTAGTAACTCCTCCCATTGCCTATAGGCTCCCTTCCTGCCCCTTTCCTCTGTACCCATTCCCCATACCTCAGTAGAGTTCCACCCAGCAGAGCCCAGTCCTGATGATTTCAGCTGGTGTTTTACTCTGAGGATTTTTCTGTTTGTCCCCTGAATTTGCTGAGATTAGATGGCTCGTATGCTCAGGGATTTTATTTTATTTTTATTTTATTTTATTTTTAAGAGAGGGTGGAGGCGGGAGTGGGAGAGAAAGAGAGAAAATCAATTTTATTTATATTTTCATCTGGCCTTTCTTCTCTGACACTGAGTTGTGTATGTCGTGCTGGGGTTTGAACCCGGGTCCTCACGCATGCCAGGCACGTGCTCACACCGGCTGAGCCACGGCTCCAGCCCCTGCTCAGGGATTTTAGAGCGACCTTCTTTGGGGCCAATTCCTGTACTTTTACAGATGAGAAAACCAAGGCCTGGAGAAGGGCAGGGTCACCTGAGGACACTCAGAGCAGACAGAGATGGGGCTTGGGGTAGAGCTTAGAGGTAGAGCACTTGTTTAGCAGGTGCAAGGCCCTGAGCTCAATCCCATTTTTTACCAAAAAATGAAAGAGAAAGGAGCAAGGCAGGCTGCACAAAGGGCAGGAGACATGTAACCCTTTGCCTCGATTGCTGGGAGACACTCCAGTCGGAGCAGCTGAGGCCTAGTGAATCTGCCACTCCCAACCACGCTCAGACATCACACAAACCCACAACTATGTGCAGCCACCAGGGGTGACCACTACCACGGGAACCACTGCTTATTTTCTTGACTGGTCTGTGGGTCAGTGGCCACTCTCAGGTAAAGGCAGAATGTGGGCAGCTGGCTCCCCCACCTTGGCATCGGAGGCACTAGTTCTCTCTGGAAAAGGGATCTTGAAAAGAGGAAAAGAGAGGGGGCAGGTGTTCCAGAGACTTAGAAGCCTCTTAAGCCTCCCCCAAACCCTATCCTGTGAAGTTCTGAATGTCTTTCATTTTTCTTTTTCTTTCTTTTTTTTCTTTTTTAAGATCTGAGCGTCTTAAACCTGGAAAGCACATGGCAGGGCCCATGTATGGACCACCCCTGACTTCCCTGCATGGGCACATGCACCCACAGCTGGTAAGATTCAGTTTCTGCATGCCTCTCTTGGGTGTGACACCCACCAAATATGCTCAGATTCCCTTCCAGGGCAGCCAGGTTCCCATTTGCCCTTTCCTAAGACAAAGCTGGGTCTCAGTTCCAGGCGAAGGGAGGAGTTGGGTTGGGGGGCACTGGTGTTAAGAGGGGCATAGGAGGCCTCCTGACATGTTCAGACACAACTCCAGCAGAGGCGCTGGGCCTGGCAGGGGGCCAGGACTGAGTCACAGCTGCTGGGTGTATCAACGTGGCATTGTACAGAGTGGGAGAAACTTGGGGCCAGAGGCCAGAGCTCTGGGGTCCTGGATAACAGGTAGGGCTGGCTTCTCAACAACCCCTATCAAAGGCCACTGTCCATCCTCCTGGCCTATCTCTCCAGAAGCCATTCCTATGTAGGACCTGGGGATGGACCAAAAGAAAGGCAAGGAGGAGAGAGATGGCCTACGAAGGAGGCAGAATGTTCCCCCTCTGGGAGGGAAGGAGGCTCCTGGTCAGAGGGTGGGGCCTTTAGGGAATCCTCATGAAATGTCCACTCAGCAGTGCCTTCCTAGGACTTATTAGCCCTCCATCTTGTGGCGCATAGTTATTAACCCTGACAGTACTGGGACAGCGTAAGTGGCCCCACCCCAAGGTCAGGAGAGGAAGTGGGGAGGACCTAGCAGTTCTGGTCCTGCCACATTCCAGCTAAAGCTGCCAAGATGCAGTGTTCTGTCCCAGCCGGCAGAGGGTGGCAGCACCAGAGCCTTGGGAAGAAGAGGAGCTGTTCCATTCCCAGAGAGCCTGCCCTCCACTACCCAGAGGCCCGACCCTTTGGACAAAGCATCTTTAGCTCCCCTGATCCCCCCTGAATGGACTCATGCACCCCATTCCCCTCCACTTGTCCCCCACAAAATGTACCATTGCCCTTCTTGCTGTAACTTGAATTTAGTTCTCAAGGAAAGGCTGCCCCTCAGACTTTCCTTGCCTGACTTGACTGGACAAGCTGTGGGTCTTCCGTCCACTCTACACTTTGCCCTCTACCGTGACTCAGCTGCCCCGCTGGGTCCGGGATGGCAGCCAGAATTATTCCTGGCAGGCGGGAATCTGGCTTTCTCTCCCACAACTAGGGTAAGAAGGGCCCCCTTCCCAAACTCCGTCCCCTTTCCAAAGGGACTAGGAAGGACCAGAAGCAGAGTGGCTCCCCCAACTTGAGGCTGAGCTGCCTCAGGTTGGGAGAGCAACTCTGGGTGCAAGAAGAGTGGAAAGTAGGCAGGTCAAGGTCACCATGAGCCTTCCTCTGCTCCAGGCATTCGCCATCTAAGCCCGGCCAGCTCCACGTAGCAGTCCTGCCGAGGGCCTATTTTCTAGCCTCTACACTGGTCACTCCATGGGAGTCATGCCGGTGCCGACTGTCCCTGTCCTACTACATGATGCAGCCCTTTACACTGTCCTGAAGGAGAGGCACTGAAAACGAATTGTCCTTTCCTACCAGCAATGAAAACAAAGCACACGCCAAGAAGGTAATGTCACAATAGTTAACCATTTCTAACACACTGCCTTTGGGAAATAGAGAATACCAGTGTTTTTAATTCCACTGCTTGCAGGAAAATGTTCATTGAGAATAACACTGACTATGAATTATATTCACATTGATTAGATTTGATTTTACTATTAATAGCTTGTTATTTTAGAGGACTACTTTCTCACTTTGTGGGTCACTGTACTACTTGGGACCCTAAAGGATCTCTGGAGACCTTCTGCTCTAATCCCCTTTCTTTAATAGCTAGGGAAACCCAGAGAGGAGAGCTGATTAGCTCAAGGTCACACAGCAATTTATTGGCAGGGCCAATCCTAGAACTAGGGACATCGTGGGGCAGAGCCGTTTCCACTACTTTACACTATCTGTCATTTTGTTGGTGGACCTGCTTGCCTCTTATAAGGGATCAAGATCCTGTGACTTTTCCAGATATTTCTCTAAGATATTAGGGGGGCCGAGGAGGTAAGAATAAGAGGAACTGTCCCTCATGTCTTGGTCAGACTTGGTTTTATCTGCCACAGCTGCTAGAACTGGTGAGGGGATGGGGAGGAAGGAGGCGAGGGGGAGGAGAACAGAGGGCACAGTTGGTAGAGGAGACATCTACCAGTTGTCACCCCAGCTGTCCCTGGCTTCAGCCCTGACCCTGAGCTACTGAATCCCTGGAGGCAGGACTATGAGTAGGAGCAATGAGCACATCCCATGCAGTCTCAGACGCCCTCCCTGAGGCCAGCAGAAGGCACTAGGGGTCCTAGTGAGGAATGACTCTCCTGTTTTCCTTGGGCTCCTTAAGCTGTACCTTCTTCTTGCCCTTTCAATCCGAATGAGGACAGGGCTGGGGGTAGTTTGGAGAGGTACATCAGGAAGCACAAATATATAAGGGTAAGGGCAATAAATCCTCAAAGACTCCCACCTCCATTAACCTAATGGCTGTGCCCTTCCCATCCAGGTCAACAATTCCCATGACAGTCTCAAGACAGCTCAGTCTCATGATCTATGGCCTAGCAGGGTCCTGGCTCTTTCCAGGTACAGACTGAGATGAAGGCTAATGATCAAGTGTTAACACACCCTGACAGGACAGCAGGACATCAAGGGATCTCTAGGGCAGACTCTCTAGGCTGCACAAGTGAGTCTCAGTCACCCCCTTCCTTGCCTTATCCCCCAAATCTCCAACCTGTCCCCCACGTTAGAGAAGCGAGGTTCAATGAGAAATCTGCTGGAAGTCAGAAGTGCTCAGGTCCTGACCTATCATCCCTTTCTCTGTAACCTGAGACAAGCCTCTGCACCTCTACGGCCTTTTCTGCACTTGTCTCCATCGGAGCCTATAAGTGCCTGAGCCTCCACCTCCCTGCCTGTCCGCATTGGGGCCGCAAGAGGCGGGCAATCCAGGAAATTGTAGAACACGAGGGCCTCATGGGGGGAAGAGATGCTTCTGCTTTGTGGGCCTGGGATCTCCCCATTTCTGACTCACCCTTCCTCCCATGGTTCTTCATGGGAAGTCAGAACTTGCACTGCTGCAGACCAAGCCATAGCTCCAGAATCAACTCTGCATTCTAACTGCTTGTGCATAGTGACTGCTCAGAGCTCTGGATTGGACACCATCAGAAACTCTAAGGAGGCAGAAAAGGGACCCCAGAATGTAGAAGGAGGCAGATGCAGACATTCAGGTCCCCATCCCTCCCCTGTAAGACATTTGCTGTCTCCACCCTGTCTCCTATAAAGTCACCGGGGTGGGAGGGAGGGGGACAGTATCTGAGTCATCCACCCAGCTGTCTTGCCTGGGGTGGGGCCCAGCCAGCTCAGAGCCTGGACTCCAGGTGGGCTTGCACTGGTTCATTCTTTCTTTTAAAGAGAGAGGGAGAAAAAGAATCAATTGTATTTATTTTTCTATCTGGTCTTTGTTTCCCTGACACTTAGTTGTACATGTGGTGGTACATGCCAGTGCTGGGCCCTCATTGGTACATTCAATCTTCCCATTCTCCGCAAACCGAAGTGTCCAAATCCTTTGGGTTCCAAAATAGAAAGACTGTGTGTGCGTGCACGCACACTCGTGCGTTTGCAGAACGATTTTTTTCCCCACTAGAACCTATAACCCAGCCCAGCAAGAAGGGGTTCTAAACCTCTGGGGTGCTTCAGGTACCCAAGTTGGGCCAAGGATTGCCACAGGGTCTTAAAGACAGCTCTGCATCCTGATTCCAAATTTGGCCCTGACCTCCGAGCTCTAATTAAACATTAAACCAGACAACACCTTCTTTCCAGGCTGGGGGGCAGGGGTTGGGACAGCGCTCCCCCTACAAATTCTTCATTCTAGTCACTTCTCCACCTCAACCTGAGCGCAGACGATAAGCAAAGGAACAAGCAATCCTGGCTCCTCCTACTATGGATATGTAAGTGGACACACACCCCCATTCTGAGTCCCCTTTTTCTTCACTCCACCTCCCACTACCCTGGGATCCAGGTGTACAAACCCATCTCCCTTTTCCGGAAGCCCGGCCTCCCCAGTTAGGATCAGTGGGGGAGAAGAGAGGCAGGTGGCTAAATATAACAAGTACACACACCACCCCCACCCCTGTCCCACGTGGGCACACACCCGCCTGATGTCCCAGGCCTGGACAGCTGCACCATGAGGAGCAGACTGTCGTGGCGGGGAGGGTAAGAGGCTGTAGTCATTGGAGAATGGTCCTGTTCCCCAGTCAGTGTTTTGCCCAGATCTGCTAAGAGTGTCCTTTGCAGGAATCTGAAAGTGGGGGAGGCAGGGAGTTGGTAGTTGAATGGACTAGTTTAGAACACTAACTAACTCACTGGGGGTATCCTGGCTTGCCTCTTATCTGTCTTGCTAAGTTGTTCATGTCACTAATGGGAAAAAGACAGGTGATCCCTTTGGGCAGAAATAAAGGTTGAACCCATTGCCCCACTCAACTTCTATCCACCCCTCTGGAGGCTGATGGATCTAGAGGGGTTCTGGGAACGGAGTAAGTTTGGAGAATATAATGCAAAGGGAGAGGAGCAGAAATCAGTCATCAATTAGCCCCTCAGAGATGTCCAAGCACCTTCAATGCTCTTTGGCCTGGATCTTCCTATAGGACCCAGGAGAAGGAGACCAAATTATTGGGGGCTAGAAGAAAAGAACCTAAACATCCAGGCTCCCCAAAGGCCTTTATAGAAAAGAAGGTGGAGTCAAGTAGGGTGGGGTAGGGTGGGACAGGGATGGGTGAAGTGGGAGTGGCTTAAAGATCCCAACGGCTGGATTTCAAAAATGTCACTGTATTCCAGCAGTTTAATAAAGCAGAGATCAAAACATCAGCAGCTGAGCCGATAGGCCTGAGCGGACTGTTCTTGACTTGGTTGGGAAAATAAAAGTGGCTCATCCTGAGGAGGGAGGGAAGGACAGAGCCCCTAACTCTTGAAGAAGCCAGGCAGAAGGCCAAGAGGGGTTATCCCAGACCTGAGCTAACACAATTTCCTGAGCCAGAAGCCTCTGCCCTCAGCCTCCCTCCCTCCTTTGCATTCCTGGGCCAGGCAGGCCAAAGGCTGTGGGAGCTGCGGGGGAGCCAATCTCCTAGAGCTGTTCTGGTAGGCCTCACAAAATCCAAGAAAGGTCCCAGACATGCTAGGAGTGAGGGGAGCTTCCCAACTCTAAAGTGAACCCGGGAAAAGGTCATGCCAAGTGGCCACCACTGTCCAGCTTGGGGAAGGGGTTCACTACCACTGGACAGATGCCAGTTTGGGAGCGTTCTCAGTAGCTATCATGTGTTCAGAATCAGCCTGGATGAAGCTGGCACAGTGCCAAGCTTACCAAGAAACTTTTAACAGAACCCTACCCATTCCAATGTGCCCTAGGTGCCCAGAGTTCCGAGACCTGGCCAGGCCAGTTCGTCATTGCTTAAGCCCCTCCCCTAGGCTCCAAATGGATGTCAAATCCCACCTTGACCGAATGCAGCCCTGCCGACGGCCCCTGCTTGGCCCCGAGGACCCCACTATTCCTTCCATCTCCACCCTCTCCCAGAGACCCCCTCTCCTTTCGGTCACGGCTTGACAATTCCCCTTGGCACTGCAAGTCACCCGCTGGGGGCAGTTCCGGGGAGGGAGGAGACTATATGGCAAAGTTATCAGCAGCCCAGGGCCCTCCGGTTCCCTTCCTGGAGCCGGCCAAGGGTGCCGGTCAGCCCGCCCTCTCTCCACTCGGCACCCGGCACGCCGCCACCTGGCCCCACTCACCGCGCTTTGAGCTCTTTAAACTCCTCGCGCACTTTGCTCAGCTCCAGCTGTAGGCGGGCGCGCTCCTTAGCCACCGAATCGAGGGTCTTGCGGGCGTCCCCCAGCTCGGCCTCGTAGGCGGCCTTGATGCCGGACACCTCGCGGCTGACCACCTCTTCAGACTCGGTGATGCGAAGGCGCAGCCCCGCATTCTCCGTCTCCAGAGAGCGCACACGATCGATGTAGACCGCCAACCGGTCGTTGAGCTCCTGCAGGTCCTCCTTCTCCTGCAGCCGGGTGATACGGGTGGGCGACAGCGGAGTGGAGCTGGCCTGCGCCCCACTGCGGGTGGCGCGCCGCTGGGACGGGGTCTCCATGGCCGGCAGGATGGCAGCGCTGCCCGCGGGGCAGGGGTCCCAGGAAGGGCGCGGGGCTCGGACCGAAGGACAGAGACTGCTCAGGGGCGGAGTGCGCTAGGTGGCAGGCTCTCCGCTTGCTCCTGGCAGGCGTGAGATCTGGGCCGGGCGCTGTCGGACCTCGGGATCTGGGTTGGCTGGTGTAGATGCGGCGCTCCCGCGAACACTGAGTCACCGGCGCCCGGGCAAAGGCTCTAATAGGTCCTCCCTACAGGGGGCGGGTCCACTGCTCTTAAAGGGGCAATCAACTTACCCACAGGGACGGGGGCGGGAATGGTGAGGACAAGGACTGCGGGGCTGTGGCGGAGTCGGGCCCCACCTTCTCCGGAGCACCCCAGTCTGCCTGGGGCTTCGTAGTCTTGGTTCCTGCCTGCTCAGCGCTCTCAGCTCCAAGCTTGCCCCCACTGCCTCAGGCCTTCTGGGGTAGAGGTAGAGGCAGTGGGTGGGCAAAGGACGGGGGTGGGGGGTGGAGGGTGGGGAAGGGGGGGGGAGTGGGTGCAAAGGAGGGAGGGGGCCAGTCAGGGAGAGGGAGCCGGGAAAGTGGGGGTAGGGCTGAGGCTGGTGCCCATCGGAGTGACTCACTCTTCTTCCACCACTGGCTCCCCCTTGCCTCCCAGTAGTAATTGTGAGTCACCTCTACCCCACCCCCTCCACATGTGGGCTGCCCATTCAAAGCTGCATCTCAGTATGCCAGGAGTGGGTTGGGGTGGGGAAGGAATGCCTGGGTTCTTTGGGGGGGCAGCGAAGTTCTGAAACCTTAATTCCTTTATGCCCTCAGCTTTGGGACAGGGGTCGGGTTCCCTTTTTTCTTATAGTCTACGCTATTTATCTGCTTTTAAAACTAAGCATTGGGGGCTGGAGGGGTGGCTCAGCGGTTACGCGCTTGCCTGGCATGCGCAGATAGTGAGTTCAAACCCCAGTACCAGGTACATGAGTTGTTGGAGCAACGAAGATCACATGAGAAACTAGATAAAATTGATTCTCTCTCTCTCTCTCTCACACTGTTCCACTCTCTCTAAAAAAAAAAAACCAACAACAACAACAAAAAAAACCAAAAACCAAAACCTAAGTATTGTGTCTAAGACCCAAGCAATAAACCTCAGCACCCCCAGAGAAAACCAAGAATAAGACCCAGGAGCTATCCCCTCCCACTCTTGCCCCATTCCTTTGAACCCAGACAATTGGAAAAAGAGGCTTAGTAGGTGCCTCCCCCTTCAGACCCTTTCCACTGTTTACCCCACCCAGTCAAATCCAGCAGTGTACTTATTTTTTTCCAAGACTGTACTTATTTTAATGGATAATTTAAAACAGATACCAGAGCTGTGCGTGCATTCATCATGTTGCCAGGACACCAGGTCCCAGATTTTTGTGGTTCCCAGAAGGGCCTGAGAGCAGGAGCAGGACCAGAGGCTGGACAGTCAAATCGAGTTTCCATCTTGGTTGCAGCCAGAAAGGGAGTAGTGGGGAACAGGAATAGCGAAGACCAAAACATGCCTTGCTGGCCACAAAGACCAACACCACGCTGATCTCCACATTCCTCTCTGGCCAGGTCTACTTTGCAACCCGCTCTGGAGAAGAACTGAGCCAGGCCATCTCATAAAACAGTATCACTCAGATCCCCAGGTTTCCCTATCCCAGGTTCTGGAGCCTCCATCCTCACCAAAGACCCCTTTGATCTGTCTTCTACTCTCCTCTAATCCTGGATCTGGCCACACCCCAAGGCACCCTGTCTAATGAATGACAGCACTGAGGTTTCAGGCCCATCCATCTACATGCCCTGCCCCAGTTCTCCCCCAGCTCATTTTCTGATGAAGAACCTGGGGGATTAGATTATGTTGCTGGCTCCTACAACTCCAAGGTGTCAGGGCCTCTTCTGTAAACAAGGAAAGCAGGGCTGGACAGGTCCTCAGTTCTAGATTCTGAGCCAGGCCTCCAAGGGGCTGCAGCAGGATTGAGGCAGGGACTTTGGGTATTCAGGGAGGAGACCTGGAGAGGCGATGCTTAGGTGGGGGTATCTGTATCTGAGCAGTGTGGTGAGAACCTAGATGAGGGGACCCAAGAGGGGACCCAAGCCGAGGCTTCTTCTTCCTGTAGCTATCTCCCACAGGGCGTGGCACCCAACCTCAGCTTCCCAGACAAAACAAAAAGTCTTGTTCTGGTTCTCCCCCTTCTGTTCCCCAAACCAGAAGAAGAGGTGGGGTGGGGTGTGGGCAAACCAGTGAAACGTGAGGGACGGGGCTCATGCTGTTCCCACTGCCTCAGCCCCCTCCCTGGCAGTGAGCTCCCCTCCCTGCCTGGCTTCCCCTCCTGGCTAAGGAAGCAAAACCACACTTAACCCTTCCTATCCTAGACTTTCCTATATTTAAGGAAAAGATGCAGGAGAAAGGGAGAGAATTTTCAACCTGATTTTCACTCTGAACTCTTTCCAAAGGGTCTCAGCTACTGCCACCACAACCACCACAACCACCACAACCACCACCACCACCACCACCACCAAAATGGCTCGGATCCTAAATCTGAACTTCAGAGGGGGCCCTTTATCCTGAATATTCAATCCTAACTCTGGACCCTAAATGCCATGAATCTGTTCTCCCCATATCAGGACAGAGATCAGCAATCCCAGAAGAAGCAGGAGAGGGTAGAGGAGGCCAGGTGCAGAGATTCTTGGCCTGCTGGGGCTGTGACAGGGCGGTAATCCTGCCTTTCAGTTGATGTGTGACACTAGAGCTGCTACTGAATTCTCTGGACCTCAGCTTCCTCATCTGTAACATGGGCAGAGTGTCTGCCACACACATGGGGACTGAGCTCTGTGGTGTGCACACCACACCACAGCATAAAATGCTTTTCTTGCTCTCAAGAAAGCCTCCCACTGGTGGAGAAGGCAGAGAGAGAGAAAAGCAAAACCAAAAAATAAAAAAAATTAAAAAATATATATATATAGCAGTTAAAGAGCAGCATGGTTGGGGATGTAGCTCAGTGGTAAAGTGCTTAGCCTAGCATTGAGCAGTGTTGGGTTCAAACCCCAACACTGGAGAAAAAAGAAGAACAGCACGGAACTCTGAACCGAATGACAAATCCCAGGAGTCTGGAAGCTGGAGCATTAACAAGTGAAAATAGAACACAGGGGCTGGGGATGTGGTACAGTGCTAGAGTGCTTGCCTACCATGTGAGAGGCCCTGGGTTTGACCCCTAGTATAGGAGAAAAGAAAAGAAAAAAGGCAAGGGTGCCAAGGAGAGGCTCAGTGATGCATATCTGTAATTCCAGCTATTTAGGAGACTGATGCAGGAGGATCATGAGTTCACGGTCACCCTGGACAACACAGCAAAACCTCATCTCGAAAAATAAATAAATAAATAAATTGGGACTGGGGATGTAGCTCAGTGGTAGAGTGCACTACTAGTCGTGTAGCCCTGGGTTTCATCCCCAACTCTGCAAAACAATGATAACAACTTAAAAAAAAAAAAACCAACAAAAAAAAGTCCCAATGCATGTGGAGCTGACATTTCAATGCAGAAGGATAGTCAATAACCAAAATGAAACTTATGGTTTCTTAGAAGACATAAGTGCTACGAGAATAAAAATAAAAAGGAGGACAATGCTCAAACAGTGCATAATTTACACTTTCACAATCTTCATAGTTGTTGGTCCACAAAACCACCTTGTGGGTTGGAAATTGTTTCCCTACTTGACAGGCGAGGCTGACTTTCCCCAGACCAGACAGTAAGTAACAGGCGGAGCCCCGAACTTGGACCAGGCATCCTGGTCCAAATCCAGGATGTGCTTCACTATCTTTTGCCACTTTGGCTGGACGTGTGGGAGGTGCGTGGTGGACTGATGCCGGGAGGAAGTCTGTGCAGAGTTGGAAAGAGCTGAGCGTGCAATCTGACTTGGCAGATAGAGGGAGCCGCAAGGTGAGGCTGGAAAGTATGGGCAGAGAGATAAGAAGGGAGAAGTGGGCCGTGGAGGTACAGACCTGGTGCTGGAATGGTGTCTGAGGGACAGGATTGTAGCTGCTTAACAGGGCTTGAGGGTTGGAGTGGTGGCTTAGTGGCAGAGCGCTTGCCTGACATGTTCAAGGACCCAGTTTCAAACCCCAGCACCACATACACAACTAAGTGTCATAAAAACAAACCCAGATCAAAAAATAAATAAATTCTCTGTCTTTAAAAAAAAAAAAAAATAGGGCCCAAGGTCCAGGAAAGAAGGGAAGCATTAAGACCAGAGACAGAGAACCAGCAGACATGGTATTTGCCTGTAGTCCCAGTTACTCAGGAGGCTGAGACACCAGGATCATTTTAAGTTAGGAAGTTCCAGGCCAGCCACAGTAACAGCAAGATCTCATCCTGCTATCCCAGGCTGAGGCAGGAAGATCTCAAGTTAGAAGCCAGCCTTAGCAACTTAGTGAGGCCCTAAGTAACTTAGCATGACCTTGTGTCATGTCTCAAAATAAAAAATAAAAAGGGCTGGGGATGTGGCTCAGTGGTTAAGCTCCCCTGGGTTCAATCCCTGGCACAACAGTAATAAAGATAAAATAAATCAGAGGGGCTGGAGCGGTGGCTCAACGGTCACCGAGCTTGCCTGGCATGTGCTAGGATGTGGGTTCAAACACCAGGACACCACATACACAATAAAGTGTCAGAGCAGTGAAAGCCATGTGAAAAGCTAAATAAAATTGATTCTCTCTGTCCCTCTCTCTCTTAAAAAAAAAAAAAATCTGTCAACAGATAGGCCAAACTGAGGTTGGGGTGGGTCAGCAGAGTGATCCAACTTGGAGGTATTCCAGAGGCATAGTAATAATGTTTAATGTAGGGAATATTTATGGGGTACATACTATTATTAGTCACTAGGCATTCGCATTATCTGTTGAAGGTCTAAGATAGATCTATGAGATAGACACTTTTATTAGACCTGTTTTACAGATGGGAAAACTAGAGCCCTGAGATATTTAATTATTCATGTGAGGCTGAGACATTACAGACATTTCCAGCCAGATAGTTCTTTGCAGTGGGGGAAGTTTGTGTACTCCGCTTGATATTTTGCAGCATTCCTGTCCTGTATCCTCTAAATGCCAGTAGCACCTCTGTCCCCCCCCCCCGTTCTAACAATCAAAAATGTCTTCAGACATTGCCAAATGTCCCCAGAGAAAGACAAAATCAGCCCAGCTGAGAAACAATTGTTTAAGGTCATACAGTTGGTAGCAAAACTGGAATTTTAATACAGTTGGCCTGACTTCAAAGGCCAAGATCTCACCATCAGGCTATAATACTAGACAGGTGGGTCAGAGCAAGGAGTCATCAACTAGAATTCTAGGCAATTGGGCAGGCACCCGTGCTCCCCTGTGGGGGTGAGAAGGGGTGATTCTCTGGGAGGAAGGTCTATGGCGGTAGGGGTGATTTGGAGATCCAAGGCCTTACCTAGGGAATCCCTTTACTAGGGGTACCACTGGGCTACAATCCTACATCACCAGTCCTTTTTTTTTTTGGTTCCAGGGATCAAACCCAGCAGTGCTTAACCCTTGAGCCACATCCCCAGACCTTTTTATTTTTTTAATTTTGAGACAGGTTCTCACTAAGTCGCTGAGGCTGGCCTTGAACTTGTGATCCTCTTCCCTCAGCCTCCTGAGTAGCTGGGATTACAAACATCGCCACTAGGCCTGGCACAAGTGAGTTCTTGATGAATGGTCCTTTGTCCGTCCTCCTCTAATTACAAGGTCTGGTGTTAAACAATGTTGGACTGCTGAGTCATTTATGCACAGGTAATAGTTATAACCTTGATAGTGGAAGACCTCACCCATTCTTTAAGTGGCTGCCCATGTGTCAGGCACTGAGTTAGTGGCAGTGAGGAGGCAGGTCCCATTTAATCTTTACCTCCACCTACTTATATAGTATTATTATCTATACTTTATATACCAGGAACCCAAAACTCAGAGAGGTTGAATAATCAGCTTGAGGCAACACAGCTTAGTAGATAGCCTTCTTCCCTCATACTCAGCCAAGAAGAAAGATACAGACTCATAGCTGATTGAGGGATGGTACTGGAGGTCCTTAGAAGGAGCAAGTGATTGGCCACTATCTGTAAAGCCAGAAAACCCCTCATTCGAATGAAGTTTCACCAAAAGCAAAAACAATATGTACTGTGGAGCAAGGTGGCTCATGCCTGGAATCCCAGGGACTAAGGAGGCTGAGGCAGGAGGATTACAAGTTCAAAGCTAGCCTCCACAACTTAGGGAGACCCTGTCTCAAAATAGAGTAAAAAGGGATGGGGAATAAGTGCCCCTGAGTTCAATCCCCCGGGTACCAAAACAACAACAAGAACAATATTCTAAATAACAGTGGCAGTCACTATTTGGAAGGTTAGAGGTGATCTTTGGGCTTCCTTCTTCCAGGAGGCCCCAGGAATCTGAGGAATAAGCTCTTCTCTTTACATCTGGCTTCTGACGCCAGAGAAGGAAAATTTGTCCACAGCCAGGCAGGGTCAGACCCCCCCACCCCACAGATAGGTCTCTAACTTGGTGCAAGGCTACCACCACAGGGGGCAGGGCAAGAGTAACCGCTGAACCACATCCTCAACCTTTTTTTATCATTTGTTTATTTATTTATTTATTTAGAGATAGGGTCTTGCTAAGTAGCTTAGGGTCTTGCTAGCTGGGCAGATTTGAAGGAGTCAATTCACCCTAAGGGGTGGGCATTGCTCCTGAGATGTGGGAGGCAGCTGATGAGCTCACTGCTCCAGCCAGGCCAGAAGGGCCAGCTAGAAGAAGCGTAGAGAACCAACCCCTCACACCTGGCACCTGTGCAGGTGTTTTCTTGGTGACAACCCTTTCACAATCAAAGACTGCTTCCTTCGCCTTTTAAAATCTCTTTGAGTAGCATGAGCAAATACCATTATTTCCATCCTACTGATAAAGACACAGGGACTTGGGCAGGTTAACTTGCTCAAGGCCACATACCTGACAGGTGACAGAAGTAGGCCCCAGACCCCAGGTTTCTCTCTTCAGCCCAAACCACAAGGAACTCGGTCCAACAGTAAATCCCAGAGCCTGCCCAGAGGGGCTCCGTTCCCAACATTCCCAGCCACCTCCCCCACACTACCTGGCGGACAGGGCCACCCTTACCTGTGCGCCTGAGGCTCCCTAAACTGTCACAACACCCACTACAAAACACAAAACTGCTACAATTCACACCAGACTGGAGCAAAGAGAAATCAGACAGTGGGGGCACAGAATGGGAACTCCGCCCTGCTTCCTGCATCCCCAGCAGGGTCTCCTCGCCACCTGCGGCTCAGGGGCGGGGGTGGGCGGGGCGCCCGAGGCGTGGGCGGGGCCACGTGGCTGCTGGGTCCGCAGGCAGAGCCAAGCAGGGGGGCCGTCTGGCCCGGCTCTGGCAGGGCTGTCTCCCTCTCCACACCCTGAAGGCTGCTGCTGACGCAGGCGGTTGCGTGTGGGCGGCCGCATGTGAGTCTGTGTGTATCTGTGTGTGTGGTTGCTGGGGCCTCCCCGGACTCCTAAATGGGGGTTTCCTTTCCCTGTTGCCAAGGAAACAAACAGAAGCGCCACAACTCTAGGACTGGAGCTGCAGAAAAGGGTACCCCCCTGCCCCCACACCCTTGCCGGCAGGGAGGCAAAAAAGGATTCCTTTTCTCTCTCGTTTCCCTCCAGGTGTGGACCAGATGTTTGTGGGGCCTGAAAGCAGGATGGACGGTTGTCCTGGTCTGCACACAATTGAGGGATTTCCGAGGACAAGGGACGTTTGACGCTAACATCTGGGCGACTGGTCATCTTGCCTTAAAGCACATACAGTTTTGTGGGGAGGCCCTCTAAGAAATACAACCTGGGACCAGGTATGGTGGTGGAGGTGCGCCCCTGTGATCCCAGCTACTCAGGAGGCTGAGGCAGGAGGATCTCAAGTTTGAGGTCAGCCTGGGTAACCTGGTAACACTATCTCAGAATAAAGACTGGTGATGATAGAGCACTTGTCTAACATGCACAGAACCTGGGTTCGATCCTGGTGAACCAGAGAAGGGGGCTATAATCAGATCTTTTGCAGATTTCACAGACAAATGCTTCTCAGTGCCTTGAAATGGTCTTTGCGGTTGAGAGGCCCTGAAACTTCACCTTCCTTAGCTCTGTGGCACATCTGCCCCTGTCTCCAGCTCCAGCAGCCTCCAAGTTCCTCAGAGTCCCATTTCAAAGTTCTGCCGTGGCATTCTGGCCAAGGGGACAACTGGGAAAGCAAAGTCTCAGCAAGGAGGGTGTAGGAGGTTTCCTGATGGGTGTGGTGGGGTGGAGCACTGGACAATTTCTGGTGAAGTTTGAGAGGAGGGGCTGCCAAGTGGGGCAAGGGTATGAGCAGGTTCTCTGCGTGGTCAGGAGGCCCTTTGGGATGGGCTAGCTGTGTGTTTGGGCTAGCATTTCAACATGCATTGCCTAGAAGCTAGAACTTCTGAGCTGGGAGGAGTGAGAGCACTGTGCAGCCCAACCCCCCCAGTTCTGGACCAGAATTAGTCTAACTCCTCAGATTCCCCTTCTGCTATTCCTAAGACAACCCACAGCCCCGCCCCAGAGGAGCACCCCTTTTGCCCTCTTTATCCAGTAAGCTCATAGCTCATAGGATAGCCAGAGAGTGTGCCTCACTTTGATCCTGACCCCTGAGGGACTCTTCATCACAGTGACAGGTAATGAGAAAACCAGGAGAAGGGTAGCACAGGCCTAAGTAGGAGGTGCAGGAAGCAGGACTGAACTGGCGAGCTCTCTAGCTCTGTCCTGTTAGGCTGCCCAGGAAGGGTCAAGGGGGTATCTGTTTCTTCTTGGCCTTGGTCCCCTTAAACCTATTCCAGAGAAGGTAAAAATGGAGCTGACTTCTTGATGGGGAGCTTCCTGGCCTGAGGATCCAGCAAAACATCCCCCGGCACCCTCTCTTCTATCCCCCTAGAGCTTTGAGGAGTAGAGCTAAGGTTTAGAGGTGGGAAGAATGTTTCCTATTGGAGGAAAGGGGTGAGATCCTGGGGCTCAGTGAGCTCCAACAATGTACTAGGAGCCAGTCAGGCTTCGTTCCCAGAGAGCTGGGGTGGGGGAGAAGCAGAGGATCTGTCTGGCTTAGGGTGGCCTCACTCAGGTGCCTTACTGGATGGGAACAGAGGTGATGGATGGACCAGAGCCAGCTGAGTACAGAATGAAGGAGAGGTAAGAGTGGGGAAAGGGAGGAGGCAGGGGAGGAAGTAGTCTGTGAGGGAGGGGCTGGGACCACATCTGGAGTCCAGGCTGGGGGGCCTTGAAGTGGGGAGATGGGCAGAGAGGGGCAGCTAGGCTGGCTGGTATCAGAGCTCCAGTGCCAGAGGCTGGTGGGGCAAATATTTACCCGATGACAACAGTTGCTAAGCAGAGAGGAAGGAGGAGCAAGGCCAGTAGCTGGAGGCCCTTCCAGGCTCCTCCCACCCCTCAGAAGGACAGCTTACCAAGTGAGCCCTGGTGCTCTCCTCAGCCCCTCCACCCAGCCCAGCCGGCTCAGCTACACCCCTTCATGCACACAGGTCTTAGGGTCTCCTCCCCCTGCCTCCTAAGCCCAAGGTCAGAAAGCTGAGCAAGGGGGGAATTTAATCCCTGTGCTGCCAGGCCTTCCCCCTACCCTAGAACAGTTCTGAGGACTCAACCCTTGCAAAATGTCCTCTTCCCAATCCACTATTTTGCGGTGGGCGGTGCCAAGAAGTCAGGATACGATGAGGGAGGGGGCATGAAGGATGGAGCCAAGATGTCCTGGCAATGGGAGTGGCAGGAGGAGGGAAATGAGCAACTCTATTAGGGGCTTCAAAAGGGGAGGGGAGCAGGGCTGATGGATCCAGAAAATGGGGTCTTGAGGAGTATTCCCCATTCTGGCCCCTGGGCAGAGAAGGGGGAAGAACAAGGGAGGGAAGGGTGGGGTATGCTCAAATGGAGCCAGATGTAGCCCATGTGATGTGGGTTGTCTCTGGCATGGGCACAGCAGGGGCAGGATGTGCCACTGCAGCTGGAAAGGATTAGTCAGAAACTTGGAAGGGGCATCCCCCAGAGAGGGAACTGGAAAGAGGGACAGCTAGTCCAGGACCCATTGACCCCGCTCAAAGGAAGCAGATGAAGGGATGGTCAAAGTGCTCAGGCCTACATGGAGGGGCTGGCTAGGCCAATGTCTGCCTTCCCTGTCCCTTCCTCAAGGGAACCACTGTCTGCCCATCATCCTGGAGGTCCCCACCCACTTCTCTGGCCAACCTTGGTTTCTGTATGCAAAATGGGGATCTTGACACCTCTTCCCAGGGCTGCAGGAGGAGTCCCTGACACTAGGCCCAGGGCCCAGCACACAAGGACATGTCATAAGTTCTCTTCCTTGCCCACCTCCTCAGGACAAGGCTTCTGCTCTGTAGGGCTTCTCCCTGGGGCCCTCTGGAAATTGGAATGCAGAGGCAGGAGGGACCAAGAAGTTCCTACAGCCCAGGACTTCCTGGCACCAATGAAGATTCTCAAGTGTTGGAGGGTTGGCCAGAATGACTGCGGGGACTACTGCTGTCCCCATGGATTCACCTGGAAGCAGGGATAGATGAAATGAGCAAAGAGGCTACAGCTATACCACAGAAAGGACTTCCCAATCGCCGTACACAGCACAAGCCCAGAGGGAGAAACGGGGGTGGGGAAAGAGAACATGGGACTTATGTTGGAGAGGCAGGATCAATTTGGCAACCAAAAAGGATGTTGTTTTCCAAACCTCCATTGGAAAGTTTGAAAAAGTACACATGGAAACGTGACTCACTGCCCCTCCCCATGGCCTGCCTTTCCTGGTTTCTATGATTTTTCTCCCAAGAGTTAATTCAAGCCACATTCTCATAGATGAGGGAGGGCAAAGAGCTGAGTGAAGGAGGCTGAGAGGTGCTCCTGGAGGAGCTGGAAATGGAGGTGTGTGGTGGGGCAGGCGCGCGAGGGCGCGGCCACTCTGCACCATGGAACTGGTGGGGGAGAATTCTATCTTCAAACACATCGACACTCAATGGTGGAGTGTCAAAACCAAGCCATCTTAAACGTACCATGGTAAGACCAGAACAAAACCTGTGGCGCTCAAGTCTCCCAACCAGAGGGGATAAGATCAGGACTGAAAGATGGGTGCTCTGCCTGCCATGTCTATAGCATGGCCACAGCACCCTGATCACCTGCGTGCTCCAGCCCCAGAGAGTTACTTTATAGTCTCTTCCTTGGAATCCATTCCCCAAGCCAAAACTGTGGCCAGAGACCTTAGAAATTGGGAGTGGGAAGTTCCCCTGAACTCACTCACCTCCAATGCCCCTCCCAACCTGTTTCACGGTGGCAAGCGCACAGGTGTGCCCCTCCCCATGCTGGGGAGGATCCAGGAAAACCTGCCCCAACAAGGCGTCTCTGGGCCAGGAATATCCAGCCTATACCAGAGAGGCCAGGGAAAGAAAGGGAGAGCCCGGTACTGGGCTAAGCGTGATCAGCCTTCCACTCTTAAAAATTCTTAGAGGAGGACCCCAAGCATTCCAAGTGAGTGCCAAGCTCTACCGCTTGCCATCCCTCTTTGATGTCCCAGATGGAGTTCATTCTTTTTTGGAGTGCTGTGGATTGCATAGTCTAGGCAAGCGCCCTACTGAGCCACATCCCCAGCCGCAGATGGAATTCTTCACGTCTCCCCAACGCCATCCACTTCCTCCCTCCATCTCCCTCAGCCAAGGATGGCCCAAGACCTGTGGTTCTTCCTACAAAGTCTCTCTCCCTCCCTGCTCTGTCTCCAGCTTCCTGTTCTGAGCACCCTCAGCCTCACCTGGGTGCTGTGCCTGTGGGTGGCTCCCACCTGGCAGGAGCCTCTGCCCTTGCTTTTGCCTCTCCCCACTAAACCTCAGTGATGATCTTTCCAAAAGGAAAACCTTGTCATGTTTCCACAAGACTTCAAAAGTGGATCACTGTTGTACTCGGGATACGCTCCAAATTCTTTGACCTGGCTTGTACAGCCTGCAGTGCCAGCCCCATCCCTCGCCCTCTAAATGCCAGCAATTCTGACCTCTCTTGCTCCTTCTGAGCCAACCTTCCTGGACTTGGCATATACTTTGCCCTTTGAGCAACTCCTACCTGTTCTCTAGGCTCACCTGAAAGTGCCTGGATTAGGTGTCCCCACTGAGCCTCCAAACGTACATGTCTTCTCCCATTAGGGGACCTCCTTCAGGGACAAGGCTTGGGCATATGGGCTCTTCCATGCACAGCCTCTGGTGCATGGAAGGAACTCAATACCTTCGCAGCTCCCTCCTGAACCAGCCCCCTTGAGGTTCTCACTTTCTCCCTCTACTTTTCTCACACACCCGGCTCTTCATCACCTGCTTTCGTGTCCCCTTCGTCCCACATGATCCCCCCTCACTGCCTTCATTCATCTGAGCTCCACAAGAGCACTGCAACTAGTCCTCTGGACACACAGCCCCGGGGCATAGTCACAATAGCAAGGAAGGAGAACTACCTATGTGCCAGGGCTTGTTCTAGGCTCTTTCCATCCATTGGCTCATTTGATTCCAAGCAGGAGCTTAAAAAAAAAAATAAGCCGTTGGCCCAAAGACATTACTAGTCTGATGACTCAGGATGGATCTCTCCAGGAGCTTATAGTCCTGGGGGGGTGGGTAAAGGAGACAGGATATATGCTAGACCTCCAATAAATGTTTATCGAGGGAAGGAACTATACAATTGCCTACCTTTATAGCAGGTCCTATCCCTAGTAAAATATAATCTCCAGGAAGCCCTGGGAGGTGAGCATGGCAAGGTCATTACTTGAATTTTATTGAGGAGAATTCCATCCAAGTGAGTGAGAAGGAACTGCTTCCAGCCACATAGGTGGCAGCAGCCTCTCCTCCAAACTGTAGCTCCTCTTGGGGCGAGGCAGAGGGGCCCCATGTGGCACAGGGCAAGGAGGAGCTGTGCAAGCTGGGAGGACCATTTTTTTTCAGGGCTGAGGACCGAACTCCGGGCCTTGAGCATGCTAGGCAAGCGCTCTGCCACTGAGCTAAATCCCCAACCCCTGGGAGAACCTTTTGAGATCATCCCTGAAGTGGTTTCAACTCTCAATGAGCATTGCAATTTCATGGGGAAGGAGTTCTCAAAACTGCCAAAAACAAAATAATAATAATAATAATAAAAAGTAAACAAATAAAATTTTAAATTTTTTTTTAAAAATCTGCCAAAGGAGGTACTGAAGGAAGAGTTCAGAGGTAGAACAGGTATGTGTGTGTGTGTGTGTGTGTGTGTGTGTGTGTGTGTGTTTTAGTACTGGGAATTGAATCCTGGGGGTGCTTTTGCCACTGAGCCACATCTCCAGTCCTTTTTATTTTTATTTATTTTGGTATTGGGGATTTAACCCAGGGACACTTTACCACTGTGCTACTTTCAGCTCTTTTTATTTTTTTTTTTTAAAGTGAGAGAGGGACAGTGGGAGAGAGAGAGAAAGACAGCATCAATTTTATTTAGTTTTTCATGTTGTTTTCATTGCTCTGACACTTCATTGTGTATGTGGTGCTGGGATTTAAACTCAGGTCCTCACCCATGCCAGGCAAGCACTGTCACCATTGAGCCACCGCTCCAGTCCCAGCTCTTTTTATTTTAATTTTTAAAATTTGAGGTAGAGTCTTGCTAAGTTGCTCAGGACCTTGCTAAGTTGCTGAGGCTGGCTTTGAACTTGCAATCCTCCTGCCTCAGTCTCCTACACCACTGGGATTAAATGTGTGCACCACTATGCTTGGTTCCATTTTACTATTATTTTTTCTTTTTCTTTTTTTCAGGGCTGAGGACCGAACTCAGGGCCTTGCACATGCTAGGCAAGCGCTCTGCCACTGAGCTAAATCCCCAACCCCTTACTATTTTTTTTTTTTAAGAGGGACAAAGAGAAAAAGAGAATCCACTTTATTTAGTTTTTCATCTGGTTTTCCTTGCTCCAAAACTTAGTTGTATATGTGGTTCTGGGATTTGAACCCGGGTCCTCACACATGCCAGGGAAGCACAATACTGCTGAGCCACCACTCCAGCCCCTTTACTTTTTATTTTGAGACAGGGTCTCACTAAGTTGCCCAGGCTGGCTTCAAATGTGCAATCCTCCTGCCTCAGGCTCCTGAGTTGCTTGGATTACAGTGATGAGCCACGGCACCCAGCTTAGAGCAGGTATTTAATATGCTTTCTAGGTCTTGGGTTCCATCCCTAGCACCATACATACTCACACGCACACAAAATCTGCCAATGACAAAAGTCTTGAATATTTTGATTCAGTGTTTGTTCTAGAATGAGATGCGAAATTTTCAGGGAAAAAAAAACCTTTATAATGTGTCATTTTTTAGATGAAGAAGCTGAGTTTGGAGGGGGAATTATAATACAGCTAATAGCTGTTTAGTTTTACAGTGCCAGCCACTATCGTGAATGGTGTGTGTTCAATGGGTCTCGTCAGAAACCAGCAGTTCCCTGGTTCAGGTGAGAAAACAAACGTCGTAGGACCAGCGTTGCACAACCAATACATGGTGGGTCTGGGATTCAAACCCTAGAGACCTGGCTTCAAAGCCCACATTCTCAACCTTGACACCATGCTATCAAGGCTGAAGTCACAAAGAAGCTAGTGGTGGAAGCAGGCCCAGATCTCAGGTCACATCTGGCCTATAAAAGCCAGTAAACTGAAGTCTGAGAAGCTGCGGTCCAGGGGAAGGCTGGAGGGTCCAGGCCCCTTCCATCACAGGGGTGGAAGGGGCTGGGCAGTGGGGCAGCCTCCCCATGAGGCCATCCTTCCTCTACTTCCCTCCCCTCCCAAGGGGAGCCCTGACCAGTCCCCACTGAGCTGTCACCCTCCCTGTACTAATTGACGGCAGCCTCCTAATTGCTGATCACAAGGAGGCAATTAAGCCCAATTAGGGAGCCAATGCTAATTAGTGCTCAGCTTCCCACAGCCTCTGGGCACCCCTGGGGGCTGCTGGAACCTGCTGCCCACCTCCTCCCATCTCCAGAAAGGAGAGCTGCCACCTGCATGGGGCGTGTTGAAAGTTCAGACTCCTCTCTTATTTTCTCAAAGATTAAAGGTTGAGCATCTCGGTTTACCCCCCACCTGTAGACCATATGGCAGCTGTCTCAGGTCCCAGCGGACACGACTTGCCTTCCGTGACAACTGACAATATTCATCGCACTCCATAGTTCACAAGTATTTGCCTAAGCCTCCCAAGTTGCTGGGATTACAGGCGTGTGTCACCATGCCCGGCTCATCTCCATGACTCCTGATGGAACATGGTAGACAGGTGAGGCACGAATTGGGCACCTTCTTTCCACATGGGACACTGTGCCAGATTGTCCCATTTAATCTGCTTTCTCTCTCTCTCTGCTCATCTGTCTGTTTCTGTTCTGGAGAACCCAGTGCCAAATTCAAGAAGTTCTTTCTGGGATCACAGGTCTTGGAGACTGTAGGCAGGGAATCTAGTTCCCTCTTCCATTAACTCACTCTGCACTGCCTGCCTGCCTGCCTGCCTTTCTCTCTCTCTCTCTCTCTCTCCCTTTCTCTCTCTTTTCCTTGCTACCAAGGATTGAACCCAGGGGGGCTTAGCCATTAACTCACCTACACAGCCCTTATTTATTATTTATTTAGAGACAGGGTCTCGTGAAGTTGCTTGGGGCTTCACTAAATTGCTGAGGCTGGCTTTGGACTTTCAATCCTCCTTCCTCAGCCTCCCGAGCCACTGAGATTACAGACATATGCTATTGCGCCTGGCAAATCACTGCCTTTCTGTGGGCCTCAGTTTCCATTGCCACAAAGCAAGAGGCCCAGACCGGAAGATTTCTAAGCCCCTTCCAAACTCCATCCTTTCTGCTGCAGAAGAAAGGATGAGGGGTTGGACTTCCCTCTTGCATGCCAGTAAGGCCTAGGGTGAGATGGGGATACCCCTTTTGTACTGAAACTGTGAGGGCCCTAAAGCTGAACAAAAATGAAACTATTCTCTTTTTTGGGTAACAGGGATTGAACCCAGAGGTGCTTAACCACTGAGCCACATCCCCAGCCTTTTTTTTTTTTTTTTTTTTAGACAGGGTCTTGCTAAGTTGCTGAGGCTGGCTTTAAACTCATGATCCTCCTGCCTCAGCCTCCCGAACAGCTGGGATTATAGGCATGCATGCACCACAGAACTGAGCCAAGAATAAAACTATTCTGTCAGGGACTAGGAGAGGCTGGGGACTCCCAGGTTCCATTTAGGAGTGCTGGGAGTTTGTGGGTAAGCAGTTATGATGATTATGATGATATTACACACATACACTCTCACACTCCTATGCGCGGACCTGGGCAGAGAAAAAGTGATAAGGGATGTTGGATGGGTCAGAGTTGGGCCTTGAAGAGTGGGCTTGAAGGAACATGGAAAACAGACTGGGTGCAGTTTCTTGCCTACATCACAAATGCAGTTTGCCAATCTCCCTCCCTATCAATGTTGGACTCAGGCAGGCAAGGGAGGCTGGGCGTGATGGAAAGATCTTTTCCCCATGTGCTCTGGGGTCTTGGCTATACTCTATGCTCCTGTTCATCTTTTCTGCTTTCTTTCCAAGCATGCGTAGTAGTGGCAGACTATCCTGGGTTCTAATCCTTCTTCTGCCATTCATGATCTATCTATGTCACAATGAGCCAGAGTGACACTTTTCTATTCTACAAAATGAGGATAACTGTAATTCCATGAGGCTACTGTGAGCAACAAGATGTGCATGTATGTGTGGGGCAGAGGGAATATCCCTTGTGGGGACTTTGTTCCCCCATCCATCAGTTTCCCTCCCAGGCAGAGCAGAAGCTCAGGGGCCAGAGTTGGAAGAGCATAAGAACCACAGGGCATCCGGTCCCCAGCACTAGGTCCCTCTGCAGCCTTCCTTTTCCTGTGGTGAATCACTGTTCATGAGCCCTGGAGACCCAGGAGTCCCCAGTTTGCCACAAACACTACTGTTGTCATGGAAACCGGGCCTCCCCTTCCTCTTTGCTGATTGATTTCACCGCATGGCCTCCCACACTGTGTCTGGTTCCTAGATCTCAGCTTTTGACTATTGATTGACTTAACTGTCTTTCATTTCACGTCCCCAAGGAAACCCCAGTCTCATCACGACTCTTACGGTCTGCACCCACAGTCCCTCAGGCAGGCGGGCAGCCCCGACTCCCTTCCCTTCCCAGTACCTCATAGGAAAACATCTTTCCAGAGGGGCAAGGAGGTACACCCCTGTAATCCCAGCAGTCTGAGGCTGGGGCAGAATTGCAAGTTCGAAGTCAACCTCGGCAATTTAGCGAGATCTTGTCTCAAAATAACAAGTAAAAAATGCTGGGGGTGTAGCATGTAGCTCAGTGGTAGTGTTCAGTAGCTCATTCCTGGGTTCAGTCCTCAGAACTACACACACGTGCGCGCACACACACACATACAAAGAGCAGGAAGAAAACACATCTTTCCAGGAGGGATGAAGGAAGGAGGCATCCCCAGCTGCCTGGGGTCTGCTCTTGTTTGGGCATCAGGACCCCGTTTCTGCTGCACCAGCTGATTCTTTAGTGATGGGGATGAGATCAGCCAGGACAAGGGAGGTGGCCACGGGAAGAGACTGACAGGCGCTGGCGCCACCTGCTGGCAGGGGCTAGGGAGCAGCCCCGCCTTCATCCGGGTGGGCCTGTTCAGCCCAGCCCTGAGAGGCGGAAGACTCATACATATTATTTGCTCATTCATTCACTCACAAGTATTTTCTCAGTACTGTCTGTGTTATCCTCGTGGAACAAGTGATGAAAGTTGCCAGGTGTGATGGTGCACACCTGTAATCCGAGCAATTTTGGAGGCTGAAACAGGAGGAGTGCAAGTTCAAGGCCAGCCTGGGCAAATCATAGACTCTTGTCTCAACATTAAAAACAAACAAAAAAAGGCTGGGGATGTAGCTCAGTGGTAGCGCACCCATGGGTTCAATCCCCAGTACCAGAACAAGCACACGTAGATAAACACGCACACAAATGTTCTAAAGTGGTAAAAGTTCTCAAAAGGGGACGATCAGGGGTCAGGGGCTAGGGGCACTTAACCCAACCTGCTGTTGCAGAATGGATAATTAATCCAAATCCTGAATAATAACGACCAACATTTATTCAGCATTTTCTGGGGGCTGGAGCAGTAGCTCAGCAGTTACAGTGCTTGCCTGGCAGGTGTGAAGATGTGGGTTTGAACCCCAGCACCACGTACACAACGAAGTATGGGAGCAATGAAAGCCACATGAAAAATCAAATAAAATGAATTCTCTCCGTCTCTCTCTCTCTCACTGTCCCTCTTTAAAAAGAAAAAGAAAAAGAAAGCACTTTCTGTGTACCGGATGTTATACCAGTACTTTACACGCTTCCTCCTGCTAATTGTACAACAATCCGTGAGGTAATTGCTACTATTATCTTCATTTTACAGATAAGGAAAACGGGTTCAGAGGTGCTAAGGAATCTGCAGAGGGTTCACAGCTAGTAGGCAGGCTCCTTGTCCAGCTATGTGTTCCCACTTGAATAGTCCAGTGAAGAAAGTGCTTTTATGGACAAAGGAGGAGAAATGAGTGAAGGAAACCCAAAAGAAGCTCCTAGGGAGGTAGCAGAAAATCTAGGAACGGAAAACGATTTTTATTTCTTTTTGCAGCATTGGGATTGAACCCCAATACTAAGCAAGTGCTCTATCACTAAACTACAATCCCAGCAGAGGCAGAAAGAATGCTGAGAGGGGCTGGGGTGGTGGCTTAGTGGTTACGGTGCTTGCCCGGCATGCACAGGTAACATGAGTTCAAACCCCAGCACCCACGTACACAAGAAGTGTCAGAGCAAAGAAAGCCATGTAAAAAACTCAATAAAAATTGATTCTCTCTGTCTCTCTCACACGCTGTCCTTCTCTCTTTAAAAAAAAAAAATGCTGAGAAAAGGGAGGCACCAACAGGGTCAGAGGTCAGAAGTCAAACAAGATTAAAACCGAGATTGGACATATAGCCCCTACTCACTGGGAGCCCTGGGCAGTGTGGAAAGGTGAGGCACAGAAACACAGGGAAGCCAGATCTGAACATCAGATCTTTGGTCAACCAGTCATGGGCCGTCTATGAAAACCGCAGAGAAAGACGTGTACAGTTAAGCATCTGGAAGGTCATGGAAGTGCCTCTAGGACACTGGCAATAATTCTCCAACATCTGGGACTGGCCACAAGAAATATTGGAGGTCTGTGAAGGTAGAGAAAGCATGAAACAGCCTGACCTCTGACTCCCAGCTCCTGGAAAACCAAGACCGGAGAGCTAGAAAAGTTCCTCAGGAGAGCTGGGTGTGGTGGCACACGCCTGCGATCCCAGATGTTTGGGAGGCCGAGGCAGCAGGATTGCAAGTTCAAGGCCAGCCTGGACAATTTAGTAAGACTCTGTCTCAAAATAAAAATTTTAAAAAAGACTGAAGATGTAACCCTGTGTAGAACACCTCCAGGTTTAGTCCCCAGTACTTAAAACAAACAAAAAGGTGCCTTAGCTGGGTGTGGTGGCACATGCCTATGATCCCAATGACTTGGGAGGCCGAGGCAGGAGGTTTGCAAATTAGTGAAGTCCTCAGCAATTTAGTGAGACTCTTGTCTCCAAATTAAAAAAAAAAAAAAAAAAAAAAAAAGGACTGAGGATGTAGCCCAGTGTTAGATAGAGCATGTGCCTAGCATGTGTGAGGCCCTGGGTTCAAGTCCCAGTAGTGCCAAAGAAAAAGGGCTGAGAATCTAACTAAGTGCTAGACTGCCCCTGGGTTCAATTCCCAGTACTGCAAGTAAATAAATAAATAAGTAAACTAAATTCATATTGAGTGCCTTCTCTGTGTTAGGCTTTGAAAAGAAACATCCGTTGTCCTGGAAGAGCTTTCAGTCTGTGGCATGCAGAATAATGAAATACCGGGCTAATTACCAAAAGGGGCAAAGCCTTATGGGGGAGCGCCTACGTCCATCAGCATGGCCAGGAACGCTCCTCAGAGGACATGACCCAGGTCTGAAGGGTGAGGAAGAGATGGCTGAGTTGAGGGAGAGCATTCAAGGCAGAGGGAAAGCAAGGACAAAGTCTAGCGTGTGCCCAGGGCCCGGCAAGAGCACGCCAGGTATGCATTCTTCTTTGCGCAAGTCTCATTTTGCAAGCAGTGACCAAGGGGAGGGGCTCACATCTTTGGAGATACTTTCTGGGCCATGAGCCAAAAGCCATGTCAGTGAGTTAGCATCTTGATTGCATTCCTGAGTCCCTGTCTAGGTGTGGAAAGTGAGGAATCTGGGGATGGTATCTGCCAAGCCTCCTGCGCACAGCGCCCTCTGGAGGCCAGGTGGAGGGCACAGTGAGGGCTTAGGTGTTGGCTAGAAGAGGGAGCAGAGATGGAGCAGTCTGTGGGAACAGGAGGCAGGGTGTAAAAGCAGAGGGGGACGTTGAATATTTGGCAGTGTGTGTATGAGGAAGGGAAGTAATAGATAAATATGCACAACTTCCAAACAGTAAGCATTTATTGAGCGCCTACTGTATGTCAGGCACTGGGAACACAGGGGTAGACTAGCTCCAGTTCCTGTCCTCAGGGAACTTCCAATGTATTGGGGTAACAAACATAGACAGCCACACTACAGGGTGATGAATGGTAAAGGACACCCAAAAGTAACCAGGGGAGATTTCTGGGAGAAAATGAGGTCAAAGTTGAGTCCTGCAAGATGAACAAGTATTATCCTATCCAGGTGAAGGGTAGAGTAATGAGAGAGAGGGTTAGATTTTAGTCATACTGGAGATTGAACTCAGGGCACTCTACCACTGAACGACATTCCCAGTCCTTTTATTTTACTTTATTTTTTTATTTTGAGATAGGGTGTTACTAACTTGCCCAAGCTAGTCTTGAACTCCTGATCCTCCCACCTCAGCCTCCTGGGAGGCTGAGATTATAGGCGTGGAGCCACCATGGTCCAGCTAAATTTTCCTTCCTTTCCCTTCCTTCCCTTCCCCTTTCTTCCTCTCTCTCTTTCTCTAATCCAGGGGTGCTTTAACCACTGAGCTGTATCCCCAGCCCTCATTTGGTTTCTTTTCTTTCTTTCTTTCTTTCTTTTTTGTTTGTTTGTTTTTCAGGGCTGAGGACCGAACTCAGGGCTTTGCATGTGCTAGGCAAGCGCTCTGCCACTGAGCTAAATCCCCAACCCCTATTTTCTTTTATTTTGAGACAGGGTCTAAGTTGCTGAGGACCTCACTACATTGATGAGGCTGGCCTTGAACTTGCAATCCTCCTGTCTCAGTCTCCTTAGTTGCTGGGATTATAGGAGTACACCACTGCGCCTGGTCAACTAGATTTCTTTTAAATGATCTCTCTGACCACTGTGTAGAGAGTAGATTGAAGCAGGCAGGGCAAGGCAAGGGCAGAGGCAGGGGAGACCAGTTATAGGCAACTTCATGCATGGTGAAGATGGTTTAGATCATGAAGATAGCAGGAGACAAGAAGTTGATGGATTTGAGATTTTCTTTTTTTTTTTTTTTAAGAGAGAAAGGACAGTGAGAGAGAGAGAGACAGAGACAGAGGGAATCAATTTTTATTGAGTTTTTCACATGGCTTTCGTTGCTCTGACACTTAGTTGTCTATGTGGGTGCTGGGGCTTGAACCCGTCCGTGTACTTGCGCATGCCGGGCAAGTGCTGTAACTGCTGAGCCACCACTCCTGAGATTTTCATTTTTATTTGTTCATTTCTTTGGTACTCAGGGCCTTGCACATGCTAGACAAGTGCTCTACCATTAAGCTATACCCCCAGCCCTTGGGAGATATTTTGAGGTTTAGTGGAGAGGACTGTTGGTAGATGGGACCGGAGGAAGTGAGGTGAAAGGGAGGACTCATAGATGGCTCCAGCAACCAGGTGGATGGTGATGTCATTTACCAAAAGCTGGGGAAGCTGGGAGAGGAGCTCATTTGGACTTTTGGAAATGGAGCCAGAAATTGGGTTTGCAGTTCCCAAGCCAGCACCTGTTTCCCTGGGGCAGGGTGGGGGAAAGAAGGACAATTGCTGGGAGAACACAGGAATTCAGGCCAGAGAAAGGGGAGTAGAGAGAAGCAGTGTGGCAGAAAGCAGGGAGGAAATGGTAACAATCGCTAATCTAATGCCAGCCAGTATGCTGCATGCTTCATATGTGTTCAGCTAAATTCTTAACATGATCACCCTCCCTAAATTAGCTACCTCAAACCCTTCTATTTTCATATCTTTATTTATTTATTTTTGGTACCAGGGATTGAAATCAGGGGTGCTTAACTCCTGAGCCACATTCCCAGACCTTTTTAGATTTTATTTTGAGACGGAGTCCCACTAAGTTGTGGAGGCTGGATTTGAACTCACGTTCCTCCTGCCTCAGTTTCCCGAGTTGCTGGGATTGCAGGCGTGCGCTACCGCACCCGGCTTATTTATTTATTTATTTTTTTAAGAGAGTCAGTTTTGTTTTTTTCATTTGGTTTTAGTTTGGGTGGGGGAGAGAGAGAGAGGAGAGTGCGAATCAATTTCATTCACTTTTCCATCTGGGTTTTGTTTTTCCAACACATAGTTGTGTATGTGGTGTTGGGGTTTGAACCCGAGTCCCTCTGCCTGCCAGGCAAGCACTCCAACTGCTGAGCCACTGCTCTAGCCCCTATTTTTTTATACCTTTAAACAAATTATCAGTGGTGCTGATAATTTAACCCAGGGGTGCTCAACCATTGAGTTATACCTCCAATTGCTTTTTATTTTTATTTTGAAACAGGGTCTTGCTAAATTATCAGGTTGGCTTTAAACTTGTAATCCTCCTGCCTCAGCCTCCGGAGTCACTTGGATTACAGATGTGTGCCACTGCTGTACCAGGGATTAAATTTAGGACCTTGCACATACTAGGCAAGTGCTCTGCCACTGAATTATATTTCAATATCCCAACTCCCCTGTTTTCTTTTTCTTTTTCTTTTTCTTTCAGAGCTGAGGATCAAACTCAGGGCCTTGCACATGCTAGGCAAGCGCTCTGCCACTGAGCTAAATCCCCAACCGCCCCCTGTTTTATTTTTCTTTGTAGCAATTATCACTGCCAGAAAGGAAAATATCTATTTGTCTATTGTCTAATTCCCCCCACCCTATAGAATATTGGCTCCATTAGAGAAAGGACCTTGTATCTCCAGTGCCTAGAACACTGCCTGCCATAGCAGGTACTCAATATATACTGACTGGATGAAAATTTTTAAATCCTTGTTAGGTAGATATTATTACTAATCTCCTTCACACTCAGGTTAGTTGGACTCAAATGCCTGTTTCCTTAACTTTTCTCCTCAACAGTTACTCCCAGGGGGTCAGGAGGGAGCCAGACACCAACCCAGTCAAAGCAGCTAAAGGGGACTCAGGATGACCTGAGTTGCTGATCAGACCCACCAGGATTCCTAGGTCTTTACCACCTGATTTTTCTTTCTTTCTTTCTTTTTTTTTTTTTTTTTTTTGGTTTTTTGTTTTGTTTTTTTTTCAAGAGAGAGGGATAGAGAGAGAGAAAGAATCATTTTCATTTAGTTTCTCATGTGGCCTTCTTTGTTTGGACACTTCGTTGTATGTGTGGTGCTGGGGTTTGAACCTGTGTACTCGTGCACTCCAGCCCCCACCTGGGTTTTCATTCTGAATTAGGAATGGACTGGTAGCCTGATTGCCCCACATATATTGGATGTCCATCAGAAGTCACACAAGGGCCACTTGGAAGTTTGAGATGACACCTGAGGAGTATAGCGCAGAGCAAGGCACCCTGGCTTAGAAGGGAAAAAGCACCTGGGCCCCAGTGTCAGAACCCAGCCTGGGTGCCCTCCTAGTGATTGACCTGCAACGCCACCTGGTGGTCAATGTTCAAAACGCGTTCTTTGAACCTGTTCCCCTCCAGGGTCTATGAAAGGAAGGCCACCTACCTAACCAGCAAGCCTTCGTAGCCACCTCCGCCATCAACCTCCAGACATCCTTCCAGTTCTCTCCTTTAGAATGAACCTCACTCATCCTTCAGAGACGAAATCAGATACTTTGTCCAGGCAGCCTCTCCAATCTGCTCCAGCTTCAGCCACTGATCCCTTCATGGTCTCCAAGCACTGGGTGTCACTCTCTACCTCTGGGGTCCCAGGGTCTGAAATCAAAAAGCTCTGGTTTTGGACACGGGAGTCTCCACTCATCAGCTGCGTGACCTGGGCAAGCCAGTTAGCCTCTCCGAGACAGGTCTCTCATGTTAAGCAGAGACAACTTCAAGGAGGTGTGAAGAATAAATGCTATGTTGTCTGAAAAGACTAAGAAAGGATCCTGCACCATTCAGACACTCAGGAAACAGCAAGTCCTTTCCCACCCTCTCTCTCACTTCCTCTTCCCTTTCCTGAAAAGGAAGTATAATGGAGCAGAGGCAGAAAGGAGTCACAGGACTTGGGTTCTCTGGGCCTCAGTCTACTCTGTAAAATGAGGACATTAGATAACGAATAAACTATTTGACTTTTTTTTGTTTTCTTCTCAGTACAGAGGATGGAACCCAAGGGCAGTCTACCACTGAGCTACATCCCTAGCCCTTTTTATTTATTTATTTATTTATTTTTTATTTTGAGAAAGGATTTTACTAAGTTGTTCAGGCTGGCCTTCAATTTGCAATCCTCCTGCCTCAGCCTCCTGAGTTGCTGGGATTACAGGTGTGTACCCTCATGCCCAGAACTCATTCAATTTCTATCCCAGCTCTGACATTCTATACAGAATATTCTCTTTTGTACATTATGTCCACCAATTCATCTGTGCCACACTGGGTCTTGTCCTTCAGAATCCCCTACTAGTACCTTACCTAGTACACAGCGCTGGGGACAGAGAGCAATTGAAAAACCACCCTCCACAACCCACCGAAGGCATGTTTACTGTCTTCACATACACACACACACACACACACACACACACCAGCCAGGAAAGCAGGAGAGCACCCAAGCCTGGCTGGCTCCAGGTGCCCCTCCCCTCCTCCCTCATTCCAGCCAGAAACCAGAGCTGGCGCCACTGGGTGAGGAATCTAGGGACCAACTGTCACAGGCTCCAGTATCAACTGCCTCCTGGACGCCTGGGTCCAGCCCTGAGTCCCAGAGGGACCCTGTCAGCCAGCTGTCCTTGGGGGGCCCAGGGTCCACCCCAGCCCCTTTAAGCATCTCTCCCTGGGGAAATCAGACAGCGCAGGGGACCTGGTAGGGGGAGTGCTGGAGTAGCCCAGCGGAGGAGCAGACACATTTGTCCAGATCTAAACCTCAGGCTGGGCCTGCAAAGCCCTTGGAGAGCAGACAGATGCGCAGCAGCAGAAGCACCCACTGTGACCCACTCTCCTCCAATCTCTGGGACCCTCCAAGTCCCAAAGACTGCTTGGCGCTTATACTTTCTCCTCTTTGGCATGTGACCTGGGTCAGGTAGGCTAGTTTCTGTATTTCAACTTGGGGTCAGGGTTCAAGTCTGATATTTATTTTGTGTGGTCTACAAAATTTTACCCAATATACTCTCAGCTGGAATTAATGAATGAGTGCATTCCAACAAAACAGAGAGCACTTTGCAGGAAGGATGGAGATTAGACATCCAGGTGGACTTCCCACAAGGAAGGGGTACTAAGAAAGGAAAATGGGGGCCTGGAGCAGTGGCTCAGCAGTTGAAGCGCTTGCCTGGCATGCATGAGGACCTGGGTTCAAATCCCAGCACCACATACACAACTAAATGTTGGCAAAACAAAGGCCAGATAAATAAATAAAATTGATTCTCTCTTTCTCTCTCTCTCTCTCTTTTTTTTTTTTTAAGAGAGAATCAACTTTAGTTTCTCATGTGGCTTTCGTTGCTCCGACACTTCGCTATGTACGTGGTGCTGGGGTTTGAACTTGCATCCTCTTGCATGCCAGGCAAGCGCCATAACTGCTGAGCCACTGCTCCAGCCCCTTCCCCCCATCCTTTTTTTTTTTTTTTTTTAAGAAAGAGGGGACAGTGAGAGAGAGAGAGAGAGAGAGAAGCAATTTTTATTTAGTTTTTCAAGTAACCTTCATTACTGAGACACTTGGTTGTTTTCGTGGTGCTGGGGTTCAAACTTGCGCATGCCATGCAAGCACTGCTAAGCCACAGCTCCAGCCCCTCTCCCCCTCTCTTAAAAAAAAAAAAGTTATCTTGTGAGGAGCAGGGGCATGGGAGAAATAAGCTCTTGAAGGGGCAGGCTAGCCTGTTTGGTGGCAGCCTCCTGTGTTCCCCTTCCTCCCTAGAATAGGACTAGGGAGGGACAAGTGTAAAGAGTATGCCCCCAGCCCTTGGCACTTAGTGTGTAGATAGCAATAACAGGTGCTCAGAGGAGAGAGAGGCATGAACACACAGATAAGCCCACAGTCTGAATTCCCCAGAGCACTACTGTCCTCAAGTCTCCACACCTCTCTCCACTGAGTCACCTTTTCTGCCCTGTAGTTGGGCCCCTGTGCATGCGTATATAAATAAGAGAGAGAGAGAAAGATACAGAGACAGGGACGGGGGTGGGGTGGGGTGGGGAGGAGGAGAGAGACAGACTGAGTTTGCCGATATTCCAGTGCGTGATGGGAATTATTTTTGGAATTATCTGCTGTTTGGCTGGCATCATCTTATTTCAGCGAGTTGACCTAGAACTGACTTCAAGTGACACATGACGGGTCAGAATCTTCTCCAGCAGCTAGCAATCATACTGGAGCTCAATAGGAAGTGGTTGGTTGAATGAAGGAATGAAAATTAGTTAATGAAGACCACAACCTAGCTAAACTCAACTACAAGGACAGCATAACTAGGGCCAGGAAACCGATACTGACTGTTAGTGACTCGGCATGTTATCTTCATATTGGAGGAGAGGAAACTGAGGCTCAGGGGCACATGACTATCCAAGGTGGCCGAACTAACAAACTTAGTATATTTGGCTCCAGAGCCCTGTCCCTTCCTTTACACTTTGAAATTCTGAAAATTCAGTTACAGGGGCTGGAGCTCAGCAGTTGGAGCGCTTGCCTGGCATGCACAAGGACTCAGATTCAAACCCTACTACCACACACACAACGAAGGGTCGTAGCAACGAGGGCTGCTTGAAAAACTAAATAGGACTGATTCTCTCTCTCTCACTCACTGTCCCTCTCTCTTTAAAAAAATTTTTTTTGATTCCCTCTTTGTCGCTTACTCTCTCTCTTAAAAAAAAAAAATGCAGTTATTCTCAATACATCCGTACAGCCAGGTGTGGTGGTGCACGCCTGTAATCCCAGTGACATGGGGTAGCCCTAAAGCAATTTTTTTTTAATAGCAGGGATTGAACCTAGAGGTGGTTAAACTGCTGAGTCACATCCCCTGCCCTTTTTTAAATTTTATTTTGAGACAGGGTCTCATTAAATTGCCTAGGGCCTTCCTAAAGTTGCTGAGCCTGGCTTTGAACTTGTGACCCTCCTGCCTCTGTCTCCCATGCTGCTGGGATTACAGGTGTATGTGGAAACCATGCCTGGCAGCCCCACAGGAATTTAGTAAGACTGTCTCAATATAAAGTGAGGGTTGGGGATACAGCTCAGTGGGAAAGCACCCCTGGGTTTGAGCTCCAGGATCAAAAATAAATACACACATACATCGTTACTGAGCCTCTGTTTTGGACAGGTCTCTGTGCACTGGGGTAGCCAGAGTGGAGGATACAATGGTTAAGATGAAAGGGCTAGGGGCTGTAGTGGTGGCTCAGCAGTTACGGCGCTTGCCTTGCATGGGCGAGTACACGGGTTCAAACCCCAGCACCACGTACACAATAAAGTGGGTGAGTAACCAAAGTCCATGAGAAACTAAATCCCAGGGTCTAGGGGAGGCTGAGGCAGGAGGATTGCAAGTCCCACAGGAGGATTGCAAGTCCCAGGCCAGCCTCAGCAACTTAGCGAGACCCTGTCTCAAAATAAAATGGTCTGGGGGCTGGAGAAGTGGCTCAGCGGTTACAGCCCTTGCCTGGCATGCAGGAGCATGCAAGTTCAAACCCCAGCACCACGTATACAACGAAGTGCCTGAGCAATGAAAACCACATGAAAACTAAATAAAATTTATAAAAATAAAATAAAATGGGCTGAGCATAAGGCTCAGTGGTGAAGTTCAGTCCCGGGTACAGGTGTGTGTGTGAGGAGAGGGCTAGGGGCGTGGTTCAACGGTAGAGTGCTTGTCTAGCATGCCTGAAGCCTTGGGTTCCAACTCCAATACTAGGGGGAAGAAATAAAAAAGATTACATCCTATCCTCCAAGGTCCTGAAGGGAAACACGCCACATATACATCTTTATGTTATAAGGTAAAGAGTAGAGGCATTTTTAAATAAGGCCTTTTGCTTTCACTGCCATAATTTTAGATTAAGCAGGCAGGAGATGGGGGAAGAAGAGCCCATGAATAGCAATGTAGCTTGGCTAGCATGACTGTCAGTGGAGTGGGGGACCTGAACAAAGAAGCCCATTGGCATCAGGAAAAAAGTGAAGGCACTGGTACAAAAAAACCCATCCCAAAGCTGGCTCCTCAAGGTGCCTGCCCTCCTGTTCCTCTGCATCTGGGCACTCCCCCACATGATGTATATGTACATGCTCCCATATGTACATGCTCCCACACGTACACCATGCCACACACACACACACACACACCCTGCCCTCTAGGTGCCGGGTTCACATATGCCCCTCTCCTACCTTGGAGGATATTCGCCTGTAAGCCCCAGGGTGGATACTAACATACCCAAAAGGCTGGTTTACCCTTTTGGATCAGTGATGGGGTCCAACAGGGACTCCATCTTGTCCACCCACCCGTCTACCTCCTCCTTCCCCACTTAGCAGTCCTCCCTGCTCCTCCAACTTTCTGCCCTTTGTTTTCCTCCCTGGCCAAATCCCCAAGGCATCTTTGGTCATTAACCTCCTGCTTTAATTGGCTTAGTAGGGAGGAAAGCAGAGGTAGGGCAAATTCAGGGTGGGTGTCTGGGGGGAAGCTCAAGCCAGCTGAGCTGACACACAATAAGTCTTATGCAACCGGTGACTCTTTCTGTTAATGTACAAAACTGTCACCTGGTCCACAGTACAAACTTTCCCATATGAGAGAACCACAGTTCCTCCAATCTGCGTTCCTGGGCAGATGAGTGTCAGAAATGGTGCACTATCCAGGGCCCTTTTCCTACTCCTGCTTGGTGGCAATAGCATGAAATCCCAAAATAAGATTTGTGGTTAATCTTATGTTAAACCCTCCATCCAGGAGGCAACCTGCCCCAATTCCAGGAAATTCTGGAGTTCTAGGTTCAAGCTTCTCCTTCTCTGGATCTGCCTAGCAAAGAAGAAAAAGCCCTGCGTTGTGGCAACCCCTCAGACCCTCCAGGGATCCTGGGTTCAGGCTCCAGCCCTCTCATTGGTGTCCAAATTCACTATTTCCAAGCATCAATTTGGGGAACTGAGTTTAAATTTCTTAGCCTTCAGGGCCTCACGCGCCAGGTCTGTGAGGTTATGCCATCCATTCCCCTGCCTCCAAGTGAACTAGTTCAGATTTTCAGTTTCCAAGGCACACCATTAAAGGACACCTTATCACAGTGGCCCATTCTCTCTCTCTCTTTCTCTCTCTCTCTGTTATATATAACATTAGGATACATTTTGACAAAATCACAAAAGCATGGAACGTAATTAGCTCTAATTCAGTCCCTAGCACTTCCCCTCCCCCTCCCCCTCCCTTTGTTCCCCGTCCTCAACTCTTACTGATCTTTCTATAATTTACAGTTTTTTAAAATTAATGTCTTGTGGACATACTTGATATTGTCACCCACCCATTCTTATAAAACTTTTGGGATGTCGAATTTCAAGCCCTCAAGTTGCAGAGTCATTCCTTGTTTTGAGAAAGACCCAGGTATAAAAAGCGTGACCGAAAAAAAAAAAAAAAGTCAAGACGTGGGGTAAGGGCAGAAAATCCTGCATTACACTCCAACTTCCCCAAATACCTTCTGAAGGTGTCCAATTGTCTGATTCAAGTTTTTAAAAACTTACGTTCAACTCTCACCGAATTTCCATTATCAAAGGGGCTCAATCAACGAGTGTTCCGTGGGACAGAGTGCAGCGACGTGGAATGATGCTCCGTGCTAAGGACCAAATCACCCCCAACCTGAAGTCACAGTCCAGGCCTGAAGAAAGGCGGGGTGGCCAGAGGATCCCAGGTCTTCCCTCCCTCCTTCTGTCACACCCAAAGTGCAAGGCCCTCACCCCAAACTGTTAAGTCACACCATGCCTTTAAGACTTCCCCTGTCCCCCTGTCCTTCTCCCCATCCCTCCTCGTCCTCACCCCGTCACTCCGCAGTGCTCCCCGCCCATGCCACTGCTGAGAAGGACGCCAACTAACTCACCTCCCAGCCGACGCCTCTGAAATCTCCGGGACAGGGGGACCGCCGGGGGTTCGAGGATGCTGCCTAAGGATGAGGGGACCCCACTCTTTGCCAAGGGGTCCCACGCCCAGCCCGGAACCCCTCCTCGGCCCCCGCAGAGCGTGGAGCCCTGTGCTCCCCCCCATCGCGGCTGCGGGCTTTGTCTGCTCGGCCGCCCAGAACCTCTCCCCGCGGCCGGGCGCCCGGGCGACTCCGGGAGAGCGGGAGGGGCGGCGGCGGCGAGGGAGCGCGGCAGGCAGGGCGCCGCCGGGGGCGCGGGAGGACGGCGGCCACCGAGCGGCCCCCTTCATTACCATAAGAAAGAGGGCGCCGGGACAGGGTGGGGAGCCCGCCGCTCGGAAGGGGGGCGAGGAGCAATAACGCTTTTCACACCCGTTCTGTGCCTGCACACTGTCCCCTGTCCCCTGTATCCCTGGGGGGAAAAAGGGACCTCGCCTTCCTACCCCCCCTCCCTAGCTTTTGCCTGGGCGCCGGGGTGGGGGGTAGAGACCGAAAGGCACATCCCTATCCTCCGCGGGTCACGGAATTCGTCCCCGCGCCCCGAGGCCGGGAAACTACAACTCCCGGCATGCCCTGGGCGCCCCCGGCGCGCCCCCCTCCCGTCAGTTCCATGCTGCTCCATCCAGTTCATTTAAAACAAAAGAGTTTGAGCGCTGGAAGGGGCTGGGCTCTACTGGGGGCCACTGAGCGCAGCTCCAGGACTGGGGCTCGGTGCGGGAGCCTAAGGGGGACGTCTGGACGGCGGGGACTAGAGACTCCCGGGTCCGAGGCGGGAGGGGTGGGGGCAGAGATCCCGCAGCCCCCCGCCCCCCGTCACCCCCGGAGAGGAGCGGAGATCTGCTTTCTTGGTTTTGCTACGCTTTACCCCCACCCCCACCCCGGGGGCTGGGGCGAGGGGAGTCGGGTTACAGGGTGTTTGGGGAGGGGGGCTTAGGGGGAGGGGCTATCTTTCTATCTCGCTTTCTTCCCCCCTCCCCAGTTCTTTGTTCCCCCCTCCCCACACACCCCCTCCTCTCCCCTCCCCTCCTCTCTCCTCTTTTCCCTTCCACCACCTCTCTCTCTCCCTCTCTCTCTCTCTCTCCCCCAGCTTTTGTTTCGCCATGCCTAGTCTAGTGGTATCTGGAATAATGGAAAGAAATGGGGGCTTTGGAGAACTAGGATGTTTCGGGGGAAGCGCTAAGGACCGAGGACTGCTGGAAGACGAGCGCGCCCTTCAGCTGGCTCTTGATCAACTCTGCCTCCTGGGTTTGGGGGAGCCCCCCGCCCCCACGGCGGGCGAGGACGGGGGAGGTGGGGGGGGCGGCGCCCCCGCGCAGCCGGCCGCCCCCCCGCAGCCGGCCCCGCCGCCGCCGCCCGCGGCGCCCCCGGCCGCCCCGACCGCGGCCCCCGCGGCGCAGACGCCCCAGCCCCCCACCGCCCCCAAAGGGGCGAGCGACGCCAAGCTCTGCGCTCTCTACAAAGAGGCCGAGCTGCGCCTGAAGGGCAGCAGCAACACCACGGAGTGTGTACCCGTGCCCACCTCTGAGCACGTGGCCGAGATCGTGGGCAGACAAGGTAAGCGGGCACCGGGACCACGGAGAGGTCTGGAGTGGGGTGGGGGGGCACCCTGTCCCCTGCGCGGAAAGTTCATTTCTTCCCTCCTTGCCCGCCTCTGGCTCTGTCCCTTCCCCACAAAGGGGGACCCGCCCCCTACCCTGATTTCCAAGTGCCACAAAGTTCCCTACTACCCTAGTCGGGACGGTTCTCCCCGACCCTTCCTTCCCCAGGGCTCTGCCCTTAGACAAAGAAATATTCTCGTACTGGGAAGAGGGAAAGGGGAGGGGGATTGGTCTCCCAATCCAGGGAGGCTGTCCGGAGGGGGTGTCCGCTTCTAGCTAGAAAAACTGACGGAATGTGTAAAGAGTTATGCAGGAGCCCCTACTTCAGTATTTGCTTGTAGGTTGGGGAGGGGGCACTCCTGGCACCCCCAGCTGCGTGGAGTTACAGACTTTGGGGGCGACCTGGCCCGGGAAGCCAGTTTGAGTATCTGTCTCTTTGTTGGGCTGAGTGTAGGAATGGAAGGGGGTGTGGCTCACGGGAGGGTCCCGGTCTGGGGGAGAGGTGGAATGGGGGGCCGCTGGGAGGAGGGGGTCCTGTGGTTACCCACACACTAAAGTTGGAAGGTCCATGATGTTTTGGAAGGGGTGTCTCCAAGGAAGTGCTAGTCCTGGTGTGGACCTCTGCTCCCTCTCTGGCTTTTGTTCTGGGCTGGCCACGGCCTGGGGCCAGAGGCCTGGAGAGGGGTCCCTGAGTGAGAAAGTGGGACAGGGCCGAAGGGGGAATAATAGGGTGGGGGGTGAGAAACCTTCATCTGAAAATTTGGCGAGGGATGTGTGCCTGGGCGTTTTGGAAGGGGGGTGTTTTATTAATCCAGTGTAGAATGTCTGATACCGCACCCTCCTCAGCCCAGCATCCCTGGGCGAGTGGGTGGGTGGGGGTGTTGGTAAAGGTCCAGATTGAGCAGACGGGATCTTGGGGACCCTTCCCTCTCCGTTTCCCAAAGTGAGGGGCGGGATTTGGAAATTGCAAAGGGGCTGGGCTGGGGAGGTGTGGGGTGGGGGAGGAGCGGGGGAGGAGCTGTCCCACAGTGGGGAACAATAGAGGAGCTGCATTCCGGCCGGGAGTGAGCGTGGAGGCCAGATTTTGGAGGAGGAGGGGAGGCAGGCCTGGGGGGCCCCCTACTCCACATCCCACCTCATCCACTAGGAGTCTGGGGGCTGGGGGATTTAGAAGGGAAAGCAGAATGGAGGAGGGGAGGATGCCACTCCCCTGCACGGCCCTCAACCCCTCTGGGGCGCCAGATCTCTTGAGATTTCTGACTTAGAAAGTTGGATTTCCTCTTGGTAGAAACTGGGAATCCAGATCCTGGAGTTGGGGGGACACTAATATCTTTTCTTGAGTGTGGGGGTGGTCTTGGGAGGCCCTGGAATCTAATGGAGTCATTCTTTACTCCTCTGCCTCTGCATCAGATGGGCCTGTCCTTCATAAAAGTAGGGGGATTTCTCCTATTCAGAGATGATATATCTCCTCCTCATTCCTTAAGTATATGGAAGTCCTTCCTCCTGTCTGACCTCCCTCCTCCGCTGCAAAATTAATGCTCTCTATTTGACCTCTAGGAAGGTGAGGCCCAGTGGGTTTTACCTTCAAGAGATGCTTCTTCAGGGCTGCAGAACTCTGAAAGAGGCCCACCCCAGCACTGTACCTCCAGGCCTCTAGATTTTCTCCTTAGTCTTATGCCCTGGCCTCTTCTCACTCCAGTCTCAACCCTTAAAGGTACCTAGCTCCCACTTAAGTTATGGACCCAAAACTTAGAGCCTGAACCCAGGTGCCCATCAGATGGTGTGTTAGTAGAAGTGGCAGGAGAGGGGACTTCACAGTTCCACAACCCTCCAAGCCGCACAAATAGAACCATCACTTACTGAAATTAAAGCTGCAAGGATGTGGGTTGATAACAGGTAGGACTTAATTGCCAAGGGTTGGGGAAGAAGCCATCTGGAGTGGAAGAAGGAGATTAAAAAAAACAAACAAACAAAACTCACTTTGTCTTGTTGATGGAGGATTGGGGCAGTCAGAAAAGTGGACTGCTTGGATTGGATTTGGATAGGCCGTGTGGCAGGGAGAAAGTGAATTGTGGCTGAGATGGGTGTGTGCACAACTGTGTGTAAATGGGACCAAAGTTATGAGTGTGTGTAGGAATGTGCAGTTTGTATGCTGGATGGAGAGGATGGGGATGGGAGAGTGAGACACCGGGACCCCATGTGCGAGGAAAGGGGTGAGTGAAAGTGTATTTTGTGCTCACCTGCAAGTATTGTTTAGATGATGGCACATTGCATCGCAGCTCTTAGTGCACGTGTGCAAACTCACACACATGTGGCATGTGTGCTCTGAGGAAGAGTGTGGCTCTCTGAGGCTCCACACAAGGCTGGTGGCAGGGAAGGGATGTGGAGAAGGAGAGGGGCTGGTACAGTTAGCTATCCAAGGTCCATAGCCTTTCCCAATGGTGTTGCATCCCAGCATCCCTCACTTTTCTCTTTCCCCTTCTCCCTCTTTGTCTCTCTTTGTCTCGCATTTCTGCATTTCTTTTTTCTCTTCCTGCCTCTCTCTCCAACCTCCCAGCTTTAACCCACTCCTCTTTCAGAGCAGAAACAGGGGTCCAGAATACCCTCTTCCACCACCCTATTCAGCCCCTATCCCATCTCAGCTCTTCTGCCCCCAAAGGGACAAGGGGACAGGAGTGACATGGGTTGCATGCTGCTCCTCCTCACGTGATTTTCTTTATCTTCTCCCTTGAAATTGATTCTCAGACCCTCCCCAGTGTCCCACTCCGCACTAGTTGGCTGCAAATGCATTATGGTTTGGAGACCCTCAAAGAGAGATTATTTGGGTAGAAGGCATGGGGAGAGGTCACAGAGCAGGTGGAGGTCAGTGTCCCTGAATCCACTGGAGGACACTTACAATGAAATGAAGAGTAGATTGTGTGTTACTGAATGCATTGGGTGGGGTTCAGTGCCAATATGGGGGTTGGTGACAGATGGGGGTGGTGGTAAGTGATTTGGAAGTTTGGGAGTAGCCAGAAAAACTGATGGACAGTTTGAGGAGGAGTTCGTGAATAGATTTGAGGTTTTTAGGAGGGTCAGTGACTATTTGGGGGCTTGGAGGAATGAACCAACTTGGAAGGCCCTAAGTGGAACTCCAGGGAAAGTTGGTGCGTTTTGAAATCTGTGGTTGGCAGAGACACTGGGGAGCTCTGAGATCCCGAGTGGATTGTTCAAGTCGGGTGGATTGTGTGTGTGTGTGTGGTGGTGGTGGTGACAGACTCACTGGGCAGACTGAAGGGTTCTGGGGCAGTTGGGTATCTGGGAAAGAATCAGGAGCTATCTGGTCCCAGCACAAATCGCCTTGTCCTGTGAGTTTCTTTCTCTTCCTTTTTCCCACTGTATCCCAGGCTGCAAGATTAAGGCTCTGAGGGCCAAGACCAACACCTACATCAAGACACCGGTTCGGGGTGAGGAGCCGGTGTTCATGGTCACAGGGAGGCGAGAGGATGTGGCCACAGCCCGGCGGGAAATCATCTCAGCAGCTGAGCACTTCTCTATGATCCGCGCCTCGCGAAACAAGTCAGGCGCAGCCTTTGGTGTGGCCCCTGCTCTGCCGGGCCAGGTGACCATCCGTGTGCGAGTGCCCTACCGTGTGGTGGGACTGGTGGTGGGCCCCAAGGGGGCGACCATCAAGCGCATCCAGCAGCAGACCAACACATACATTATCACGCCAAGCCGGGACCGGGACCCAGTGTTCGAGATCACTGGTGCCCCGGGCAACGTGGAGCGTGCGCGAGAGGAGATTGAGACGCACATCGCAGTGCGCACTGGCAAAATCCTTGAGTACAACAATGAGAACGATTTCCTGGCGGGGAGCCCCGACGCCGCGCTCGATAGCCGCTACTCAGACGCCTGGCGGGTGCACCCTCCGGGCTGCAAGCCCCTCTCCACCTTCCGGCAGAACAGTCTGGGATGCATCGGCGAGTGCGGAGTGGACTCCGGCTTTGAGGCCCCGCGCCTGGGCGAGCAGGGCGGGGACTTCGGCTACGGCGGGTACTTGTTTCCGGGCTATGGCGTGGGCAAGCAGGACGTGTACTACGGCGTGGCCGAGACTAGCCCCCCGCTGTGGGCGGGCCAGGACAACGCCACGCCCACCTCCGTGCTCTTCTCCTCCGCCTCCTCCTCCTCCTCCACTTCCGCCAAGGCCCGAGCTGGGCCTCCGGGCGGCGCGCACCGCTCTCCCGCCACCTCTGCAGGACCCGAGCTGGCCGGACTCCCTAGGCGCCCACCGGGAGAACCGCTCCAGGGCTTCTCTAAACTTGGGGGAGGCGGCCTGCGGAGCCCTGGCGGAGGGCGAGATTGCATGGTGTGCTTTGAAAGTGAAGTGACTGCCGCCCTTGTGCCCTGCGGACACAACCTGTTCTGCATGGAATGTGCAGTGCGCATCTGCGAGAGGACGGATCCCGAGTGTCCCGTCTGCCACATCACAGCCACGCAAGCCATCCGAATATTCTCCTAAGCCCCCTGCCCCATGCGTCCTAGGCCCCACTCCCCAGGGGCCCGCCCTGGACCCGTTTTCCACTAGGGCCTTTTGGAAACCAGTGATTTTTCAGGGCAAGGTGCTTACAGATATATTCGCTCATTGGGTGGGTGGGGGGTGGGCAGTCGTGGCTGGAGAGTGGGCCACGTTCAGAGCCTCTGGTCACCCTGCCTTGGAAAAAATTGGGAGGGGACCAGACAGAAAATTTTACTAGAGTTACAACTCTGATACCTCAACACACCCTTAAATCTGGAAGCAGCTAAGAGAAACTTGTTTTGCCAGAGGTAGCCCCTAAGGCGTCCTGACCCCCGCTGCCCACCTCCCCAACTGTGTGTCACTGCCCTTTCCTCTGTGGAGGTAGGGAAATGGAAGAGGGAGAATTAACCATCTGTATCTAGAGGTGCTCTTTGAAATTCTTGGCCCTCTGGTCCTGACCTCTGACCTCCTAACATGATCCTTTAGCAACCTCCCCAAAAATCCTGTTTAGGAGACTGTTCCCAGAGTTTGCTATGTATAAGGGAACTGGGGTCCAACAGAAGTCTGCGTAGATCTCTGTGGGGTGGGGTGGGAAGAAGCCTGTCAGTCAATAAAGGGCTCAGAATTCATCTGTCCTCACAAAGCTGGGCTAGAGGAATCTGGGAGGGGTACTCCTCTGTGCCCCCTCCAACTTCCCCTGCACTCTTCTTCCTGTCCTTCCTACCTTTGGGTTCTTCACTCTTTTTCTCCTCTTCTTCTGGCTCTTTTTTCTTTGCTTCCCCTGCGTGGTTGTCACTCCCAGCCCCATCTGGCTCCTTCCTCTTTTTTTTCTCTTTCCCCTTCTCCCCTTTCCCTCTTGCTCCTTCCAGCCCAGCTTTGGGGACACCATTTGCCTGGGGAGAAGTAGGGGGAAGAACACTTTGATGGATCCCTCAGTTCTTCAGGCATTGGAAGGCCCTCTCCCCACTCCTCCAAAGAAACATCTCCAATTCTTGATGGAATGTATCCCCATTGTCGGTGATGATTTGAGGGGGGAGGACCAATACAGGGGTACATAAAGGGTCAAACACCCACCTTCTTCGTCTATGGGCATTATATTTAGGGAGCAGTTCGTAGGTTGGGATTTTCTGGCTGTGAGAAAGGAGCAGAAAAAAGCAGGAAATGGGGCTGGGGTGGGAGAGAATGGTGGTGGGAAAGGGGTCCTAACCCTGCAGCACCCCCTTCCCTGTGCCCCTCTCTGGACCTGATTGAACCTTTATTGAATCCTTATTAGTGTGCAAATCATGAAGTCTCTGTCCTAGCCACTGTGGTTGAGGAGAGGGGCCAGGTCTTAAGAGAGGGGTCAGACTCGGGCAAAGCAGGAGAGACCCCCTTTGCTGCCTCCCTACTGCCCACTTGGGGCTGCCACCAGCCTCCCACCCTTCTGGTTCCGCTGGCCGGGCCAGGAGAGGATGGGGATGGGAGTCCCAGAGGGCCCAGAGAACTTGTATATAATGGGGTGGGACTGTTATACGAGATCTCTGAGCACTTAAAGCTCAGGAGTCCCATTCTTCCTGGATGGAGAAGGTGTGCAGGGGTGGAGGCACAGAGGGAATTCCCTCCTCTCCTTCCTCCTTTTGTGAATTAACTCACCTCTCCTCAACCTTCCCCTCCAGACCACCAGCCTGGGAGGGGAGAGGAAGGAGGTCACAGCCCAGAAAGCTGGCCTGTGGCAACTTCCCTCCTTCCCGCCAATGTGAGCCATCCTGAGATGTCTGTACAATAGAAACCAAACCAAATGGGCACCCTCGGTCACCGAGGGGCGGGTGGGGAGGGGGGTGGGAAGAAGGGATGTCTGTCTGTCGATCCCCCTCCCCCTCTCCACTCCTTACCCACAAAGGCAAAAGACTGTTACACTAGGGGGCTCAGCAATTCAATCCCACCCTTACCGAGTGAGCCAGACCTAGAAACAAGCGCAAAATACAGTGAGCAACTAAACAGAGGAGAGAAAGCAAGAGCATGAGAGGGAGCGAGATGGGCGACCAACACAGGAGAGGAAACAAAAATAGCAAAAAAGAAAAAAAAAAGCAGTTCTTTATAATTTAATATTCTATTTTAATAAAGGCGTTTATTACCGTATAAATGTAGCAAAGAACCTGGGCTAATATGAAAAAAAGACTTTTTATTAGGTAATTTATTATATGAAAAGGATATTTTATTTTATGATAAAGTGATCCTTAAAAAAATAAAAAAACTTTAGAAGGTTTAGAATATATGTAGGGAGAGAAGAAGAAAAAAAATACATTTGTATTCAGAGTTAAATCTTAAAAAAAAAAGTGTTTTTAATATATGTTCGGGTTTACGTTCCTTTTTTCCCCCACTTTTTTTTGGGGAGGAATGTCATTTGCTTTTCTTGGGGGAGCATCCTGGGATGGATGGTGGAGAGAAGGACTGGGGGAACCTGGTCTCTTCTGGGGCCCTGTAAGTAGATTGGATTTCACTCGGTGGGCTCCCCCTCCCCTCTTCCCCTCCCCCTCAGGGGAGCCGGCAGAGCCAAACAAAGAAAGGGATTAACCAGAAAGGAAGAAGCTGTGGGACTAAGGACTGAGGATCCTGGGGTGTCCCCCCCTTCCCCTGCCCGGTCCCAGGGGCTGCTGCGGAGGGGACATCCAGAACTGAGGCCTAGTAGGCCTATGGGAACCCTCAGAGAGGTGTGAGACTTAAGAGAACTAGATTTTTTTTTTTTAACCAAAAAGAGAGAGAGAAAGAAAGAAGAAGAAAAAAAAGAGAAACCGAGGGGTTTAAAAGAAAAGAATACTACAAAATAATAATAATAATTCAAATTTATTTCATATAATCCTAGAGAAAGAAAGAATTACTAGTTACTTAGTAGACGATATTCAGATAGCTTAAAGTTTAGTAGCATCGAGGACCCCTGGGTCCAGTAGAATGTATAAAAGTCATATCAAAAAGAATAGAGGAGGGAAATGGCTGAGTCCACCCTGGTCGCCCCATCACCAAGTATCAGGGTTGGAGCAGGTTGTTAAGATTGGGAGCTTCCAATCTGCTGGGGTTGATTCTGAGAATCCTTGGATTTTTAAATTGTAGGACAAATAGATGAGGAGCTCAGTTCCCAGGGTCTTCAAAAGGGTGCACACTGATCATCTCAACCCGGTGGTGGCCTGGGCTGGGGGCAGCAGAGGAGACAGCACACTGACCTGCATTCCCAGTCCCTGGGGGCCTGGCCATCTCTGTCTCTTCTTAGGCAGCTCTTGCTACAAAGTAATCTGTCCTCTGCTGGGGTGCTCAAGGAAGATGGAGATGGCTTGCTCCTAAGTCAACTTCTCCCAGGCCTAAGTCCTTCTTAAAGTATAACCTCAATCCACTTTGTTACAGATAAAGAACCTGGCCAGCAATTCCACGGTCCCTATTCCCTGTTCCCATCCAGCATTCAATGCTGCTTTTCACCTCTGTGATGACAGTGGGAGTAGCAGTCTCAATAATTATTCTCCTTTAAATCTGTGTGGTACTTTGCAAATTTGAAGATTATTATCTCATGAAAACTAGATTCCAAGAAGGACTTCTAACCAATGAGGTGGACTGGAGAGAACTATCCTTAAAGGCCTGGGAGAATAGCCCCACAGAGTACAGAGACAAGAGTAAGGACACAGGGTCCTTGGGTGACCCCAGCTCTAACCCCTCTGCTTCCAGCCCACCTCCACTGATAGGGGTCATCCACTGTGCCCTGGCACAGGGGCACTTTGCCTTCCCCACCAAAAATTGGGGAACCTGGCTTTGCATATGAGGATAAACATTTTTAAGCACTTGCCTTCTAGCAAACCCAGCAGGCAGTCAGATCAGGCCCCTCCCTCCTATACTAGAGGGTGGAGAAGCCGCTTGGCTTTCCCTTTGGCAAGAGGCTCCTGTTCCATTCCACCAACGACTCTGCCATGCCTCTCCCTGACCCTAGACCCCAAACATCTCCCTCTCCCTAATTTACTCTTCTCGCCCCACCTAGGGACACATTTCCCCCTGCTCTTTTTGTCCTTGACCCCTCGCTAGTCTGGGATGGTAGTGTCTGGGATGGGGAGGGCCTGCTTCCCCTTCCCCACGCGCGAGGGTGTGGGTAGGGTAGGGTGGGTGGGTGGAGACAGCCCTGGGGCAGGGGGGATGGTCTCTCCACTGTAGAAAGTAGAGTAGGATTGTGGTCAGACTTAATTTGAGGCATCTAGTGAAGACATCCACCAAGGAAAAAGATTGCAAACACAAAATAAAAGCGGGAAATAAAACAGACCCATGAATAATCAAGTCAAAGTGATGTTGCACAAAATGCAGAGAAACCAAGAAGGGGGAGGGTTAATGTATTAAATGTGCTATTAAGAACTTAATTTTATTAAAAGTATTATTACTTACGGCTCTGTCTTTCTGTGCATACCCATCTGTACTGACCTGGGGTGAGAGGGAGGGACTGCGGTTGGTATTTGGAGCCTGGGGTTCTCTCTGGTATAACTCTGGGCACTCCTCACATCCCTTGTGGGAAGTGGATGCCACCACGGTTCCCTGTCATTTTATTGCTCCCCACTCAATCCCTAAGCACTCAGTCCCCTGTCTCTTCCTTGGACATGTTCACATCTTCCATCCTGGCCTGCAAGGGAAGTTGAAGCAAAGCAAGGAGCCCTCGCCTACACAGCCAAGGCTCCGTGGAGAAAGGGCAGAGAGCTCGACCCTCTCTTATACTTACCCTACTAGAGTCAATCCATCCCTCTTTGGAGAAAGGAAGAAACCTGGATGGAGGACCCTGACCTTCAACCTCCCAGCCTTAAAAACACCTTTCCCAGCACACATACAGGATCAGCCCTGCCTCCCCTTCTCTCTTACATCTGCCTCAGCCTCCTTTTGCCCCTGGCATTGGAGTGACCTCAGTTCTTGGCACCAGGGCCCTGGGCACCAGATGGTGCCCGCCGATGGTTTCCTTTGTCTCGCCTTCCAGATACCCCTCCCCTCCAGGCTGTCCTCCCTCCCCACCTGCCCTGGAGGTTGGCAGAGGGAAGGGCGGCACCTCCCTCTCCCTTGGCACTGTCCCCAGACCACAGAACTCCAGAAGCAGCTGGCCCTGGGGAGTAGTTGGGATGGTGGGGAAGACGGAGGGAGGAGGAGGAGGGGCCAAAGTTAGGTGGGAGGCACAGACAAGTAGATGAGGAAGAACACACAGGAGGCAGCAGGATGGCTAGGCAGTGATACAAAAGCTTTATTTAAGGGTGCTAGTCTGTGTGGGGACATGAAGACCATAGGACTCTGGGGGGTTGTGAACAGGGAACCAAAGGGCAGGCAAAGTCCTGCAATGGGGAGTGGGGGTGGAGGCACCATGAGGCATAGGGCTTGTGGGCAGGGTTGGCCATGGCCAAGGTCAGAGGCTGATGCAACAGGCCCTCTTCTCCCCAGGGCCAGGCTCCTGCCCAGCCTGGGCACTGCCCAGGGTGATGGCATTGGTCCGGGTGCTGTTTTGCCTCTGCTTGGACACTTTGGCAAAGATCTCTGAGAGGATGGAGAGCAGCAATCAGATTTGGAGCACACACACTCCCAAGCATATGCATTCTGCAAGTCCATTCTGAGCAACGGGGGCTGGTCACACGTACAGGACGCTCTGCTACGAGGAAGTGGAATTTGGACATCTGGGTCCCTTCTACTTACCTGAGTGGGAGGCCCTAGAAAGGGGCTGAGGGGGACAGGCAGGGGTGGGAGGCTCTGAAGGGGGGAAGCCACACGGGGGATCAGCTGAGGGTCCGCATTCTTACTGCTGCCCTTTGAAGGCACATGGGGGCTGCCAGAAGGAGGAAGGCTCTAACCTTTGAGGACAGTTTCAAAGGCCAGCTCAACATTGGTAGAGTCCAGGGCTGAGGTCTCCAGGAACAGCAACCCATTGTTTTCTGCCAGGAAGGGAGACACACCATTAATTATGGGGGTCAAAGGCAATGACAGTAATTAATAGTGACTTCATGGACGTTTCTACGTGCTAAATCCTCGGTATATAGTAACTCATTTAATCCCTGAAACAACCTATGATACAGGTAGTTAGGAAACGGAAACACAGAGAGAGTAAAGGAACTTCATTCCATGTCTTAAATCTAGGAACTGGACAAGAGGAGGTGGGAGGCAGGATTGTGGGACAAACCCTACACCACCATTTTGAGTGGCTGTTAAACCTAGAAAATTCCTGGGGAAAGGGGCACTGGAGATGGTCAAGGGGAACCCACCAGAATCTTTGAGCATTGTAGGGTGGGATTGCCTTAAAATAAACTTTGAATGATTGCTGATGAAGACAATCTCAGGGCAAGTGGAGGGACTTGATGAGAGGCACAGGGTCCCAGAAGGAAGGGTTGGGAGATACTGAGCAAGGGTGGATGGAAGCCAGAGCTGGGTGTGGTGGCACATGCCTATAATCCCAGTGGCTCAGGAGGCTGAGGAAGGAGGATCAAAAGTTCAAAGCCAGCCTCAGCAACTTAGTGAGGCCCTAAGGATTTAGTCAGTCCCTGTCTCAAAATAAAACATTAAAAATAGTGTCCCTGGGTTCAATCCCTGGTTTAAAAACAAAACAAAACAAATGGATGGAGGTAGAGAGTTCACACTGGGGGCCCAGGGGTAACAGCAGGGACTGGAGAAGCTGGAGCTGGGAGGGTGTGGGCAAACTGGAGGAGTCAGACTGGGAGGGGGGGCTCTCACCAGCAAACATGCGGGCCTCATCAGTGGGCACCTCCCGGGCCTGGCTGAGGTCACTTTTGTTCCCCACCAGCATGACAACAATGGTGGCCTCTGCATGGTCGTAGAGCTCCTTCAGCCAGCGCTCCACTACAGCATAGGTCTGGTGCTTGGTTAGGTCGAACACCAGGAGGGCCCCCACTGCTCCCCGATAATACCTGGGTGGGAGTGGGAGGGACAGACAGAAACAAGAGAGGGGTGTTGGGCCCAGCCTCAGAGCACAGCCATGGAGCCAAAATGCCTGAGAGCAGAGGACCAGTGATTGAGAAGTATGAAAACTAGGACTGGAGCAGTGGCTCAGCAGTAGAGCGCTTGCCTGGCATGAACAAGGACCTGGGTTCAATCCCCAGCACCGCATACATAACCGAGTGTCAAAAAACAAAACAAAAAAACTGGATGAGAAATATGGAAGCTGAGGTCCAGCAATTCAGGGATCCAAACCCTGACAGGGCAGCCCATGCCTCCCATGCGTTCTAGGATTGCTGGTCTCAGGGCCTCCTGGGTTTCACCTCCCTGCTTCAAAAGTTGCTCTGACTCCTCAAAGCCCCCCTGCTCCTTCAGGTCTTTTGTCCTGATTTTAGCCTGTACTACCCTCCAATGCATATCTGGACTGTGGCCAAGTGTGCTGGCCAAGTGTGCCTTCCAGATGCCCTTCTTCTGAGTTCTTCCTCAGGTGGCCTCGAAACACAGTGCCCTCTTCTCTCCTCTGGCCATTTCTCTAAGATTGGCCTACCACTTGCACCAATCCCTGACCTGACCAACGAGGGCATCCCTGCCCGCATCCAGCCTCCCCTTGGAGCTGGAAGGGAAATCTTCTGCCTGGCTCACAAAAGGTCCAGTGAGCAAGAGTGACGAATGTGTGTGGCTCCTGGTTTTGAGTGTAATCATAACCCTCTCCCCAGCAGCTGCTCTCCCCCATCACACATGCATAGCCTATCTTTCACACATTGGAACCTGACACTGACTGGAAGACGCTGCTTCGGTCGTGGCGTCAGGAGTGCTAACTTCCTCTGAGATTTTCTAACATACTCCAAGTCCAGCCCTTGCCTGGCATTTGTGGTTGGTTGAATATTGTCACATGCAGAGCACAGTGCTGACATCAGGGGGCGCTCCTGATCCACGCAGCCTGCCCCATACCTGCTCCGCCCTGATTTCACCTTGCATGTATTTAAACAAGTATTAATTGTAGCACCTTACTTCTGGGGTGCTTTAAGGGTTACATAAAATGCCAAGTATAAGCAAAGTGCTTTGCACTTTCCTGGGCACGTAGCAAAGGCATAGTAGTAAAACATGTCGATGACTCTTTTTTCTTTTTCTTTTTCTTTCTTTCTTTCTTTCTTTTTTTAATATTGGCGATTAAACCCTGGGCGTTTTACCACTGAGCCACATTCCTAGCTATTTTTTTTTTTTTATCTTGAGACAGGATCTCACTAAGTTGTTATGGCCACGCTAAGTTGTTGAGGCTGGCCTCGATCTTGCAACCCTCCTGCCTCAGCCTCCTGAGTCGCTGAGATTACAAGCATGCACCACCAAGCCCAGTATGACAATGATTCTCATTTTATCATTATATCCTTTTTCCGCACTATTTGTCGCTCCCAGTACTTGCATCTCCTGTGATCTCTGGGAGCACACTGCGGAGGCTCCTGCCTCTCCCTCTGCTCCTCCACTTCTCCGGAGGTGTTCCCTGACTTCTCCCAGGCCTCCAGCAAGCAACCCACCAGCCCCCCAAGCCCTGGGCTCACGCCGAGGTGATGGCTCGGTATCGCTCCAGGCCAGCTGTGTCCCAGATCTGAGCCTTGACAGCGGCGGTGCCCAGCATCACGGTGCGGGTGGAGAACTCAACCCCGATGGTGGTGCGGCTGTCGTTGATGAACTCATTGCGGGTGAATCGGGACAGCAGATTGGTCTTCCCCACACCTGACTCGCCGATCAGCACCACTGGAAGAGTGGAGAAATAAGGGCTGAGCACCAGGCAGAGTGGCCCTGAGTCCCGCCTAGCCTGGAAGGTTTATCCCGCAGAGAGGCAGATCTGAGTTCTCCCCGCAGAAGCTAGGGTCGGTGACTTGTCGTGACGCCTCTGTCCTCGAGAGCAGAAGGGTCAGGAGTTTAAAACGAAGGTGCTGCGTGGGTTATAGGCCTGCTCTGTTGAGCCACGGTTGCAGACCGCCTGCGTTGCTGGTGGTGGAGTGAAATCTGTGGATTATTTATTTATGGGTGTCATGTGAAAAGGTTACTAAGGTGCGTGAACATGAACAGGGATGATAGGTGGTCTGGGCCAGTACATGTTTCTGGCCTGCAAAGTACAAGAACGTTGTTCATATTTCTGTGCGCATTCGCTGGGAGGACAAGTGGGGAGGGAGTTTAGTGTATGTATTTGTATAGGGAGCAAAAATGTGCACAGAGGTATGAGTAAGGAGAAAATCTAGCAGGTGACATGTGTGTGGATGGGAGGAAGGTATGGAGGTGTGTGTGCCCATAACTGTATGTGTGCCCCTGGGATCCTGGGGACTCAGGAGGCTGAGGCAGGAGGATTGCAAGTTCAAGACCAGCCTCTGCAAATTAACAAGACCCTGTCTCAAAATGAAGGTAAAAAGGGCTGGGGATGTAGTTCAGCAGTAGAGTGTCCCTGGATTCAATCAATCCCCAGGAAAGAAAGAAAAAGAAAGAAAGAAAGAAAGGAAGGAAGGAAGGAGAAAGAGAAGAAGAAAAAAACAGAATCCATTTGTTCCCAGGAAGAAGAGTCCTGCATTGCATGATTAAGAGCATGGGACTGGATGTTGGATTGCTCTATGTCCTTCAGTAAGCTATTTAACCTCTTTGAATCTTATTTTCAGATGAAAAAAATGGGAGTGACAATAGTATTTACCTGGGACTGGAGCAGTGGCTCGGTGGTTAAGGCGCTTGCCCGGCATGCGCAAGTACACAGGTTCAAACCCCAGCATCCATGTACACAACTAAGTGTCAGAGCAGCAAAAGCCATGTGAAAAACTCAATAAAAATTGATTCTCTCTCTCTCTCTCTCTCTCTCTCCCTCACAGTCCTTCTCTCTTAAAAAGAAATTGATTCTCTCTGTCTCTGTCTCTTTCTCTCTCTGTCCTTTCTTTTAAAAAAATAGTATTTACCTTAAGCATTGTTATAAGACATAAGTTAGATATTGTCTAGAATATGGTAAGTATACAAAACCACTGATATATATGAATGTTGTTGACCACCCAGTGCTTTTGTCCTGGGGTTTTCAGGGACAAGGATCCACCAGAGAGGCCATAGAGACCTTTTAGTCTGGCAGGCAGCATCCAGGGCCCAGCCTTAAGCTGGGAACTGCAATAGGGTGCGGGAGCTGATGTAAGCACAACCCACACATTGCATGACACTGACCTGAGCACCCAGAATTGAAGGCCACCAAGGGTGCTTCTGGAAAGGCAGCCTGGTGCCCAACCATTGTAGTCACACACTTTGGGCTCTGGTCTCTGCTCGGGTTCCAGCTAGCTGGGTGAATGGGAACAAATGATTCAACTTTTCTGGGCCTCAGTGTCCTTATTTATACAATTTATAAAGGTCCCTTCCAACTTAAAAAAAAATCCTTATTTGGCCAGGCACGGTGTCGCACACCTGTAATCCCAGCAACTCAAGAGGCTGAGACAGGAGGATTGTGAGTTCAAAGCCAGCATCAGCAACTTAGCAAGACCCTGTCTCAAAATAAAATATAAAAAGGTCTGGGGATGTGGCTCAGTGGTTAAGCAACCCTGGTTTTAATCCCTGGCACAAAATAAATGAATTTTAAAAATAAAATAAATAGGGCTAGAGCGGTGGCTCATTGGTCACAGCGCTTGCTTGGCATGTGCAAGTACACGGTTTGAACCCCAGCACCCACGTACACAACTGAGTGTCAGAGTAACAAAAGTCATGTGAAAAACTCAATAAAAATTGATTCTCTCTGTCTCTGTCTCTCTCTCTCTCACTGTCCTTCTCTCTTTAAAAAATAAAAAATGAAAAAATAAAATAAATAGGGGTTGGAGCGGTGGCTCAGTGGTTTTGGTGCTTGCCTTGCACGCACAGGGACATGGGTTCGAACCCCAGCACCACATACACAATCAAATGTTAGAGCAATGAAAATCAAATGAAAAACTAAACAAGGGGCTGGAGCAGTGGCTCAGCGGTTTCGGCGCTTGCCTGGCAAGCACGAGGACCTGGATTCAAACCCCAGCACCACGTACACAACTGAGTGTTGGAGCAACGAAGGCCATGTGAAAAACTAAATAAAGTTGTTCCTCTTTTTCTCTGTCTCTCTCACTGTCCCTCTCTCTTTAAAAAAAAAAAAAGAAAAACTAAACAAAATCGATTCTCTCTCTCTCTCTCTGTTACTGTTCCTCTCTCTCTTAAAAAAAATAAATAAATAAATAAATAAATCCTTATTTGGCTGGGCATGGTGGCACAAGCCTGTAATCCCTGTGGCTCAGGAGGTTGAGGCAGGAGGATCGCGAGTTCAAAGCCAGCCTCAGCAACTTAGCAAGGCCCTAAGCAACTTAGAGCTTGTCTCAAGAATAAAATAAATATGTAAATAAAATGTAGCTTCAGAAAAAAGTCCTTGGGGCTGGAGCGGTGGCTCAGCAGTTATGGTGCTTGCTTGGCATGCGCAAGGATGCAGGTTTGAACCCCAGCACCATGCACACAATGAAGTATTGGAGCAACGAAAGGCACATGAAAAACTAAATAAAATTAATTCTCTCTTTCTCTCGCTGTCCCTCTCTTAAAAAAAAAAAGTCCTTACTTGTATAATGCAAGAAAGAGTCACAAGCTCTTTGTTGGTAGACGTGGGCTAGAGATACTGTTCAGGAGCACGTATGTATGTGTGTGTGTGCGTGTGTGTGTTCCTACCTCTCCCTTACTAGAAACATCCCCATTTCTTCCCTTCCAGTGGCTGGGTTCCAGCTCTGTCCCAGAGTTGCTCAGAATGAAGGTTTTGCAGTCTTACAGACTTAGGTTTTTGTTTCTTTTCTTCTTTTTGTAAAGAGTCAATTTTATTTAGCTTTCTCGTGGCTTTCGTTGCTCTGACACCTCATTGTGTACGTGGTGCTGGGGTTTGAACCCGCGGACTCACGCATGCAAGGCAAGCACCGTAACCACTGAGCCACCGCTCCAGCCCCAGACTTAGGTTTGACTTTTCTCCCTGTGTTTTTGATGAGTACCTGATAGTTGTACGTGATGGTGGGACTTGTTGTCTTTGTGAACTTTTGGAAGCTACCTATTCTGTCTCTAAGTCTCAGTTTCCTCATCTGTAAAAATGGAACTACTAGTAGTTAAGGTTTATTGAGTGCCAGGCACCATCCTAAAAACTTTACTCATATTAACTCATTTAATCCTCATAGCAATGTTCAAAGGTAAGTGTCATTTTTTTTTTAAAGAGAGAAACAACTTTATTTAGTTTTTCACATGGCCTTAGTTGCTCCAACACTCAGTTGTGTACGTGGTGCTGGGGTTTGAACCCGAGTCCTCGTGCTTGCTGGGCAAACACCGAAACCTCTCAACCACCACTCCAGCCCAAGTGTAATTTTTTAAAATTTTTTTTAAATTTTGAGAATAATTTAATAATACATCAACTTCAAGATACAACTCTATGTCATTTTTTTAAAGGGAGAATTCATTTCCTTTATTTTTTCTTCTGGATTTTGCTTTTCTAACACATAGTTGCACATGTGGTGCTGGGGTTTGAACCTGGGTCCTTGCACATGGCAGACAAGCACTTCTACCACTGAACCACTGCTAAGTGCCATTATTATTATTATTATTATTATTATTATTATTATTATTTTGGTGCCAGGGATTGAACCAGGGGCACTTAGGCACTTAACCACTGTGACACACCCCAATCCTTTTCATATTTTATTTTGAGACAGGGTCTCACTAAATTGCTTAGGGCCTTGCTAAATTGCTGAGCCTAGCTTTGAACTCATGACCCTCCTGTCTCAACCTCCTGAGCCACTGGGATTACAGGCGTGCACCATCATGCCTGATTTATTATTCCCGTTTTTGTAGAGAAGGAAGGCATGTGGGAGGTCAAATGACTTGTCACTGGTATGGTGAACACAGGTGTGCTTCCCAGATCCACCTTCAAGGAAGGACTTAACCCCGCCTACCCGACTGCAGAGAGAGCAGCCAACGGACAGCCTCTAAGAGGTGGCTCCTTCAGAGGCTGTCTCTGGAGCATACAGGGTTCTCTCTGGAAGTCCCATCTTCCCTAAGCAGCCCCTGGGGGTGGGGGTGAGCAAGGTGAGGCCACCACACAGCTCACCAGCCTTGAGACTTCAGAGACCCCGTGGTGCACTTGACTCCTTCCTCCCTCTGTCCAATCCTGTTTCCTCCTCCTTGCTTTCACAATTGGTTTTCCCTAATCAATATTAATTATTGATTAGGCAATATTGGAAAACCTTCCTGCACTAATCTGTAAGTGGCTGAGCTGAAACCTCATTTTGGTCTGGCTCCTGACAGCGAGGCTATACTTCTTTTCAGAATGAAAGGTAACTTTGGGGGGGATGTTATGGCTGATTAATGAGATAGTGGCTGATACCTAGTAAGAGTTCAATAAACAGTAGAATCTAGTAGTATTATTGCCCCAGATTCTTGTCAACTCTTACTGTTTCTCCTTCCTGGGAAAAATGCCAAAAGTACAGGTTCCCCAACTTGAATAAGGGTGGGGCGGAGGCTGGGAGAGGCAGTGGGTTGGGGTGGGGTAGGGTGGAGTGGATTGCGGTGGCTAGAAAGGGAATCAGGCCACCCTGCCCTAAAGGAGGTATGGAGGTTGGGCTGGGGAGCCACAGAGGGCTCAAACACGGGTTCGAGATAAAGAAACAGGAAGGATATATGCGTGTTTCCAGGGGCTGCCAAATTGAATCTAGTGCCCAGTATCCAGGGCCAAGAAATCTGCCAAGGGATAGGTGGCCTGTGTTTCAACACCAGGATTCCTGTGGATTCTATCAGACTCTCTTCCAAATTCACTACATTTTTCTCAGCATCTTTGCTATGTAAATAGAGTCCAGTCCAATAATGGGAAGATGTCTTTTCTCTCTCTTTTTCCATACACCTTCCCAGAAAAAAAAATGACTTTCTTCCTGTTAAGTCTGTTTGCCCTTTCCTCTGCCTGGAAAGGAAGTCCTTTCTGAGGTCTGACCGGCATCTCCCGTGCTGCAGTGGATGACTATTCCCAGGAATCTGGGCTTCTATTAGTAACCGGGGAGGGGAGCCTAACTGGGCAATGGTAAAGACGCGATCAGCATCGTTCCTTACACCAGTGGAGCGCGCTTGGCAATTCCAGAACTTCTGCCCTTCCTTCACTCCCTGCAGCTTCCTTTCTTAGCTGAAGGGAATCACAAGCCCTGATAAGATATAAAACCCGGGAGGGGTCCTCTCTGGCTCTATTCATTTCTGGTCTCTCTCAAGCTTCCTTACTCTCCAAGGATCCCCAACTTACCTTTGAAAACAAAGTTATAATCTTCCTCAGCTCCATTCCCCATCTTGACTCCGCATGGAAGGTGCAGATGTTTTTGGTGACAGAGATCGCAAGTCCGTGCGTTGGCTCAAAGCCCTCAACCCTCAGCTCCCAACAGACCTGGACCCTTGTCTCCTTTCATTGGAGGCAAGAAGATTTCTACAACGGAATAGACTGAGGAATGGACTCAAGGCCTTCCAGGTCTAGGGAGGCTCAGTTTTGGCAGGTGGAGGTGCTGAGTGGAAGCTGAGAGGACGGAAGCTGAGAACAGGAAGAGCAGGCAGCTGGAGACTTGGGGCCCAGGTGGGTGGAGAGAGATGACGTCAGACAGGTTGGACAGGTTGGGTGTCTGCCCTCTGCCTGGGCTTCAGAAAGCAGGAGAGACAGCTCTAAGGGGTAACAGTAGAGAAGGCTGAGGACGGGGTCTTTGGAGAGAGGCTGCTAAGAACTGAAATTGCAGGGCCTCGCTACCTGATCCTTGGTAACAGGTAGGGGCAGCCATATCAGGGAGTGAGAAATGGCTCCTTGGTAAGCAGAAACCCACTCGGCACCTACTTTTCCTTCAAAGGCCCAGGTAGGGGTATGCAGGGAGGGGTGTTGCAGCAAAGGGCAGGGGCTGATGGAATGCCATCCATATAGCTGCAGAGCAGAGCTGTGGGAATTGCACTTAGCTGCTCCCTGACAGGCCTGGGATGGGCAGTAGTTCCCACTCAGGGTGGAGCTGAGACACAACTTACCCTTCCTGGGACAGGTCCTTTCCTATGGCACTGGGGAAAGCGGGGTGCTAGCTCCCTGTACAGACTCATCCTAAGGACAGTGAGTAAGGCAGAAAGAACGAAATGGGGTGAGTGCAGAGGCAGGATCAGGAGATGACGGCCTCTGAGCAGTCTGGGATCTGAGGTCTCTCAGCAAAGCATTTTCTCTGCAAAGGGTTTCAAAATCAGGAAAGGACCAGGCATGGTGGTGCATGACTGTAAAGCCCGGTTGACACAGGAGACTGAAGCAGGAAGATTGCAAGTTTAAGACCAGCCTCAGTAACTTCATAAGACCTTGTCTTTGTTGTTGTTGTTGTTCTTTTGTTGTTGTTAGAGAGGGCCAGTGAGAGAGATGAAAGAGAATCAATTTTATTCCATTTTGTTCTGATACTTTGTTGTGTACGTGGTGCTGAGGTTTGAACTCATGTCCTCGCACATGCCAGGCAAGCCACTGCTCCAGCCCCAAGACCTTGTCTTAAAAAAGAAAAGAAAAACTTCTGGAAAGGGTTAGGGCGAGTCTATGAAAACCTGGGTGAAGAGGAAAGGAACGGTTCCTTCTGGGTAGTCAGGGTTACCATCCCAAAGTCCAGAATGAGGGACACTAAACTCCCAGGGTCCTATATTCTTTTTCCAAAAATAACACGTTTTGCCGACCAGGAGGGTAAGATTCTGCTCTGAGTGGCAGGGGCTAGGTGGGGCTGCACCACTGCAGAGGCAAAAGGAGCTGGACACCACTGCCAAGAACCATCAGGTCATGCGATGTCATGGAGAAGGAAGGATGAGTGGAAATCCATCCGTGCAGAAAGTGAGGAATCCTCTAAGCTATCCCTAGTCTTTCCTATGACTTCTGATCCATCCAAGAAAGTAGCCAAAAAACAAGTCAGGAGTTAAGGTTTATTCTGGAAAATACAAAAATACCCTTCCCCCACGGTTCAGGAGAGTTTCCCCAGGAGGCCCTGCCCCTCCAAATGGTCATCTCTCTTTTCTGACCCCAGCTTCTGTCAACACCCATTATGATGCTGCTACTTGAGTGAGGGGCTCCTCCAGGTACTGTACCAAGGCCTGGGCCTGCAAGAGGGGGAACACACATCAGTCTACCCAGAGATATCCCAAATTCAGGTCTGTTCCCCATAACATACTGGGCAACCAGCTCCCAGCCCCACCTGCTCCTGGGAGTCAACCCACATCAGACATGGATGGAGGAAATATGAAAACTCCAGAAAGGGAGTTCTGGGTGCAGCAGGAGCATAAAGGCTGGGTCCAGAGTGTTCTCAACATGGGCACATACACACCTTGGCCTTGAGCATTCCGAAGCCCACCGTTTCCTTGGCATACATGCACAGCAGAAGGTTGGCCACTCGGGTGATGGCTACACGGCCCTCCTGTGGGGGGTGACATGGGATAGGGTGTTCTGCGTGGCACCTGGAGTCTCCCCTTTCCCAAGGGCTCCTCTCCCTAGAGAAACTGTTTTCCTTCCATGCTCTGGGCACAGTAAGAGGTTCAACTGGGAAGCACTGGCCATAGTCCTGGATGTGAGGTCTCCTAGAAACTTGACTTCTCTTTTTGTAACCCATCAGTAGGGAGAGTAATATACACATTAAAGATTTTTTTAAAATAAAGAATATTGGAGCTGGAGCGGTGGCTCAGAGGTTTCGGCGCTTGTCTGGCAAGCACGAGGACCCGGGTTCAAACCCCAGCACCACGTACACAACTAAGTCCTGGAGCAACTAAGGCCATGTGAAAAACTAAATAAAGTTGTTTCTCTCTTTATCTCTCTCACTGTCCCTCTCTCTTTAAAAAAAAAAATAAATAAAAAAAAATAAAATAAAGAATATTATATCTTTCAACAGTTATCCAAACAGCTGATGTTATTGCACGTTTTTTTTTAAGACAGAATCCAGGTGTTTTGCCCTAAACTACACCCCCAAATCTTATTTTATTTTTTTGGTACCAGGGATTGAATCCATGGTGCTTAACCACTGAGTCGCATCACCAGACCTTTTTGTATTTTATTTTGAGACAGGCTCTCACTAAGTTGCTTAAGGCCTTGCTAAGTTACTGAGGCTGGCTTTGAACTTGTGATCCTCCTACCTCAGCCTCCTAAGCCTCTGAGATCATAGGTCTGCACCACTGCCCCCAGCCTTTTTATTTTATTTTGAAACAGGGTCTTGCTAAATTGCCAAGACTGGCCATGAACTTGTGATCCTCCTGCCTCAGCCTCCTGAGTCACTGGGATTATAGGTTATGTACCATGAAACCTGGTTCAGGAGATGTTATTGTCATGGCTTCACCCCAAAGATCGACACAGCTTAGAAGCAGCTTATGTTTCACTCTTTCTTCCCATGGTAATGTTTTCTAAACTGCAGCAGATCAATCAAGAAGGTTGATCAGCGGGGCTGGAGCAGTGGCTCAGCAGTTTCGGCGCTTGCCTGGCCAGCACAAGGATCCAGGTTCAAACCCCAGCACCTAAGTGTTGGAGCAACTAAGGCCATGTGAAAAACTAAATAAAGTTTCTCTCTTTCTCTGTCTTTCTCACTGTCCCTCTCTCTTAAAAAAAAAAAAAAAAGTTCATCAGCATTTATAAAAAGAAAAAAAAAATAAAGGAAAAACAAAAGCACCAGGATAGGAGGTGCACACCTAACAATCTCAGTGGCTCAGGAGGCTGAGACAGGATCATAAGCTCCAAGTCAGCCTCAGCAACTTAGTGAGGCTCTAAACAACTTAGCAAGACACTGTCTCAAAAAGGGCTGGGGAGGGCTGCAGTGGTGGCTCGGCAGTTGCGGCGCTTGCCTGGCATGTGTGAGGACGCGGGTTTGAACCCCAGTACCATGTACATAACTAAGTGTCAGAGCAATGAAAGCCACATGAAAAACTAAAAAAAATAAACTGATTCTCTCTTTTTCTCTCTGTCACTGTCCCTCTCTCTTAAAAAAAAAAAAAAAGTGCTGGGAATATGGTTCAGTGGTTAAACGCCTGTGCCTATACTCCCCAGAACTGGAAAAAAAAAAAAAAGTTCGTGTAGAAAGGAAAGTATTATTTTATGAAACTTTTGTTTTAGTGCATGCATACATGTAGTAGGATCTGAGTTAAAATGTATTTCTTATGGTTGGGTTGTAGTCAAAAATGTTTGAAAGCTATTGCCCACCAGCAGCAACTCCAGACTACATAACAGTAGGAGTCATTTGTTAAACCAAAAAGCACTGGCTGGACAGGGGATGGAGCACAGTAGGGAGATGGGGAGTTCCCCCTTAGGGCCCATTTGATATGCTTCTGCACAACTTCACTAAGTATCCTGTGTGCTGAGAATGGGGCACTGTACCTGCTGCCTCTCTGGCCTGATCTCCTACTACCCTCTCCCATTCTCAGGCCACTTCAGCCATACCCACCTTGTTGAGCTTGGACTAGGCATCATTTTGCCCCAGGGCCTTTGCATCTGCTGTCCTGCCAGCAATATTCTTCCCCCTGATAGCTACATGGCTTGCCCTTGACCCTCCACCTTTCTTCAGATTTTATCCCCCCACTCCATTCTCTCATTTCTCTGCTTTTTTTCCTCCATTATATCATTATATTTTCAATATCTAACACGTTTTACTTATTTTAAAATACAACCGTAAGTTTCATCAGGGGTGGGCTTTTTTTTTCCTGTCCCATTTTCTAATTTTTCGCTAGTTCTAAGAACACTGCAGGAACCTAAATGCTTGTGGACTGAACAGATCCTGAGATGAATGAGATAGTCTCTATTCCAAACAAGTTCAAGTCTAACGGCTGCTTCCCCTTTTTGCACTTCGTTTCCTTTCTTTGTAAACTGAAGGGGTCTGGAGACTCCACCATGGTTCTGATTGTCAGAAAGAGCAGATGACAACATCTTGAACATCACACTAAAGTTTAAATCCATCCATTCTTTCACTTGATCTTCAGGACACTAGGGGAAGGGGGACATAAGAAATGATTGTTTCCTCCTTACAGATGAGGTAAGGAAACGCAGAGAGATTAAGTGATTCACCCAAGGATCCATAACTGACAAGCAACTGGCTGGGACAAGAACCCAAGTCAGACCCGAGCTCCTCGGCTCCTTCCTCACCATCACTTGACTCATAGGGTCCTGCCTATTACAAATGCTGCTGCAGACTAAATCTTAGTAATCTGGCGATTTTCTTTCTCCCTACCCCTCCAACCATCCAGGATGGGATCCAGGTCTGCCCCTGGGGATTCCCCTTAGGGAGCAGTGGAATTCTCACTCCCTTCTCCATACCATGCAGTCCATAAGGATGAATTTGAGATTGTCTTCATTAAATGCTTGGTTCCCGTTCCGGTCGTAGGCGGCCCAGATGTTACTCGCGATGGCTGCGGTAACCCGGGCGTCCGTGTCCCCGTAACCCGAGTAGGCCAGCAGGGATCCCTCGTTATTCAGCAGCCTGGTGAGGGGCGTGGAGGGACATGGACATGGGAAGGAGTAAAACGCCTGGGTTCCAATCCCTACTCCCGCCACGGACGCTGCTAGAAAGCAAGCGTCTGGGCTGTGTCCCGGAACATGCCTTAAGCACCCAGCTTGCCGGCTTCCCTTTCCGAGAGGGGCCTCAGAGCTGGTTCCCCCAGCGGCTGCGAGCCGCTGCCACCGCCTCCCTTCGTGGACATCCTTCCCTACCCCTCCCTCCAACAGCCGCGCACCGCCCCGCTCCAGCGCTCGCCGCTCGGATCCTCGATGCGCACTCACAGGGTGCTCTGGACGCCTCCAGTGTTGGCTTGGCTTAGCACTTGAGTCAAAGCCTTGGGACGCAGCATGCCTGAGGCTTCCTGAACCTGGGCTTCAGCACCCCCAAGCCCCGCAAGCTGCCTGCAGCTGATCTCCGCCGGCCGCTTCCCGTGCGCCCATCCGCCGCGTTCCGCCGGGCGCTGGGAGTTGTAGTCCCTCCGCCTGACTCCACCCCTCCCCGCGTGGGGGATGCTGGGAATTGTAGTTCCTCGGGACCTCGCGAGGCACTCTGGGAAGTAGAGTTTGCCTTTCCAGCCGGACCACGCGGCTGTGGAGGGGGAAAAAAGCGGGAGTGAAAGGGCAGTGACACTTTTAACCCCTTCGGGGAGCGGACGTCGTCATCTGGGCTTGGCAACCCACGGTTTCATAATCACTTAAAAATCTCGTATTTGTTAGGCAACCTTTGGTTACTTTGCAAAGCAGTTCGCGTTGTGCACCATTCTGGAAGAAGGGGAGGGAGGCACTATTATCTCGAAGAAGCCCAGGCTCGGAAAGGCCACGTAGGCAAAACCCAGATCTCTGGGACCGTACTTCATAGACATTTAGGCCACGGAGGGGGTCACAGTGTCGATTCTAGAGCGGAGGTCGTAAGTGGACGTCCAGCAGTGAGGAAAGTCACCCTCCGGGTCGGGAGAGGCCCCAGGCCTGGGAGAGACTCTAGCTTCCCAAGAAAGACCAAGTTATCACGGAACGAAGATAAAGCGGCGACACAGAAAGTCCTTTGTCCCGGAGCGGGAGTTACCCGCCGAGAGGCGGGGGCGGCTTGGCTCCGGCGGGCTAGGACCGACTCTGGTCTCCGGCGGCCAGGAGCTCGCCCCCTGCCCCCGGCTGCGAAGGGCTCGCCCAGCGCCCACCCGAGCGCCGCTAGGGCAACAGTGCGGCGCGGCAGCGTCCAGCGGCGCGACCCGGGGCTGGGCCCTGGGCGGACCCCGCTGCAGTGGCCCCCCCAGTCCGCCCGGGGCGCTGTGGCTGCGGCTGGTCCGGAGGGGGCGGCGAAGCCTTGGGGAGGGGAGGGGAGAGGAGGGGGGTGTCGAAGGCGCCGGAGCCGAGCCGGGCCGGCCGGGCGGGGAGGAGGAGGAGGAGCCGGGCGGGCTGGCGGGCGGCCGGGTGGCGGCGGCGGCATGGCGGAGCCGAGCGGGGCCGAGACGAGGCCCCCCATTCGGGTCACCGTCAAGACCCCCAAGGACAAGGAGGAAATTGTGATCTGCGACCGAGCCTCGGTCAAGGAGGTAGTAGGACCGCCTGGGGGTGGGCGCGCGGAGGGGGGGTCTGTCCGAGGTGGGGGGGCCTCGGTGACGGCCTGGCGTCCAGGACTGCCCCCGACAGGAGGGCTGGGGCCAGTCGGACCCGGAGCCGCGGGAGGGACGGAGAGGCTGGCAGGGGGCGCCCTACGAGGGCAGATCTGGGCGAGCGTGGCGCGTGTTGGGGGGGCGGGTTTGGCTTGTGGTGGCCAGGGCTGGGGGCGTGGTGGAGAGTGCGGAGGGGACACCGTGCACCCAGACGGGGTAGGACCCGGGGCTCTGGCGGTGTGCACGCCCCAGTTCCTGGTCGGGGTTCCAGTCGCTGGGGCAGAGTGGGGGGCCTCTCTGGCAGGGTGCGAAACCAAAGGAAACCGGCAGAGCGCCGGTGCCTACTGTGCGCCTCTGAGAGCGCCCAGTGTCCGCTGAGCTCAGGGTTGACGGGGGAGGATTTCCCTCTGCCTAAAGCCTTCCTGCGCTTTCAAATCGAGGCGGTTACGTTGGTTCTCACCTCTCCAGGGAGGTTCAGAGTGCAGTAGGTGCTCAATAAAATTTTGGTGAATGAGGGACTGTTACCGTCTTCACCACTGCTTGTGGCTGCTACAGAATTTCACCTAGGCGGGGCTTAAGATAGGCAGGCCAGCTGGTTGGAAGAGAGGGATCTGGGAGCTGCTTTTGCTTAGCAAGTGCACTGTTTTTCCTTCGAGTGTGTGTTTTGTTTTGGAGGGACTGATAGCATTTGGAGAGACTAACTCTTACTGCTCTTCACCTCCATATAAAATCATTAAATACTATAAATAGTATTCCCTGTAAGACTGAATTTGAAAACGGCTCTAATTGAGAAGCCCTGTTTCTGGTCAAGAGCTGGGACTTTGTCATTAAGACCTGAATTCATACTCCCCAGGACAATTTAACTTAACCTCTGTGATCCTCAGCTTTCTCATATTTAAAAAGGAGATAATTATTAATAGGTTACACTGCTAACCAGTGCATGGTTAGTGCTCAGTAACTGGTGTCTTTGGTTGTAGTTGTTATGAGAAAACTGGGAATAAAGAAAGGAGAGTAGCCTGAAGAGAGCCAGCCTAGATCCAAGGCTGTGGGGCAAGGAGTAGGCATGGGAAGGATGCCTAGGTAGTACCCTTGCTGAGAACTACTTGGAGGAGTAAGGTGGGTTGGCAGATAGAAAGAAGCTAGGGCTTCCTGGAGTTGAGAGAAGTGCCTCTTGCTAATCCATCTCCTTGATTAAAGGGGCTGCAGCTGGAGGGATGAAGTTGCAACCCTAGAAAGGACTTCCCTTGAAGTCCCTTAGCAGTCAGAATACGCCAGGATTCCCTGGTGGGTGGAGCCTACCTCCACAGTGATCTCTGCCTCTTGATCACAGTTCAAAGAGGAAATCTCCCGGAGGTTTAAGGCTCAGCAGGATCAGCTGGTCCTGATCTTCGCAGGCAAGATCCTCAAGGATGGAGACACACTGAACCAGCATGGGATCAAGGATGGGCTCACTGTCCATTTGGTTATCAAGACCCCTCAGAAGTAAGTTCAGGAGAGGAACAGACCTAGCTGCAGATTAGAACACCGCGTCCAATATTTCCCTATCCATTGTTCCACTGTATCTGGAGGACCTGTGCCCAGGCAGGGGGTCTGGGATGGGTGCTCTCTCACCTCTGGGCAAGGGAACCTGACTTACCCAGAACGCCTGGAAGACAGGTGAGGCTAGTGATTTCCTCCGTCTCCCTGGTTAGCTGACCCCCACCCAGCCTGCAGTGAGGGTGGGGTGAGGGTTGCTCAGGAGGTGGCTCAGGCCTGCAGTGACTGCGCACGCAGAGATCACAGACATCACCTTGGTACCTTCTGTCTTCTCATGCCCACTCCAACCAGGAGTCTCCTTTCTCTGTCTTCAGGGCTCAAGATCCAGCTGCGGCCACTGCTTCTTCCCCCTCTACTCCAGATCCTGCCTCAGCACCCTCTACCACTCCTGCTTCACCTGCCACCCCTGCCCATCCCTCTACCTCCGGCAGTGCCACTTCGGATGCTGGCAGTGGAAGTCGGAGGAGCAGTGGGGGGGGGCCCTCACCAGGGGCTGGGGAGGGAGCCCCCAGTGCTACTGCATCTATTCTCTGTAAGCCCTTGTGTTGGGCTGGGGTATGAGGGAAGCCATGAGGAGGGAGAAACAGTCCCTGCTCTTAGTGGGATGGAGATGGGGACCCCTGGGCATAGGGTTCCAGATATGGTGCTTGAGCCATGCAGGGGAGGAAACCATCCCATGAGGGCTTCCCAGAGGAGGGGGAATATAGCTGAGTGTTAGGAGGGAAGGCAGAGATGGGGATATGGTGACCCTTGAGTGAGGAAAGATGGCTCTAGTAGTAGGCAGATGGGGAGAACTTATCTGCTGCTGATTGCCTTCTTTCTGCTCAGTTCTGTGTTTAGCTCAGCCTCTGCCATCAAAGTGGTCTCAGTCCCCTAGGCTTATATCTCCTTGCCTGAAGCAGATCAGGGCCTGGCCTGTAGAAGTAATTGGAAGAGGGAGATGTGAGAAGCAGCTGGGGCCCATCCTGGAGACAGTGGCTGTGCTAGGTGGGGGAAGGGCTCTTGGGCTAGACTGTGATCCTACCCCCTCCCCACAGCTGGCTTTGGGGGCATCCTGGGACTGGGCAGCCTGGGCCTGGGCTCTGCCAACTTCATGGAGCTGCAGCAGCAGATGCAGAGGCAGCTGATGTCCAATCCCGAGATGCTATCACAGATCATGGAGAACCCGTTGGTCCAGGATATGATGTCTAATCCTGACCTGATGCGCCACATGATCATGGCCAACCCCCAGATGCAGCAGTTGATGGAGCGGAACCCCGAGATCAGCCACATGCTCAACAACCCAGAGCTCATGAGGCAGGTGGGTAAGACAGAAAGCTGGCAGGGTGGAGGACACCTGGCACCCAGCCTTTCCTACGTTGATTTGTTCATTTCATTCATTTAGCAGCCATATTTTATATATTTGAGATACAGGGATGACAAGACACAGGCCTAGCTTTTCAGGAACTCCAGATCTCAAAGGAAAGTGGGACAAACGAATAGGCAATTATAATACAATGCGGTAGGTGCTATCCTAAGTACAATAATCACCAGTATTTGAAGGATTATGTCAGGATAAGGAAGGGCTTCCCTGGGGCTTGGAGAAGGCCTTCTGGAGGAAGTATCACCAAGCTGAGACCCAAAGAAGGAAGGCAGGTAAACCAGTGAAAGAAAAAGAATATTTAGGGCCAAAGGACAGTAAGGGTAAAGGCCCGAGAGTAAAAGATAGTAGGATATTTGGGGAGAATTATTATGGTTGAGCAGGCCCACAGGGGAAGGGAGACCCAGCAGAGGCTGTTTTGGTGTTAGTGTTTTGGAGCTCCATCTCATGGTCTAGTCCACTAGGAGACAAGGATAGATGGTCTTCCCAACAGAGTTGTGGACACCAGTGCAGGACTCACCGAAAGATAACTTCCATAAGGAAAGTTTCTCTTTGTCTAGAACTGTGCCCCATATGTAGTAGTCACTCAACTATTTATTGGATGAATGAATTCTGGGACAGTAATCAGAGTTCAGTCTATAAAGGTGTCTTAGAAGAGGCAGGTGTGGATGGAGCACCTTATTTGAGAATAAGGAGAGAGAAGGTATTCCAAGTTGAAGGGGAATAAGTAGCTTGCTCACTTTCTCAAACTCCCCTGGAGTAGATACAAGCCTTCTTTTTTTTTTTTTTTTTTTTGATGCTGGGGATTGAACCCAGGGCCTCATGCATGCTAGGCAAATGCTGTACCACTGAGCCACATCCGCAGCCTCCAGGCCAGCCCTTATTGAAAGTGAGCCATGGGCTCCAAAGAAGAAAGCCCCCCATCTTGTTGCACAAGATTCAGTCAGACCAATGACCTGGGGTGAGGGTTAGAGGGTGTCAGTAGCATTGTCTCAACCCAGATCCTGTCCCTACCTAACTTGTGGTTGTTTACCAGGAGCTATAGTCTGATCCTGGGCAGATACAACAACCTGGCTTTGATCGCTGCCTCCCCTGCTAACTGGCTATGTGTCTTGGGGTAGCAAATCCATGAACATCTCTGAGCCTGTTTTCTCATCTGCCAGTTAGGGGCAGGAATACCTAACCTGGAGTGGTTACTGTAGATTACTTACCCCAGTGCCTGTATGTAGTAGGTGCTCGATAGGTGTTCATTTTCTCTCTGCCTCTTCTCCTTTCTCATATCCCTTCTTCCTCAATTTCCTTGTGTTTCCTGATACTTCTCTGGGTCCTCTGAATCTGGGAGAGGGAAACTGCTGCCTCATTCCATCTGGGAACCTTGTCCTCCATTAGAAAAGTCAACCAGGATACCCACAGGGAGGAAGGGTGGGAGCCCAGATGAAAAGAGAGGAAGGAGGTCTGGTGTACCCTGCAGCTCCCTGCAGCTATGTTCCCAGCTCTTTTTATTTTTGATTTTGAAGCAGGATCTCACTAAGTTTCCCAGATTGGCCTCAAACTTGCAATTAATTAGCTGGGATTACAGGCGTGTGCCCCCCGCACCCAGCTCGGTGCTCCCCTGGTTCCAGGGCCCATCGCGTCTCTCTCCCTTCACCAGACAATGGAGCTTGCTCGGAATCCAGCCATGATGCAAGAGATGATGCGGAACCAGGACCGGGCCCTGAGTAACCTCGAGAGCATCCCTGGGGGGTACAATGCCCTGCGCCGCATGTACACCGACATCCAGGAGCCCATGTTCAGTGCTGCCCGGGAACAGGTGGGGCCAGGGCCTGGGGCAAGGGAGGGTCTGTCTGGGCTTAGGATTCCCTGCCCCCAACCCAGGCAAGCCTGGGGTGTAGTCTGTCCGTCTTTCCTTCCGCAGTTCCCTGAGGGGTGGGCCTTAGCTAGAAGGTATTCTCTGAAGTGCAGACCAGGGATGGTCCCAACTTGTCATGGATTGAAGGTAGAACATAGCAGAGATCCCTAGAGGAGAGGATGGTGAGGTGTAGTGTCTGAGGGACATGACATTGTTTTGACAAACTTCTTGCATCAGGGCTCAAGGTCAGATGTCAACTCTACTAGTGTGTCTCAAGTGTGGTCCGTGGCTCACCTGCCTCAGAATCACCTGGGGAGCTTGTTAATAACAAGATTCCTGGTCCTCACCTTTGAGCTACATATTAAATCAGTGCATGGTGGCCCTGGAATATGCACTTTTTAAAATGCTTTATGAATTCATTCCAAGTACATAAAAAATACAGATAATTATTTAGCATTCTCTTGTATCCATGTTGCCACATATGTAATTTCAATTCCTTTCTGGATTTTTTTTTTTTAAAGAGAGGGAGGAAATAAGAGACAGAATCAATTTTATTAATTTTTTTTCATCTGGCTTTTGTTTCTCCAACACTTTGTTGTGTTGGGTTTGAACCTGGGTCCTGCGCATGCCCGGCAAGCGCCACAACCACTAAACCTCCACTCCAGCCCTCTTGATTCTTTTTTGGTGCTGGGGTTAAATTCAGGGATGCTTTACCACTGAGCCACTTCCCACAACCACCCCCGATATTTCTTTTTTTTTTTTTTTTTTTTTTTTTTTGAGACAGGATCTCCCTAAATTGCTTAGGGTCTTGCTAAGTTCCGGAGTCTGGCCTTGAACTTGGGATCTTCTTGTCACAGCCTTTAATATTACATCAAACACATAATATATCTGTATGTTTCAGCAATTCAGAAGTGACACAAAATAAACAAAAAGGTATTCAAAAAGTGTGGAGATTTGGGGCTGGACCATGGCTCAAGGGCAGAATGCTTGCCTAGTATGTAAGGGATTGGGTTCAATCATCAGCACCCTATAAAAAAAATGAAGGTATGGTGTCCACCTACCAAAAAAAAAAGGTATGGAAAGATACCAAGTAAAAAGGGTACATGGGGTTGGAGCGCTTACCTGCCACGTGCAAGGACCTGGGTTCAATCCCCAGCACCACATACACAACTAAATGTCAGAGAAACAAAGGCCAGAAGAAAAAGTAAATAAAATTGATTCTCTCTGAGTCTCTCTCCCTTTCTCTTCTTTTCCCTCTTCCCTCTCTCCTCTCTCTCCTCTCTTTTTAAAAGACAAGTGGGGGAGCGGGGGGGGGGGGTGGCTGGAGCAGAGGCTCAGTGGTTAGGGTGATTGCCTAGCATGTGCAAGGATGTGGGTTTGAATCCCAGCACCACATACACAACCAGTGTCAGAGCAATGAAAGTCACATGAAAAACTAACTAAAAATTGTCTGTCTCTCTGTCTCTGTCTCCGTCTCTCTCTCGATTCTTCTATTTCTATCTACCCCTTTCTTTTCTTTTTGGTACTAGAAATTGAACCCAGGGGTGCTTAACCACTGAGCCACATCCCCAGCATATTCATATTTTTTATTTTGAGATAGGGCCTTGCTAAGTTGCTGAGGCTGGCTTTGAACTTGCGATTTTCTGCCTCAGCCTCCCAAGCTGATGGGATTATAGGCATGTGCTACTATGCCGGGCTGTTTTGCATATTTTTTTAAAGCTAGTAGAAGTTGTGTCATGCTGTTCATATCATTCTAACTTGCTCTTTTTGTAACATTTTATTAAAGAGTAGTAGAACTACAGATAAATGCACATATCGTCAAGTGTACAACTTAATGCATTTTCATAATTAACTAGCACCCTGGTGTGAGGGTGGGATCTCACTGTATCCATTCTTTGTGGAAAGGAAAGCATCCTGGGTGCTTTCCCAACAGATTAATCGTTCTTGCAGTCCCTTCCATATACCAGGTCTCCAAGATGAGTTTTCTTTTGCTGGCCTTTCGCTTTTCCTGCTCCATTTCTCTCTCCCTGCAATGATTCCTCATTGTCTTAATTAGTCTTGATATCTGGTAGAGTGAAATCCTCACCAGATTGTTCAATACTTTCGTGGTTATTCATTGCTCTTTCAATTTTTAGAAATTGTTTTTAGGGATCAACCATGGATTTATTTTTATTTATTTAATTAGATCCTGCCAATTGAGCCCAGAGGCACTTTACCACTGAGCCACATCCCCAGCCCTTTTGATTTTATTTTATTTATTTATATATATTTTTGAGACAGGGAGGGTCTCTCCCTAAGTTGCTGAGTCTGGCTTTGAACTTGTGATCCTCCTGGCTCTGCCTCCTGAGTCTCTGGACTTATAGGCATGTACCACTGCACCTGGCTTTCCTATGAATTTTTAAAGGAATCTGTTTATTTAAAAAAAGTTCTTGGGGCTGGAGCAGTAGCTCAGTGGTTACAGTGCTTGCCTGGCATGCATGAGGTCACAGGTTCAAACCCCAGCACCACGTACACATCTAAGCGTTGGAGCAACAAAAGCCACATGAAAATCTAAATAAAGTTGATTCTCTCTTTTAAAAAAAATTCTTAAGTAATTGAAAACAATTTTTTTATCAAAATACAAAACAAAATCAAATTATTGAGAAACATGACAAGCACTCCAGGTAATTCTGATGCACAGTAAAGCGTGAGAACCAGCGATTTCACTAAAACCATACAGCATTTGGCATCCACAAACCTGGGTTTAAATACTTTTTTAGTGGTGAGGTTTTAGGTGAATTGCTTGCCCTCTCTGAGTCTTAATGTCCATGTTTTCAGAACGGAGGTAATAAAACAGTAGCTCTCCAGCTTTTGGTCTCAGGACCCTTTACACTCATAGAAGGTATGGAGGACACCCTAAAGAGCTCTTGTGTGTATGAGTTGTATCTACTGATATTCACTGTATCAGAAATTAAGACAGAAAATTTGAAGATATTTATTAAGGGCTGGAGTGGTGGCTCAGTGGTTAAAGCGCTTGCCTGGCATGCACAAGGACCCAGGTTCAAACTCCAGCACCACGTACGCAACTAAATGTTGGGGAAACCAAGGCCAAATGAAAAAAATAAATAAAATTGATTCTCTTTCTCTCTCTCACTCTTTCCCTCTCTCTTAAAAAATATGTATATATATATGCATATATATACACAATTCATTTAAAAATAATTCATTACAAATTAAATAACCTTTTTTTTTTGGTAGCAGGGATAGAATCCAGGGGTACTTAACCATTGAGCCACATACCCAGCCCTTTTTATTTTTTATTTTGAGATATGATCTTGCAAAGTTGCTTAGGGGCTCTCTAAATTGCTATCCTCTTGCCTCAGCGGGTGCCATGATCCTGGCTAAAATAAAATTCTTTTGAAAACATAGCTGTTTTCTAAGAGAAATAAAACTTCACAGGACAGTGCAGCCTTGTTTTACATTTTGCAGATGTCTTTAATGCCTGGTTTACTATATAAGACAGTTGACTTCTCAGATCTGTACTTGTTCCATTGAATGTCACATGTTATGTAACTTCTGGAAGACTCCACTGTATTCTCATGAGAGAATAAGAGTGAAAAAAGCAAATCGATATCTTAGAATCATGAAATTCATTTAATTTAAATGAATTAAATTTAAATGAATTAAACCCTTTGCAGGGTCCTAGGACCACACGTTGAGAGCTAGTGTATTAGAGGGTTAGAGTATTTGAATAATTGTGTCAGACACATAGTAGGTGCTCAATAAATGGCAGCTGCTATCACTATGGGTAGTTCAAGATGGGAGATTTAGTATGTAAGGTGTACCTGGAAGAACAAAGCAGAGCTCAGAGCTAGGTGGTAAGGTACCAGGTGGATTACAGAACAGGAAATCTGAAGCAGGGACAAAGATTAAAAGCATGGTACGTGAACCCTGGCCTGCAAGCCCTGTTATCTGAACAGGCATCTGGTTAGGCGAAGGAACCACAGCTCAAAGCAGAGTCCTTGATCAGCCATGTTCCCATGACCTACTTTGAATAACAGGAAAAGGAACTGGATATGAAACCCCACGGTGGAGAGGGGCTGAGGCTGCTCAGATACTCTTGCTTCCGGACCACCTTTGAACTCAGAGGGACTGCTGAGCTCTGGGCCTCTCAGGAGGGCTGAACAAGTGCATTGGGGTCTGGGACTCCCTCAGCAAGCACGCCCCTGAGCAGAGCTCTGTCCTGGGTGCTGGAGAGTTGAGGAGCACACATCCAATAAGGTGCAGACCTGACCCATCCTGGGGAACACAGTGGGAAGCCTGGCACTGAGGCCACAGTGGGAGGAGTCAAGACCTGTTGGGAGGTCGGCTTTGGGCCCTACGCAGAGGAGGGGAAGGAGAAAACCTAGAAGTCATCTGCAGCTGAGGTGTGCTCCACTAGAGGGCACTGCTGTGGTGTGCCTGGATGGACAATGCTCCTCAGGGACTTGGGGAGTGAGGGAGAGGTTCTAGGGATTGAGCGTTAGACCAAGAGGGCTGGGAGAAGAGGAGCCGGAGGCAGGCAGCGTGGAAGTAGAGGGCCAATTCTGAGCCTGCTCCCATCAAGCCGGCAGTTTTATTGAGCATCTACTAATGTCAGAGCTGAAGGTACAAAGGTAAAGCTTTGCCCCTTGAAAGCTACAGGAAAACAAATATTACACAATGGGAAAGAAGTACATAAAGTACATAAAGTGCTGCAGGGCACAGAGAAATAGAGACCAATGTAGAGCTACCAGAAGAGAAGGGAAGTTCCCTGTTATCTAAGGAACTCAGTTTTGAGGTTGTTAGCATCAGCTAGCTCCCACCCTGCAGGGCAAGGTGAAGAACTGAGCTGAAGGAATTGAAGTCTTAGATCTCTCTCCCTTTTTCTGGGGGAGGGGAGGCTATTAGGTGAGAGAAGACAAAGGGCCTAGACCTTATCCCTAATTTGTTTCAGTCCTTAACCCAAAACCTTTCCCTCCTCCCAGTTTGGCAACAATCCCTTCTCTTCCCTGACCGGGAACTCCGACAGCTCATCTTCCCAGCCTCTCCGGACTGAGAATCGAGAGCCCCTCCCTAACCCCTGGAGCCCCTCGCCCCCCACCTCCCAGGCCCCCGGGTCCGGTGGGGAGGGCACCGGAGGATCGGGGACCAGCCAGGTGCACCCGACAGTCTCGAACCCCTTTGGGATCAATGCGGCTAGCCTGGGGTCAGGTATGTCCTAGGGTAGAAGTTTAGTGGGGTCACCAGGGCAGTCCCCTGCCCCTAGGACTATGGGGTTCACAGTGTTCCAGGATATTAAAGACAGATGAGACTATTAAGGCTACCAATGGGGCTTAGCAGCCTGGGGTAGTGGCCCCGCTCTTCAGAGAGTGAGAGTTTGGTTCTGGTCATGTTCTGATGCCCCTGGGAGTGACCTGAGCAGTGGCTCATGAATAAACCAGGTTCCACTTCCCAAGCTCCAGGAGCAGCTTTTGGTACCATCCAGTCCAAATGGGTCAGACTGGGAGGTGGGATGGAGTGGAGAGGAATCAGGGTATAAACGTGGAAATAGATGTGTAGCTGGGGGAGAGGGATTTGCAGGTCTGCCATGTACAGAAGGGCAGGTAATGCACTGCACAACCCTATAGAATGCCCCATTTATCTGGACTATGACTCTACACATGGCCCCAGGGATGTCTTTGGAAGATGCCCCAATTTCTCTGCACGCTGGAGAATATCTTGATTGGGAAAGTCCTTTCCCCTCCATGTGCTTCAGTGTCCTTATTTAGAAAATAAGGATTGGAATTTGATCCATGGTTTTAAAATTGTGTTCCTGAGTCCTGGGGAATCTGGAGCATTTCCAGGGTGAGGAACGACCAAGTGGAAGAGGCTCCAGGAAGCCTCCTGCCCCAGATCCATCCAGACCATTGACATACTTGGTTTCTGAGTGAGGTTTGGCTTGAAGAAAGGGTCTCTGCTACTAAGAGGAGTTTGAAAACCATTGGTCTAGGTGACAGTTAATCCTTTCCAACTCCGACATTATTTGAGCTTGTGGCAGGAACAATCCAAAAGGGCATAAATCTGACAGTTTCTAGCTGGCTTGTCCTTAGCAGAGTTTATGGGGAAAGTCCAGGCCAGAGTAAGGCAAACTCACCTCAGACTTGGAGACCTGGACCGTACCACGGTACTTGGGTGCCCAGTTGAGCACTGCCCTTCTGTGTTTTGTGACTACTCAGTGTCCAAAGTAAGGTAGATTGAAGCATCTGGTTTCCATCTGGACCCCTTTTCTCCTGTTTTGTTTTGTTTCTCTTTGCTTGTCCTAGGGATGTTCAACAGCCCAGAAATGCAGGCACTCCTCCAGCAGATCTCTGAGAACCCCCAGCTGATGCAGAATGTGATCTCAGCACCCTACATGCGCAGCATGATGCAGACACTTGCCCAGAATCCTGACTTTGCTGCTCAGGTATCATACTGGCACAGGGGACCGTTGCTGGGGAGGGTTCCCCTCAGTGGGAGCAGTGTCTTTTGGTAAAAACACTCTGGTTCTGGGCACTCTGGCACACGCCTGCTCTTGCAGGTGCTCAGGAGACTGAGGCAAGAGGAGCCGAAGTTCAAGAGCAGCCTCAGCAACTTAACAAGAGCCTGTGTCAACATAAAAAATCAAAAAGGCAGGGGATGTAACTCCATGGTTGAGCACATGTTAGGATGCGTGAGGCCCTGGGTTTAATCCCCAGCACAACACAAAACCCTCAGGAGCTGCCACACTGCCTCAGTTTGTATACCAAGCTCTGCCACTTGATGGCTTTGTGAGCTAAGCAAGTTATTAACCTCCCAGTTTCCTCATCTGCAAAAAGATAGTAACAGTAGTTCCCGCCTCATTGTAGGAGTCGATGCACATCAAGTGCTTAAAACCCAGCCTGGCATGCAGCAAGCTCTGTATGCATGAAAGTGTTAACCTTGTCCTCATCAGACCCAGACTGAGCAGCCTCACGCCTGACCCTTCATTGCTCAGAGCATGGTTCCATTTCCTCACTGTCCTACATAGGCCATTAGGATATTTTGAGATCCTTGGAAACGCTGGCCGAATTTCCTACAGTGGTGAGGGTACCAAGGGTTTCTGAGGCTGTGGGGAGATTCTGAGGGTGGGAAGTTCCAGGCCTCCCCCTTCTGCCTTCGCTCTGGCAGATGATGGTGAATGTACCACTCTTTGCCGGGAACCCCCAACTGCAGGAGCAGCTCCGCCTGCAGCTCCCCGTCTTCCTGCAGCAGGTGAGTGAAAATCTTGGAGGGTGGAGAAGCTGGGTAAGGGGCAGAGCTTGCCTCTGGGCTTGGGTCTTCAACTGCCTGCTCTTCCTGCCACCTCTCATTGCCTGTCTGTTTTCCCCCAGATGCAGAATCCAGAGTCGCTGTCTATCCTCACCAATCCCCGTGCCATGCAGGCCTTGCTGCAGATCCAGCAGGGACTGCAGACCTTGCAGACCGAGGCCCCCGGGCTGGTACCCAGGTGAGAGTGTGGCAATTGAGCAGGAAGGTCTGGCTACTGCTCCCCTTCAGCCCTTCTCTCTGCCACTCTCTGGCAGCCTTTGTGTCCCTGAGGGTCTGCTGTCCTATTGCCCCAGCTGATTTTCCTTTTGGCTGTCACATTTCCATCTCTCCCATCTCTTGGTTTCCCCTGCCTGCAGCCTTGGCTCTTTCGGGATGTCCCGGACTCCGGCACCCTCAGCAGGCGGCAACTCTGGGTCTACCGCTGAGGCTCCCACTTCCTCGCCAGCCACGCCAGCCGCATCTCCTCCCATGGGGGCTTCTAATGCCCAGCAGCAGCTCATGCAGCAGATGATCCAGCTTTTGGCTGGAGGTGGAAACTCACAGGTACATAGCATGGGCGCTGGTACTGGGCTCACCACGTCCATCCTGGGCAGTGTCAGTGTTGCGGTAGAATGGAGGCAGCTGGGCAGGCTTTGCAATCAGGTCTAGCCTTGGGCAGGTTACCAGTCGTTCCTCAGGTCTAGCCTTGGGCACCAGTCATCCCTCAGGTCTAGCCTTGGGCACCAGTCATCCCTCAGGTCTAGCCTTGGGGACCAGTCATCCCTCAGGTCTAGCCTTGGGCACCAGTCATTCCTCAGGTCTAGCCTTGGGGACCAGTCATCCCTCAGGTCTAGCCTTGGGCAGGTTACCAGTCGTTCCTCAGGTCTAGCCTTGGGCACCAGTCATCCCTCAGGTCTAGCCTTGGGCACCAGTCATCCCTCAGGTCTAGCCTTGGGGACCAGTCATCCCTCAGGTCTAGCCTTGGGCAGGTTACCAGTCGTCCCTCAGGTCAGTTTCCATGACTGTAAGTGTAATTGAGAATAGTAATAGTACTGTATGTGCTCAGAACGATTCCAAATGCTCTCTACAGGAGAACTCATGACTTTACTCCTTACAACAGCCTCAAGAGAAAGCTGTTGTTAGGAATATCTCTGTATTGCAAATGAGGGAAACTGAGGCCGAGAGAGGCTAAGTGGATTGTCCACTTACATAACTAGTAGTAATGGAGCCATGATTCAAACCCAGGTATTCTGATTCCAGAATTCATACTTTTTAACACCCCCATCAGTACTGGGAATGGAACCCCGGGGTGCTCTACCATTAAGCTACTTCCCCAGCCTTTTGATTTTTTATTTTGAAACAGGGTTTTGCTAAGTTGCCCAGACTGACTTTGCACTTCCATCCTTCTGCCTCAGCCTCTTGAATCACTGGGATTTACAGGCATTCACCGCCACGCCCAGCCAGAATTACACTTTTAATACTGTGTTTTACCACTTTGCTTATATCAGGGAGGGAAAAGGTTAGAGGTGGAACCCATGGCCTCGCACAACCTAAGCATATATTCTATCTCTGAACAACATCCCCAGCCCCTGCAAGTACTATTTCTGCTTCCATCTCTGAAACCTTGGAGAAGAGGATTCTGGAAGGATTCTAGAGTCATGAGCTACAAAGTCAAGGCCAAGGCTCAGAGTAGGGGAAGAGATGACATTGGGGTGTCTCTGACCTCTAAGACTCATGTGGAAGAGCCATTCAAGCCAGGCATGGTGGCACATGCTTCTTATCCAAGTGGCTCAGGAGGCTGAGACAGGAGGATTGCAAGTTCAAAGCCAGCCTCAGCAATAAACAGGTTGGGGGTGTGGCTCAGTAGTAAATCGCCCCAGTACCAAAAAAAAAAGAAAAAAGAAAAAATTTCTTGAGTATTTATGGGAAATAGGAATATAAGGTGACCCAGGCCTAGCAAGCACTTTGAAATTGTAAGAAGGATACCCTGTGCCTTATTATTACAGTGACTTAGGAGCTGGGCTCCCTGGTCTTTGCTCACTCTTCTAAGATCCACTGATTAAGGATGTTAAAGAGCCGTAGGTCTTATAAACCTTCAGCTTCAGATCCTCTCTCTGGGGTGGGTCCTGTGCCCGCTTCACAAGGCCTGTCCCCTCCAGGTACAGACACCAGAAGTGAGATTTCAGCAGCAACTGGAGCAGCTCAACTCCATGGGCTTCATCAATCGTGAGGCTAACCTGCAGGCCCTGATTGCCACAGGAGGGGACATCAACGCAGCCATCGAGAGACTCCTGGGCTCCCAGCTCTCCTAATCCTTCCGCCCATGCCTCCTGCCTCTCCCCTGACTCAGCGCCAACCTTTGGTTCCTCTCTCAGCCCCTAACCTCTGCAGCTTGTCCCCCTGTCCTCTTCCTTGTCCTCTCCAAACAGCAAGGTGACCTTAGAGGCATGGGCCCCAATCCCGTAGCTCTGTCTGAGAATTTTGGTCTTACTGCTGTCTCTATCAGAATCTTCTCGCCTGGTCCTCCTTGAGCAGAGCTATTTAAAGAGCTTCCACAGTTCTGTCGATTGGCCCCACCTCCTTGCCCACACCACCTTTCGCAACCCTCAGACTTCTCGGTGGGCACTGCAGAGTCAGAGGAGGACCCAACTACCTGGTTTACTGGAACAGTCTTCCATCTGGACCACTAGGGTTTATCTTGTCTTAATTTACCTTTGGTAGCTGTCATCTTCCCCACCCCACTCCCCAAGCCCACTCTGAAGGGGAGTGGCAGGTGAAACAGGCTGTGATTTTTATTTTTTTTTTCCTCCTCAACCTCTACTATGGTCACTTCATCCAGCACTTTTTCTTGGGCTCTGTTGGGATGTGCAGGGCAAGGAGGAAGATGCCTGTTCTCGTCCAAAGGTGGACGTGAGACACAGCACCTGGACAGGAAGTTACCTGGAACAGCACAGTGGAGGCTTGCGGCAAGGAAGGATTGAGATTTCTCAGAGGACGGGAATGGGGGAGACAGCCCGAGCAAAGGCTTGAAATTGGAACTGACAGCTGGGCTGTGGGAGTACTGGAAGTTCTTTGAGGCAGGAGAATGCAGGCTCAGGGCTGATGGTAGAGAGAGAGATACTAATGGAGTCTGAATTGAAGAAAGGTGCTCAATGAGACTAAGCAGTATGACACAGGAGTCACACAAACACACGTGCCCGAGAACCCAAAGTCTTCCTGTCTCTCCAGGCCACCCAGACATGAAGGAGATCGGAGTCTTTCAGCAGGGGGTAATGTCTGTGCGCGGGTGCACACAGGTGAGTTGGGTAGAGCTGGGTTCTTTGTTGATTGCTGCTTCAGGTCTCCCTCTCACAGGGACAAGTGAGTGAAAGGCCAGTCTAGAGCAACAGTAGGGACATCCAAGAGAGCTTAGACCTCTGGATGCCAGGTCACCCCTTCTGAAGCTGTTGGGGTGTGGCTGGTACCCCGACCGTCCACCACTGTTTTGGAGAATAGAACAGGGGTTTCTTCCTCCAGAGCCCCTGGTCTTGCAGTTTTTACTGTTTTCCCTCCAGGCCAGAAAGTTCTATTTGAGGAGGGAGAGGGGATGGTGGCAATGATGCCTTTAATCTGGAACTGGACATTGCTGTACTGGAGCATGAAGGAGGCTCTTACCGCCTCCTCCCTCATCTGTGTGGCCCAGCTGCGTGGAGAATATGGAGGCAAGAGGGACAGAAGTTTGCTCCAAGTGGGAAAGGGTCACAAACAGTCCAGAGAAGATGTCCGCCCTTTCCCTCCCTCCCTCCTCCAACTCCCACACTGGCCTTTGTAAATAAATGTGTGATCTTTGTTGTGAAAGCGTGTTGGTGTTTGTTTTCTGCAGGAGAGGAGGCTGGCTGAAGACAGCATCCTGCTTTTACAGGGCCTAAGGTGGGATCTAGAGGAATTTAAAGTGGGGTTCAGTTACCACAGTGTTAGGGGACATTGAGGACTAAGGGTAACTGGTCATGGAGGTATCAAAACACATGGTTTAGGAATGAAGAAGACCACATTTATGCAGGCCTCATCCTAGCCCATGTGACATCTGGGATATGATATGTTGGAGCAAAGAAGGCCACATGAAGAACTAAATAAAAGTGATTCTCTCTGTTTCTCTCTGTTCCTCTCTGAGAAAGGGAGAATCAATTTTATTTCGTTTTTATTGCTCCAACACTTAGTTGCCTACATGATTCTGGGGTTTGAACCCTCATCCTCACGCGTGCCAGGCAAGCGCAGAAACCTCTGAGCCACTGCTCCAGCCCCTGTTCTCTCTCTTAATAAATGAATAAAACCTATAGAGAGGGAATTAAAGATTAAAATACATGGCACACAATGGATGGAGATAGAAAAAAAAATGCTGAGTGAAATATCCCAAACTCAGACTTAAGGGCTGAATGTTTTCTGTCATATGTGGAAGCTAGAGTAAAACCTAAGACAGGATGAAAGCTCAGTTTAAATAATAAACTCAACATAGTTGAAATTTCACATAAGCTGGGGGAACTATGAAAGTGGGGGGAGAAGGGAGGGATCAAGGGGAGTTTATCAATGCAATTGGGAACTCTCGACTCCCATGAGAAGCCCAACTATACACAGGTAGGCAGAGAAACAAATTCCAAAAATTAATACACATGTATATGCTCATTTCTATCTATGACATGGAGGTAATGCAGAAGAGACCCAAGAGTGGGGAGCGGATGAAGGGGGAGATCCTGGACTAGGATCGGCCTCAACTTACTTTGTCAATATCCACGTATGCATGAATATGTAACAACGATTCCCTCCAACATGTAAGACTGTCAACCGTCAACCACAGAAAAATACACGGCACAACAGTATGAGAAGCAGAAAGCAGCAGGAAACAGTTCTGTCTTTCTGTTGTCCTGGGACAAAGGAAACTATCAATGTTTGGCATTGATTAAAAAAAAAAAAAAAAGGGGAATCCACGGATGGAATAAAGAAAATGACCAGAGAATGTATTACCCGTGTAAGAAACAACCTCACTGGAGTAGTCTGTGGAGCTTAGCTCAATACCAGAGTGTATCAATGTGGGTTAGCATACAAACATATATTTCCTTGTTCTGTCAGCTGAAAGGACGTACAAGTAAGGACACCTGGTAGCAACAATTACGAGGACTCAGATCTTGGTTTCTAATACTATTCTCTTATTGGAGAAGTGGCTGATTCTAGGCCTGGGACAGGAAATACAGAAGATGAGTCTGGATCATCTTTATTTATCCCTCCCCACTACTGCAGTTTGAACCTAGGGGCACTCTACCACTGAACTATATCCCCAGGCGTCTTATTTAAAAAAAATTTTTTTTTAATTTTAATTTTTGTCTGGAGGGGTGGCTCAGCAGTGGAGCCCTTGCTTGGCATGCACAAGGACCTGCATTCAAACCCCAGCACCACACACACAACTAAGTGTTGGAAAAACAAAAAGCAGAGAATAAATAAAATTGACTCTTTAAAATAAATAAATAAGCAGTGGCTCAGCGGTTACCGCGCTTGCCTGACATGCGCAAGTATGCGAGTTCAAACCCCAGCACCAGGTGTACAGCGAAGTCTTGGAGCAACAAAAGCCACATGAAAAACTGGATGAGGTTGATTCTCTCCCTCTCTCCCTCTCTCTCACTGTTCCTCTCTCTTTAAAAAAAAAATAAAAATAAAATAAATAAGTAAACTTCTTTTTGGTATTGGGGATTGAACCCAGGGTCGCTTTAGCACTGAATCACATCCCCAGCCCTTTTTAAATTTTTTTTTTAATTTTGAGACAAGGTCTCCTTAATTTGCTTAAGGCCACACTAAGTTGCTGAGACTGGTCTCAAATGTGCAGTCCTCCTGACTCAGCCTTCTGAATTACCAGGATTACAGGTATGGGCTGCCATGCCCAGCTCTTTTTTTTTTTGAGACAGGGTCTCATTAAGTTGCCCAGTCTATGGTCAAACGTGTGATTCTCCTGCCTCAGTCTCTCTAGCAGCTGGGGAGAATACAGATGT
>PVKS010000305.1:102198-215316 GCA_004027875.1 Aplodontia rufa
GAGTGACAGTGAGAGAGACAGAGAAAGAGAGAAACAACTTTATTTAGTTTTTCACATGGCCTTAGTTGCTCCAACACTCAGTTGTGTACGTGGTGCTGGGGTTTGAACCCGGGTCCTGGTGCTTGCCAGGCAAGCACCGAAACCGCTGAGCCACCACTCCAGCCCCACTTTTTTTTTTTTTTAAGAGAGAGGGACAGTGAGAAAAAGAGAATCAATTTTTATTGATTTATTTATATTTCCTGTGACTTTTGTTGCTCTGATACTTGTTTGTGTATGTGGTGCTAGGGTTTGAACTTACAACCTCATGCTTGCCAGCAGCCAAGCGCCATAACTGCTGAGCCACTGCTCCAGCCCCTAATAAAGTACTTTTAGAAAACTAAATTACTCCATTTAACACATGAGTTCTTCTGGGGGAAACGGCAATAGAAGAAACCCATAGTAGCTTATCTGCGCGTTAGCATCACCCCTGGTTAACAAAGTTTACACATATTGATTGCTACTGTTTTGACAATGTTTCCCCCTCTTCTGTATCCTGTATCGCTATATACTTCTAATAAATGTGAAAAAAAATTAAATTGAAAAAAAAAAAGAAAGAAAACTAAACTACTGGGGCTGGAGCGGTGGTCACGGCGCTTGCCCGGCATGTGTGAGTACATGAGTTCAAACCCCAGCACCACGTACACAGCGAAGTCTTGGACCAATGAAAACTACATGATAAAAACTAAAAATAAAAATTGTTTCTCTCTTTCTCTCTCTCTCTCTCTCACTGTCCCTCTCTCTTTAAAAACAAAACAAAGGGGCTAGAGTGGTGGGTCAGCGGTTACAGTGCTTGCCTGGTAAGCTCGAGGACACAAGTTCAAACCCCAGCACCACGTACACTACGAAGTGTCTGAGGAATGAAATTCACATGAAAAACTAAATAAAGATTGCTTCCCTCTTTAAAAAAAAATAATAAAATAAAAACAAAACAAAAAATAAACTATTCAGGGTTGGTGATCATAGCTCAGTGGAAGGGTGGTAAAATGCTTGCCTAAGTTTGATCTGGATGTGATCCCTACCATTGTGAGAAAAAAGAGAGAGAGAGAGAGAGAGAGAGAAAACTAACAAAAAAATCACCTATAAATTCTTGTGGAAGTCAAAGCACTTTGTAGAAGGAAATTTATAGTCTTAAATGTATATATTAGAAAATGAGAAAGGTAGCTTAATTTTGCCTGTTTTAGAATTTTATATACGTGAAACCATACCTGTGTATAGTTGGGCTTCTCATGGGAGTCGAGAGTTCCCAATTGCATTGATAAACCCCCCTTGATCCCTCCCTTCCCTCCCTTCTCCCCCCACCTTCATATTCTTTTGTGTATCACTTTTTGCATTTTTGTGTTTTTTTTTTAAGAGAGGGAGAGAGTGAGAAAGAGAGAAACAGAGAGGATTAACTTTTTTTTTCAAAGACAGAGAGGGACAGTGAGAGAGAATGAGAGGAAGAGAGAGCTTTATTTAGTTTTTCATGTGGCTTTCATTGCTCCAACACTTTGTTGTGTACATTGTGCTGGGATTTGAAACTGTGTCCTCATGCATGCCAGGCAAGCACCGTAACTGGTGAGCCACCGCTCCAGCCCAGGAGAGAATCAATTTTATTTATTCACCTGATTTTTGGTTTTCCAGCATTTAGTTGTGTGGGGCTGGAGCAGTGGCTCAGCGGTTACAGCACTTGCCTGGAATGCTCCAGTACTTGAGTTCAAATCCCTGCACCATGTACCCAAAGAAGTCTCAGAGCAACAAAAGCCATGTGAAAAACTAAATAAAAATTGATTCTCTCTGTTTCTCTCTCTCACTGTCCTCTCTTTCTTTGGGGAAAAAAAAACTTGGTTTATGTGGTGCTGGGGTTCAAACCCTGGTCTGGTTCCTGCACATGCCAGGGAAGTCCCTCCCTCCTTTTTGCATTTTTTTTCAGGATTGAGGACTGAATTCAGGGCCTTGCAAGTGCTAGGCAAGCGCTCTGCCACTGAGCTAAATCCCCAACCCCTACTTTTTGCATTTTTAAATATTGTATTTCTTTGACTCTTGCTTGTTTTTTTTTTTTTTAAAGAGAGAGGGAGATAGAAAGAGAGAATCAATTTTATTTATTTTTCATCTGGCCTTTGTTTCTCCGACACTTGGTTGTGTACGTGGTGCTGGGGTTTGAATCTGGGTCCTTGCACACGGCTAGGCAAGTGCCAACTGCTGAGCTGCCGCTCCAGCCCCTCTTGCTTTTTTCCTTAATTTTCCATCTTCCTGCATTCGCTAGCTTTATTTTCACCCCCCACCTCTGTCTTAAACTTCTTTGGATGGGCCTCCCTAAGTTGCTCAGGGTTTCCCTAAGTTGGTGAGCTTTGCAATCCTCCTGCCTCAGCCTCAACATGCTGAGATTCCAGGTGTGCACCACCTGGTTGGTCTGGTGTTTTCTTATGTTTAGATGGAGATTGTATATTTTTATCACGTTTTTTGTGCTTTTTGGCCAAAGAAATGATGTTTTCTCAGCACGTCGTATAAAGGGTTATGCAATGGCAATATCTCTTATATTGGTACTGTTAGCCCAATAACTTGGTTAAAAGGGTATGCAGTCAGTCATATTTCTCTATAAAGTCTACACATAATTAATCTCTTGCGGGAGATGCTTTGAGACTTTGCAAATATCTTATGGCTCCTCAAAATTTCACCACCAACTTTGAGTCATGCTGCAAGAATTATGACTGGTAGGGGCTGGAGTGGTGGCTCGGTGGTTGTGGCGCTTGCCCCGCATGCGCGAGTGAGTGGGTTCAAACCCCAGCACCATGTGCACAGCTGGGTGTCGGAGCGGTGAGGGCCACATGGAGAACTCATTAGAAATTGATTCTCTCTCTCTATCCTTCTCTCTAGGGAAAAAAGGAAAAAAAGGAATTACGACTGGTAGTTTCTTTTTATTAAGAAATTTATTTGTTGAACAATCAGACATACGTCTAACAAATAATATAATAAATATATATATAAGTTCTGAATATTAGATTTACCCCCCAATTATCCACCCTTATCTCTCCCCCTCCGTCCTTCCCAAAGCATCTGTACAAATGCCTTAGGTTGTATGTCATTACAACTTTTCCAGATTTAATTCATAAGAATTGACTGGTAGTTTAATAGTGATTTTTTATGTCTTTTTTTTTTTTTTTGTACCAGGGATTGAGCCCAGAGTGTCATTCATCCACTGAGCCACATCTCTAACCCTACTCCTCCACCTTTTTTTTTTTTTTTAAAGAAACAGAGAATCTATTTTTATTTATTTTTTTCATCTGGTCTTTGTTTCTCCAACACTTAGTTGTGTATGTAGTGCTGGAGTTTGAACCCAGATCCTTGTGCATACCAGGCAAGCACTCAAACTGCTGAGCCACTGCTCCAGTCCCCTCCAGCCCTTTTTACTTTTCATTTTGAGACAGGCCTCGTTAAGTTGCTTAGGGCCTCACTAACTTGCTAAGGCTGGCTTTGAACTTGTGATCCTTCTGTCTCAGCCTCCTAAGCCACTGGGATAACAGGTGTGTGCATGGAACCTGGCTTATTTCCTTCCTTTCTATTCCTTTTCCTTCTCCTTCTCCTTTCTTGTTCAGTACTAGGAATTGAACCACCCAGGGGTGCTCTACCGCTGAGCTACATCCTCTCTGCCCTTTTTACTTTTTATGTTTGAGACATGGTCTCACTAGGTTGCTGATGTTGACCTCAACCTCGTGATCCTCCTGGCTTAGCCTCCCGAATAGCTGGGATTGCAGGTACACACCGCCTCATCAAGCTATTTCCTTCATTCCTTCTATGTCTGTTAGTTGCAGTTCTTCTGTGAGGAAGAAACATCATTTCTACCCTATTTGTGTTTATTTTTATGCACTTTAATGTAATTTTCAAGCCCACATGGAAGGTTGACAAACATGAAACATACTGGGAAAGACAACAAATAACGATTACAAAAGTTGTTGCTATGGTTCCCTGCCCATATTCCCTTTATGAGGCCATATACGAATTCCCTAGCAGCTGAGGGTTGATTGCTGACAGCTCACAGATGACCCCTTCGCTGGAGAGCTGCCCTGAGTGGGCAGCAGGGCTGCCTTGCTGGAGAATCTATGGCAAACCCCTACCTTTGGACAGCCTGCAGCCGATGATTAACTGATGTAAGCTTACAAAAGGCCAACGCTCTTTCCTCAAAAGTGGAACCAATTTTGTGGTGTAATCCATGCTCCAGGGTGCCCTGGGGTCAAACTGAGGCAGACTGACAGCACCCTGGCTTCGCTTTCTTCCCTCCCTCCATTTCTGAAGGCATTCGCTCAATTCATTACTTCCATAAGAAATTCCAGGGGCTGGAGAGGTGGCTCAGAAGTAGAGCGCTTGCCTGGCATGTGCGAGGACCCGGGTTCAAACCCCAGCACCATGTACACAACTAAATGTCAGAAAAACAAAAACCAGATAAATAAATAAAATTGACTCTCTCTCCCTTTCGTTAAATGAATGAATGAATAAATAAATAAATAAACAAATAAGTTCCATCTTGTTGATTGTGGTGGTGCATTCCTGGTGCCAAATTTTGGAGGCAGAGGCAGGAGGATTGCAAGTTCAAAACCAGCCTCAGCAACATAGCAAGGCCTTAAGCAACTTTAGTGAAACCCTGTCTCAAAATAAAATTAATTTTTATAAAAGGGAGGGGGGCTGAGTATGTAGCTTAGTGGTTAAGCATGCCTGGGTTTAATCTCCAGAGCCTAAATAAATAAGGAGGGTTGGGGATGTAACACAGTGGTAGAGCGCCCCTGGGCTCAATCCCTAAAACAACAAAAATGAAAGACTAAAACAAAAATCTTTATCTCAAGCTTGGCTTCTAGGGAACCTGATCTAAGGCAATTATAGATCCTGATATCTAAGATTGCTTCCAAATTATTAGTGTACATTTGGAGCAGGGCAGGAGTCGGGGAGGTTGCGGAGAGCAGGGTCCTTTACTCTTTTACTCAAACTGAGGAAGGAAGACAGAGATGGGAGATGGTCATAACTTTTGTTGCTAGGGGCAACCACAATCTTAAAAAATGGTTCCTAAGTTCATTCTGGTCAAATAGTTTTTCTTCTACTCTTATTGTTTGCTACACCTGGAAGCTCAAAAATTTTTAGATCTTTGAGATACTAGGAAGAAAATGAGACTACTGGAATTGAAAATTAGTCCTTGAAACCTCCCCATTTAGCTACACCTCGGGGCTTTTTTTACCCTTTAGTTGCTTTTCATTTTCTTCCAGACCCTGGCAACTTAGACCCTGAATCAAAATAAAAAAATAAAAAGGAGTTGGGCACAGTGGTACACAACTGTAATCCTAGCTGCTTGGGAAACTAAGGCAGGAGGATCACAAGTTCGAAGCCAGACTCAGCAACTTAGTGAGACTCTGTCTCAAATAAAAAAAAAAATAAATAAATAAAAAATAAAAAGGGCCGTGTGTGTAGCTCAGCCCCAGGTTCCATCCTCAGCGCTGCAATAAATAAACGTAGACTTCTCAGACTTTCTCAAGGTCTGACCCATCCATACACTAGCTCCATGTCTTAGACACAGCTCATTGAGAGTTAGAAAGTAGGAAATGTTTAGAGATAAAGGTGGGAGGAGAGCGTGAATACATACACATATACAAATAATAATAATAATAATAATCAAGAAAGATAAAAACCGGGGCTGGAGCGGTGCCTCAGCGGTTTTGGCGCTTGCCTGGCAAGCACAAGGACCCGGGTTCAAACCCCAGCACCACGTACACAACTAAGTGTTGGAGCAACTAAGGCCATGTGAAAAACTAAATAAAGTTGTTTCTCTCTCTGTCTCTCTCACTATCCCTCTCTCTTTAAAAAAAAAAAAAAGAAAGAAAGAAAGATAAAAACCACTGGATGGGGCTGGAGCAGTGGCTCAGTAGCTTCGCCTGGCAAGTGTGACTATGTGGGTTCACAACGAAGTGTTGGATCAAAGAAAGTCACATGAAAACCTGAATAAAATTGATTCTCTCGCTCTCTCACTGTTCCTCTTTCTCGAAAACAAAACAAAACAAAACAACACTGGATGTAGCGGCCCATGCCTGTAATCCCAGCAACTTGAAAGGCTGAGACAGGAGGACTCCAAGTTCAAGGTCAATGTGGATAAGTCAGTGAAACCCTGTCCCAAAATAAAAAAAATAAAAAGATCTGGGGATGCAGCTCAGTGGTAAAGCACTGAATAAGGAGAAGAAAAAGAAAAGGAAAACCCTGGAATCATTATGATCCTACACATATTCACAAAAATAAATTTTGCTTTATTTACAAGCTAAAGCATTGCGTTCTCCATTCCGGCTGCTGCCCAGACCGCCCTTCAGAGTTCCTGGAGAAGCCACTTGGAGCTCTGGGCCATCACTCATTAGAGGAGCCTTTGACTGAGATGCCCCCATGGTCTTCCGTGTCCTGTGGCAGAAGCTGCATATAAAAGTGGTCAAACTACAGCAGGACAACTGCAGCTTATCGGATGAGCTCAAGGTACTTTCCAAGGGGCTCAGGTGGTCCTCGGGGGTTGGCTGGGTGGTCCCTGAGACTGGGCATCGCCTCCGTTTCAGCCTAGGGGACTGCAAAGCCGAAGGAAGCCCCTCAACCTCGTCTTCCTTGTCTTCCTCGTCTTCCTCTTGCACTTTGTTTCTCCCCATCTGGAGAACAGCAGTCTTGTTTCGCTTCTGCCTCTTTAAGTGGGCAAGGTTGGGGTCTTCTTCCTTGGAGAATCCAAGAGCAAGGAATGACGTGTACTCTCCACTGACCCAGCCCAGTACATGTGGGACTTGGTGACTGAGGAGCCCTAAGATCAGAGGGCAGGTGGACACCATGCACACAGTGCCCAGCTCCAATAAGTCTGTCCCAAATGACATCATGAGCACATACACATAAGCAATGGTGGCTCCCACCATCACGGACCAATACAAATTATTTCTTCTTCTTCTTTTTTTTTTTTTTTAAGAGAGAAGGACAGTGAGAGAGAGAGAATCAATTTTTATTTTTATTGAGTTTTTCACATGGCTTTCGTCGCTCCGACACTTAGTTGTGTACGTGGGTGCTGGGATTTGAACCCGTGTACTTGCACATGCCAGGCAAGGTCCGAACCGCCGAGCCACTGCTCCAGCCCCACAAGTTACTTCTTGGCACTTGAAAAGAACGATTGTGCCAACCAGAAAGAGACCTTCATTTAAAATTACTAGAGACAAAGGGAAAAACAATGGGGCTGGAGCGGTGGCTCAGCAGTTACGGCGCTTGCCTCGCAGGCGCAGGGACATGGGTTCGAATCCCAGCACTACATACACAACACAGTGTTGAAGCATGTGAAAAAGGAAATGAAATTGATTTTCTCTTTCTCTCTCTCATTAAAAAATAAATAAAAAGTAAAATTACTAGAGACAAGCTAGACATACTGGTGCATGCCTGTGACTCCAGCCATTCATGGGGCTGAGACCAGAGGATCCCAAGTTCCAGGCTGACCTGGGTAATTTTTTTTTTCAGGGCTGAGGACTGAACTCAGGGCCTTGCACATGCTAGGCAAGTGCTCTGCCACTGAGCTAAATCCCCAACCCCTGACCTGGGTAATTTAGACCCTGTTTCTCTGTCTGTGTGTGCTCGCGTGCATATGGTGTGCTGGGGATTGAACTGGGGACCTTGTGTACACTAGGCAAGCCCTCCCCCACTAACCCACCTCCCCAGCCCTGGACCTTGTTTCAAAATGAAAAATAAAAAGGGCTGGGGATGTAGTTCAGTGGTAGAGCACCCCTGAGTTCAATCCCTAATATGGAAAAAAAATTAAAGAGAAGTTACAAAGCAATATCTGCAAGGATATGCAGGCATGTTCTGAACGCAGTAGAGGAAATCATATTTTTTTGGGAAAAGATTCTAATGCAAATATTCTGATTAAATAAAAAGTCATTTTGGGAGACAAATAATCACCCTCTAATTTATCTGTTCTAGAAAACCCTCTTGTTCATAGATATGTTTATTACCTAGATTACTATCTAGAAATACACTTGAGGTTGATATCTGGACATATCCATGGAACCATATATTCATGTTATACTCATGGTTTCGTGTGTCAAAGCTTATCAAATTGTATGCTTTAAATATGTGCAGTCTAGGGGCTGGAGTGGTGGCTCAGCAGTTACGGCGCTTGCCTGGCATGCGCAAGGATGCAGGTTCAAACCCCAGCACCACGTTCACAAAGGAGTCTCGGAGCAACGAAAGCCACATGAAAAACTAAATAAAATTGATTCTCTCTGTCTCTCTCTTTCACTGTCCATCTCTCTTTAAATAAATAAATGAATATGTACAGTCTATTGGATCTCAGAACTAGAAGACAAAAATCATGGCTAGTATTTAAATTCTCCCCTAAAGGAACAAACAGATAAGAAGCTCAGGGGTTAGCTGTTGAAAGGATGCTACAGAGGACTGATAAAAACGGATTCCCTAACTGGGAGTCGGTTCTCTGTCTGCAATTTTTGTTTGCTTTTTTTTTTTTTTGCGCTTTGGTGCTGAGAACCAAAACTATTGTCCCATTGAGCTACATCCTCAGCCCTTTTTAATTTTGTTTTATTTTGAGACAGGGTTTCTCTAAATTGCCCAGGCTGGCCTTGAACTTGCGTTCCTGCTGCCCCACTCTCCTAACCAGCTGGAATTACAGGTGTGTGGCAGTGCATCTGCTCCAGGTATGCACACTTGAGTCAGACAAACTAAGCTCAAACTTTAGCATCTATGGCTTCTACTTAACCTGCCTTTGCCTCAGTTTCTTCATCTGAACAATGAGGGTACTAGTAGGACCTACCTTCTAGGGTTATTACGAGGTTTAAATGAGATATAAATCACAAATGACATGTAATCCCTGGGTTAAATTGAGGTATTAAAAAAATGTCATGCAGCAATTACTCAATAAATATAAACTGTGCAGGGTGCGGTGGGACATGCCTGTAGTCCCAACGACTGGGGAGGCTGAGGCAGGAGGATTGCAAGATCAAAGCCAGCCTCAGCAACATAGCAAGACACTAAGCAACTTAAAAAGACCCTGTCTCAAAATATAATATGAAAAGGGCTGGTGATATAGCTCAGTGGTTAGGTGCCCCTGGGTTCAGTCCTGGTATAAATACATGCATACATATATACTGTGATTTCTATACTGTTAGCATTTTTTTTCCTGGAAGGCATCAAGTTGAGTCATGTTTGGTAAAGATGTGAACTGGAAATTGGAAATATGTAGGGAAGATACAGAAAACTGCCACAGACTCTTATTGGGGGAGAGGTTAGTAGCTAAAATACCCAACCGGTGGTAGGGACCTCAAAGGACGGAGGGACAGTAGGCAGGACACTCACACTGGACAGCTCCCAGCTAGCTTGGTAGCCTAACTCGTCAGTGAGGCTGCAGGTGGTTGTCCAGGATACAGCAAGGTTGTTTGAGGGAGCGTCTGACGGTGGAGGCTCCCAAGCTTCTTTGGTCATCTAGGGAAGGGGAAAAGGACAGGTCAGTTCTGAGAGAAGCAGCCCACATGAAGCCCTGCCTCCTGGCGTGTGCACAGCCTGCCCTCCTACTCTGACAGCTGATGAAGAGCCGTTCTCTTTCTTCTTCATTATTCTAAAGCTCTGTGATCACGAGTGCACTAAGACTCTGGTGTCTCCTTCCTCCCTCACCACACACTCACAATACTTCAGTCCCCATATCCTCACAAAAGTGATGGTTGTCATAGCAACAGGAGGGTGGGGTCCCAGGCCCAGGGGTTCAAAGCAGTGCTCCTCTTAGGATGTCAGAGGACACAGACACACACACACACACACACACGCACATAGAGACACACACACACATACACAGACACACACACACACACAGAGACACACACACACATACACAGACACACACACAGATATACACACACAGACATACACACAGACAGGGTCTCACTAAGTTGCTGAGGCTGGCTTTGAACTTGTGATCCTCCTGCCTGAGCCTCCCAAGCCCCTGGGATTACTGATGTGCGTCTGTGCCTGGCTGAGAGAGACTTTTTTCCTGCTGCCTTGGACATCAGAACTCTGGGTTCCTCAGCTTTGGACTTAAACTGAACTATATTACGGGCATAACAGGGTCTCCAGCTTGTAGATGGGCTGGCTGTCCTGGGACTTCTCGGTCACTATAACTGTGTAAGTCAATTTTTTTTAAAGAGGGAAAGACATTGAGAGAGAGAGAGAATCAATTTTTGTTGAGTTTTTCACATGGCCTGTGTGTGTGGTGCTGGGGTTTGAACCCGTGTACTTGTGCATGCCGGGCAAGCCCCGTAACTGCCAAGCCATCGCTCCAGTCCTAAGTCAAATTTTTAAATACATCAATTCCCTCTAACATGTCCATCTCCCATTGCCTTTGTCTCTCTGGAGAACGTGGACATCAGCTTTCTGTCCTTCAGTCAGGGCCCTGCGTCTTCCTGCTGCCCCTTATGGTGAGGTAGGAGAGATCAGTGGTAGGGAACCTCGGTGTTCACGTCATCCTTGTACTGCTGACTTACAGAGAGCACCTCTCACAGCCACACGGAGGATGTGCTCTTAACTAAGCTCGCTCCTTATTAATAGGGATGAATGTGGGAAGGAACTGGAGTACAGGAGTCCTTCCTACTATACTCTCTACCATTGAATCTTTTTCCCATTTTTAGTACTGGGGATTGAACTCAGGGGCACTTAACCACTGAGCCACGTCCCCAGTCCTATGTATGTATTATGTGTGTATTTATTTATTTATTTGGTACTGGGGATTGAACCCAGTGTGATTTAACCACTGCACCATATCGCCAGCATTTTTTTTTTTTTGAGAGAGGGGGACAGTGAGACAGAGAGAGGGAATCAACTTTATTTAGTTTTTCATGTGACTTTCGTTGCTCAGACACTTTGTTGTGTATGCGGTGCTGGGGTTTGAACCCACATCCTGTGTATGTCAGCAAGCGCTGTAACCACTGAGCCATCACTCCAGCCCCTTTGAAGCCTTTTAAAAATATTTTATTTTGAGACAGGGTCTCATTAAGTTGCTTAGGGCCTCGTTAAATTGCTGAGGCTGGCTTTGAACTTGTGATCCTCTTGGGTCAGCTTCCAGAGTCTGAGCTGCTTGGATTCCAGAGTTACTGAGTTTACAGGCAACCAACATCTGACCCATCACACCTGACCCTTCCTTTTTAATGAGCTGGGAGATCATGCGTGTGGCAGGGGAGACTCTGATTTGCACATGATGCATTTACCACAAAGAAGTATTTTCCAGTGGGTGGGGTTGTCAAGAGTTTGGGATTGTGCCAGGCATGAGGGTTTATGCCTGTAATCCCAGCAACTCAGTTGGGCAAGGCAGGAGGATCACAAGTTCAAGGCCATCCTCAGCAACTCAGTGAGACCCTGTCTCAAACTAAAAAAATTAAAAGGGCTAGGGATGTAGCTCAGTGGTTAAGTGCCCCTGGGTTCAACGCCCAGTACCAAAAACTAGAGAAAAAAAATTGGGGGTTTTCTTGATGAAATTTGGAGTTATCCCACTTCCTGGGTCTCAGACCCTGAGCTTTCCTAACAACAGAAAAATATGTTCCAGAGGAAAAGCAGAGAAAAGCCTTTCTGTGCAGCAAAACCTTGGATATTTTTGGGATCTCAGTAGCCAAAAGACAGACACATGTCACTGTACACGGGAACTGTGCAATTCAATACGTTAGCCTCAGATGGTTACTCAAACTTAACCTGAAATGAGTTAAAATGAAATAAAATTAGAATTTCAGTTCCTTAGTCTGACCAGTCACATATGAAGTGCTCAGTAGCCACGTGGCTGAAGGCTATCACATTGGACATTATAGAACATTTCCATTGCCACTGAGAGTTCTGCTGGCCAGTATTGCTTTAGAAAGAAAGGCCTGGAAGAGCTGGGGATGGAACTCAGTGGTACAGGGTTTGCCAAGCATGCGTGAGGGCCTGGGTTCCATCCCCAGCACTGCAAAAAAATGAATAAAATTAAGAAAGAAAGGAATGGGGGCTGGAGAGGTGGCTCAGCGGTTACAGCGCTTGCCTGGCATGCGTGAGTACACAAGCTCGAACCCAGCACCACATAAAGAGCGAAGTGTTAGAACAGCAAAAGCCACATGAAAAGTAAATAAAAATGGATTCTCTCCCTCTCTCGCTCTCTGTGTCTCTCTTTCTGTCCTCTTTAAAAAAGAAAGAAAGAAAAACAGAAAGAAGAAAGAAAGGAATGGAGTTAGGTGTGGCAGTGGGCACCTATATTCCCAGTGATTTGGGAAGCTGAGGCAGGAGGACTGCAAGTTCATAAGCCAACCTCAGCAATTTAGCCATTTCAAAAATAAATAAAATAAAAAGGGCCGGGGATGTTGATCAATGGGTAAAGAGTCCCTGAGCTCAATCCACAGTGGGGGTGGGGGGAGAGGGAGTTTTGTCACTGTTTTGAGAGACATGAAAGGAGTTTGGGGTCTATAACAGCTTTGTTCTCTGTTATTTTTTTTTTTCAGGGCTGAGGACCAAGCTCGGGGCCTTGCACATGCTAGGCAAGCGCTCTGCCACTGAGCTAAATCCCCAACCCCTGTTCACTGCTATTTGCCCTGGGCTCCAGATCAGCATCAGGTGGATAAGAAGGTAAACTTTTTATTGAACCAACACTAGAGAAGTTAGAGCCAGTTTCCCATCCTATCTACACCTTCACCCAACTGACCTCAGATAGATAGAGTTTGTCCAAATTAGGGAGCAAGGGGCTGGATCAGCAGCTCAGTGGTTGGAGCACTTGCCTGGCAAACACAAGGACCCAGGTTCAAACTCCAGCACCACATACACAACTGAGTATGGGAGAAACAGAGGCCGGATGGAAGAATAAATAAAATTGATTCTCTTTCCTCTCTTTCTCTGTCTGCCTTTGGAAAAAAAATTAGGGAGGAAGAAAAGAAATAGGTAAAAATGGAAATAGGGCCAGGGAGGGGAGAGGAGTCCAAATAGTTTGATGAATCCAATTCCAAGAGGAACCTTGTGCTTGCACCCCCAAAGAGTGCAATGAACTTTCCCCCTGCACCACCTTGGGTGCTGGGGCCAAAGACTAGACAACTCCAGGGTGTGCCCAGCAAGGGTCTGAGATATCTTTTAAGAGTCCTGCTCACCCCAGGTTCCATCCTGGCTTTGGAATTGAAGAAAGTCTTTGATTAGCAAGGAAGAAGCAAAGGGCCTGAGAGAGCCCTCAGGAATTTCCTATGGCTCCAGAGAGGCTTGAAGAAGGAGGGGAGCGGGGAGTGTAGCTCAGGGGTAAGGCTGAAAGGGATAAGCTGTGAATTCACAGCCAGAGAGTTCTGGTTCTCCCACAGACAGGATCAGCACGTTTTAACAGATAGGCACTGGGCTGGACAGTTACCGGGCTTGCCTGGCATGCACAAGAACACAGGTTCGAACCCCAGCACCCACGTACACAACTAAGTGTAGGAGCAACGAAAGCCATGTGAAAAACTCAATAAAGATTGGTTCTCTCTCTCTCTCACTGTCCTTTTCTCTTTAAAAAAAAAAAAAAAAAGTTGGGGTTGGGGATTTAGCTCAGTGGCAGAGCACTTGCCTAGCACGTGCAAGACCCCAAGTTTAGTCCTCATCCCTGAAAAAAATTTTTTTAATAGATAGGTACTGGTGACTAACACCAAAAGTCCCTAATCCCCTCTCCCCATGCCTCTAGTCCCCTAAAAATTGAGAGACACCCCTGAAAAAAATGAATGGAGGGTTCCTGCCTTAACTGAGATTAAGTTCTTGCTACCTGATAGAAAAATGTGTAGAAGCAGCAATTCGATGTAATTATAGAGAAAACAAGGAAGATTACATTTTGGAGGCATCTGTATTTGCAACCTGACAATTATATCCACAATATCAGAGTTATTTTAGTTTTTAATGAGAATATATGCATGTATTACTTGTGCAAACTAAAAACGAATTTATTTATTGTATAATTCCACTTAATATGAGATAGAATTCACTATCTAGAGTAGTCAAGGTCAAAAAAGTGAAAGTAGAATGGTGGATGGGCACAGTGGCACACACCTGTCATCCCTGGGACTTGGGAGGCTGAGGCAGGAGGATTACAAGTTTGAGGCCAACCTCAGCAACTTAGGGAAACTTAAGCAACCTAGCGAGACCTTGTCTCAAAATAAAAAATAAAAAGGACTGGGGATGTGGCTCCATGGTTAAGCATCTCTGGGTTCAATCCCCCGTACATTTCTTTTTTTAAAGTAGAATGGTAGTTGTCAGGGTCTGGAAGAGAGGGTGAAGGGAATTGTTTAATGAGTACAGATTTTCAGTTTAGGAAAATGAGAACATTCCAAAGATGGGTGGTCTTGATTGTACAACAGTGTGGATGTACTTAAAATCACTGAAATGCACACTTCGAAATGGTTAAAGTGGTAATTTTCAATTGCTGTAAAAGAGGAAAGAAAATTTATTTTAATTTTTTCAGGGCTGAAATGAAGCATTGGAGAAACAAAGGCCAGATGAAAAAGCAATTGATTCTCTCTCACCCTCTCCCTTGCATGCGCGCGTGCTCTCTCTCTCTTTTTCTCATTTATTTTTATTTATTTATTTATTTATTTATTTTCATGGCTGAGGACTGAACTTGGGGCCTTGCGCGTGCTAGGAAAGCGCTCTGCCACTGAGCTAAATCCCCAACTCCTGTTTTAATATTACTCTATACTTTAACAAGTCTGATTCTGGATTTTGTTTTTTTTGGTAGGAGGATTGCAAGTTCCAGGCCAGACTCAACAACTTAGGGAAACTCTGTCTCAAAATACAAATGAATAGGGGCTGGAGTGGTGGCTCAGTGGTTACAGCGCTTGCCTGGCATACGCGAGGACACAGGTTCAAACCCCAGCACCACGTACACAATGTAGTGTAGAAGCAATGAAAACCACAGGAAAAACTAAATAAAAAATTGATTATCGGGCTGGAGCGGTGGCTCAGCGGTTTCAGTGCTTGCATGGCAAGCGCGAGGACCCGGGTTCAAGCCCCAGCACCACGTACACAACTAAGTGTTGGAGCAACTAAGGTCATGTGAAAAACTAAGTAAAGTTGTTTCTCTCTTTCTCTGTCTCTCTCACTGTCCCTCTCTCTTTAAAAAAAAAAAAACATTCCAGAAGGGAGACTGAACAGATGATGTGTCCGTCCCACCCTGCTCTCTGATCCACAGTGGGATATGTCAGGGTGAAAGTATTATCACATTTCCCCAGGTCTCTTTTGTTTCTAGAGAGAGGGAAAAAAATCTATACTAATTCCAAGGCTTTGTTTGGTAGACTCACTTGGGCATAGGTTGCTTTGGTTTCCTGTCAACTACTTTAGATGCAGGTGGCAAACTTTGTATGATTGCAACATTCATTTCCTTCCCATGTGTCCAAAATCCTCAGTTAGTAACACTAATTGCTTTTGTTGTTGTTGTTGTTTTTGGATTTTTTTTCAGTACTAGACATGGAACCTAGGGGTACTCTGCCACTGAGCTATATACCCCCAGTCCTTCTTATTTTTTTTATTTTAAGACAAGTTCTCACTAAGTTGAAGAGGCTGGCCTCAAAGTTGCAATCCTCCTGTCTCAGCCTCCCTAGTCACTGGGGATTACAGGTGTGCACTCTTGCACCCAGCTACTAATTGTTTTTTTTTAGAGAACATTATAATGAAGATGCAGAACTCCTGCTCATCGAAAAGATACAATTAAGATGATAAGCAGAGCACAGTGGCGTACACCAGTCACCCCAGTCACTTGGGAAGCCGAGGCAAGAGTATCGAAAGTTTAAGACCAGTCTCAGCAACTTAGGGAGAACCTGTCTCAAAAATTTAAAAAGCAGGGGACTGAGGACTGGAGTGGTGACTCGGCGGTTACTGCGCTTGCCCAGCATGCTTAAGTACACGGGTTCAAACCCCAGCACCCACGTACATAACTGTGTCAGAGCAACGAAAGCCATTTGAAAAACTCAATAAAAATTGATTCTCTCTCTCTCTCATGGGTGCTGGGGTTTGAACCCTCGTCCTTACACATACCAGGCAAGTGCCAGAACAGCTGAGCTGCCATTCCAGCCCTCTCTTATTCTCGCTCTCTTTTTTTATGCAGGGCTGAGGATCGAACTCAGGGCCTTGCGCGTGCTAAGCAAGCGCTCTGCCACTGAGCTAAATCCCCAACCCCTCTCATTCTCTCTTAAAAAAAGTATTTTCTTCAAAAATCAAAAAGAGGGGCTGGAGCGGTGGCTCAGCGGTTTCGGCGCTTGCCTAGCAAGCACGAGGACCCGGGTTCAAACCCCAGCACCACGTACACAACTAAGTGTTGGAGCAACTAAGGCCATGTGAAAAACTAAATAAAGTTGTTTCTCTCTTTCTCTGTCTCTCTCATTGTCCCTCTCTCTTTAAAAAAAAAATCAAAAATGAGCCGTGGATGTAGCTCAGTGATAGAGTGTCCCTGGGTTCAATCAAACCCTAGTGAGAAGAAGAAAGAGGAGGAGGAGTGGGAGGAGGGGGAGAAAGAAGGTTAAAAAACAAAGCAAAACTATAGACAGGGAAACCACAGGTTAACCTCTGTCAGGATCAGGACAATCTGTTTATCTGTCTTCCCCAGCAGATTAGATACCTCCAAGTTTTTTTGTTTCTGTTTTTATTTTTAAGAGGGGACAGTGAGAGAGAGAGAGAAAGAAAGAAGCAATTTTTGTTTAGTTTTTCATGCGGCTTTCATCCTCAGGCACTCACTGCATACATGGGTGCTGGGGTTCAAACTTGTGTACTCGTGCATGCCAGGCAACCTCTGTAATCGCTGAGCCACCACTCCAGCCTCTCCAAGTGATATGTCTTAAGCCTATTTGCTTACTCAGAAACTAGCACAGGGCTTTTGATAGAATGTAGGTGGTAAAGTTTTTCTTTTTTCTTTTTTTTCTCTCTCAATAACTTACACTAATGAAAAATCTGAAGCTGGGCGTGGTGGTGCATACCTGCAGTTCAAGTGACTGGAGAGGCTGAGGCAGGAGGATCATAAGTTCAAGGTCAGCCTCTGCAATTTAGTGAGACCCGGTCTCAGAAAAAAAAAAAAAAAAGTATAAAAAGGCCTGGGGATGTGGCTCAGTGGTAAAGTACCCTTAGATTCAATCTCCAGCACCAAAAAAAAAAAAAAAAAAAAAAAAAAAAAAAAAAAAAAAAAAAAAAAAAAAAAAAAAAAATCTAAAAGTGAGAAAATGGGCAAGAGAGAAAGTGGTCTGTTTGGTTAAAGCAGAGGGGAATAGGAATCACAGTGAAGGGTCTTAACGACCGAAGGAACTAGATGTAAGTTTATTGACAACGGGAAACCACTGAATTGTTGCTGTTGTTATTTTTTGAGTAATGCTTAACGTTGCACTTACTAATCCATCTCTTAATGGGTATTGAACCCAGGGGCGCTTAACAACTGAGCCATATCCCCAGCCCTTTTTATTTTTTATTTTGAGACAGTTTCACTGAGATGCCTAGGGCCTCACTAAGTTGCTGAGGCTGGCTTTGGACTTGAGATCCTCCCATCGCCACCTCCCAAATCGCTGAGATTACAGGCATGCACCACCATGTCCGGCTTACTTTATATTTTTATTTTCTTTTTTGATTTATTTAATTGGTTCTTTTTTTAAGGGAGGGAGAAAGAAAAAGAGAGAATCAAGTTTATTTATATTTTTCATCTGACCTTTGTTTCTCTGACACTTAGTTGTGTATGTGGTGCTAGGGTTTGAATCCAGGTCCTTGCACATGCCAGGCAAGTGCTCCAAGCCGCTGAGAAACCAACCATTCCAGCCCCTAATAGGTTCTTTTTTTAGGTGTATATGACATAATATTATACAATGATTTAATTATAAGAGCATGGGGTTAACTTGTTCTAATTCAGTCTCTCATTTTTTCCCCTCCTCCTCCATTCCTCCCACTCCGTTTATTTTTTATTTTAAGACAGGGTCTCCCTAAGTTGCTGAGGCTGGTTTTGAATTTGTGATCCTCCTGCCTCAGGCTCCCAAGCTGCTGGGATAACAGGCGTGCGCCACTATGCCCGGCCATTCTTCTTCTTCTTCTTTTTTTTTTTTTTTAAAGAGAGACAGTGAGAGAAAGAAAGAAAGAATCAATTTTATTTATTTTTCCATCTGGCCTTTACTTCTTCGACACTTAGTTGTGTACGTGGTGCTGGGGTTTGAACCCGTGTACTTGCACATGCCGGGCAAGCACCATAACCGCCGAGCCACAGCCCCAGCCCCTTCAGGATGCATTTTTTAATGCTAGCATCAAGTAAAGACAACATTTAACCATGACACTCTACAGGTTAATCCAAGTCAAGGAGTGCTTCTAGAGGGGATGAGACTAGAACAGGGTCCTGAAAGATGAGCTGGATTTGGATAGGGCAAGAGGGAAGTAGGCATTGCAGGAACCACACACAAAGATGTGAAGTCAGAGCAAAGGGGGTCGTGTGCAGTGAAATTATTATTTTTTTGGAATACCTCCTGTGTGCTGAGGCATGACACCACGCAGTGGAGGGTGGACAACCTGCCCTCAAGGAGCTCCAGTCTGGGAGATGGACAATGGGAAGACAGCTACTCAAACAAATATAGGTGATGTGGGCTGGAGCGGTGGCTCAGTGGTTACAGCACTTGCCTGGCATGCACAAGTACACAGGTTCAAACCCCAGCACGACGTACACACCTAAGTGTCAGAGCAACAAAAGCCATGCGAAAAACTCATTAAAAATTGATTCTCTCTCTCTCTCTCACTGTCCTTCTCTCTTAAAAAACAAACAAATATAGGTGATGTATATTATTCCACAAGAATGTAAGCCCTGAGAAAGTAGAACCCTTGTATTCTCTAGTGCCCAGACCAATGAATGACAGGCACAAAGTAGGTGTTCAATAAATGCGTATTGAATGCAGAAATGCTACAATGGAGAATACAGTAATAGTAATACTGATAGTTACCATTTATTGAGCACATGTATCTGCCAGGTATTGTGCTAAAATTTTTTTGTTTATTTTTGGAGCCTGGGTCTCACGTGTTGCCCAGGTAATCCTCAAATTCTTGAGCTCAGGTGATCTCTTCCACTGCAGACTCCCAAGTAGCTAGGATTACTCTGCCCCCAGCCCAGAGTTTTGGCACAAGGGATTTTATTTGCTGTGCTGACCTTTTGAAAGTACTATTATTTCATTTTACAGATCTGGGAACCAAGATGTTATATAAGCAATTTGCTTCAAGGTTACTTACCCAATAAGTGACAGAACTGGGACTTGAATTCATGACTGCCTAACCTTATAGTCCATTCTCTAAACCTGGGGTCGACTGATCAAAAAATGCTGTCTGGAGAAATCTGCCTGAAATGCACACAAAAAATACCTAATCTAGGCAGACTACTTAAGTAAAACCAGCGCGGAGTAATGAGCATGAACTAATGCAGTTACAGTGGGAATGGAGGGGGAAAAATCTGTTTTTTGACACTTCAAAGTGCTTCTTAATAAAGCCTGGCCTTGGTGACTTAGTGGATGCAGCTGATGACTTAGTTCCTCACTTGGAAATAGGAAGCATGCTGGTAAGATTAGCTTTGCTCTAATTCCTAGTCTGACACTACACTGGACAGGGATGATGCAAGTTTCTAGTTACATTTTTTTTTTTAATCAGGGATTTAACCACCAAGCCACATCCCCAGTCCCTTTTTAAATGTAATTTTGAGACAGGGTCTCACTCAGTTGCTTAGAGCCTCGCTAAATTGCTGAGGCAGTCTTTGAACTTGGGATCCTCCTGCCTCAGCCTCCTGAGCCGCTGGGATGACAGGGCCACCACGCCCCGCAAGGTTTGCTATTTTGTCAAAGCTCCTATTCAGGTACTGGTCACATACAGTAGTAATAAACTAACTTAAAAATCCACACTGAAGGGGACAAAATAAGAAAAAGCGTGAGGCCCAGTGCGGTGGCGAATGCCAAATCCCAGCCAGTAGGGAGGCTGAGTCAGGAGGATCACAAATTCAAGACCAGTAAAATGAAAAGGACTGGGGATGTAGCTCAGTGATGAAGCTCCCCTGAGTTTAAGTCCCTAGCACCGCAAAAAAATGAATAATAAATTGATTAATTTAAAAAATTAAACAGAAATTAATTAATTTAAAAAAATAAAAAGAAAAGCGAGCGGAACGCGCGGACGACCCCGTTCGGGCGGCACTCACACCCTCGAGGCTGGCGGGCACTACAAAGGGAAGGAGGGACTCGTCCCCGAGAACTACAACTCCCAGAAGGCTTTGGGCGGAGCACCCGCGTTTCCGGCCAGAGCTCATTTCCGGTCCTTCGGGTGCTGACGTTCTCTTCCGGTCGTGGTGGCTCCCGAAAGGCATTGGGGGTGCCCACGGTGAGTACGGAGACTTAGGGGGTTCGAGCGGGACAGGTGAGAGTCTGGGGTCCGCACAGCACTCAGCAGCTGGGGCTTCCCACGGGGAGGGCAGAGGACGCCCCGGAGGGAGGACGTGTAACCTTGACAGGCGGGAGGAGGAGGCAGATGGGGCTGAACCTCCGCAAGGGACCCTGGAAGGACGAACGGGATCCCGGAGATGGGCTGGTGAGGAGGGACCCACAGCGAGCGGGCCGTGGGGTCCCGGCGGAGCTGGGTGGAGGGGTGGAGACTGCAGCGTGGGGGAAACCCTCTGTGACGGAGTGCTGGAGGCTGCTGCGGATCTGAGGACGGCCGAAACCGGGCACCAAAGGGAAAGCCCTATCCTAAGAACAGCCCCCCAGTGGATGAGCACCTGGGGCTCCTGGCAGCAAGAGGGCAGTAGACAATGCTCGTGTTTGGACCGATTTTCCAGGGCTGGAGGCGGAGATGATAGAAGAATCTTAACAGTGGGTCAGCACTGGTGGCTTCAGCTCTGCTCTGTGAAAGGGGCAGCATCTTTGATAGGGGATCAATGGAGCTTGGATGGACTTACAAGGGAGGGGCTGACGGAAGGATGTTGGTGACTTTTACCCACTGGCTTGACTACTTACTTTTGCTTTTTTTCTCCAAAGATGAGGCTTACAGCATTTGTGGTGTTGGGTCTATTAGCTGTCACTCAAGCAGAGGAAGGAGCCAGACTTTTGGCCTCCAAATCCCTGCTGAACAGATATGCAGTAGAGGGGCGAGACCTGACCTTACAGTACAACATCTACAACGTTGGCTCAAGGTAAGGAGACCCTGGAGTTACAGATTAGGCCCTTTTATTAAGTTTTGCACATGGTTTCCGTTGCTCTGACATTTAGTTGTGTACATGGGTGCTGGGGCTTGAACTCGTGTACTTGCACATGCCAGGCAAGCGCTGTAACTCACGAGCCACTGCTCTAGCCCTGGGCCTGCTTTCTGAAGTAGAGATAATTTTTACTTTCCAGTTTTGGGGTTGGAAGAGTTTCTGAATTGTAAAACAAGGAGGGGAAGATGAAGACATAGAAAATATTCAGTCCTTTGTTACCTCCAGGGTTCAGGGTTTCAGCTTCCGTCTTTCACTACCCTATGTGCATTTTTGTTGCCATTTTTTCATTTTATTTGCTTTAATCTTTTCTTCCATATCTGTCCTCTCCTCCCTCTCCCTATACACACAGACAGGGAGAAATTGAGGCTAGAATGGATTTGGGCCCATTCCCTTCTAGACACTCAAATATTTCGGTGTTTCTGAGTGGTAGAATCCAGTTCTTGATCTAAATTCTTCAGTGCCACAGGCTCAGATTATTATGTGACTCTCTTGTGGGCACAGATTTGATTGTTGATTGATTGGTTTAATTTTATTGACCTTACTGACTCTTTTTGTTTCCTGTGTTTTTTAGTGCTGCATTAGATGTGGAACTATCTGACGATTCCTTCCCTCCAGAAGACTTTGGCATTGTCTCCGGTATGCTCAGTGTCAAATGGGACCGGATTGCCCCGTATCCTCTTGGCTCTGGGTGATGAAGGTGTAAGGAAGGGGGCCATTACCTGCAAAGCGGAGGGATACTTGAAGCAGACTGGGCATATGTGGCTGTTCTTCTGTCATATCTCTGTGTAAGAAGCGGTAGGAGAGACTACTATAAATTCTGTGAGTGTGATTTAGAGAAGACTTGAAGGGGATTCCTGAAGTTTATGTCTGTAATCTCAGCAGCTCAGGAGGCTGAGGCTGGAGGATCGCAGGTTGGAAGCCAGCCTCAGCAACTTAGCAAGACCCTGTCTCAAAATAAAAAGGGCTAGGGATGTGGCTCAGTGGTTAAGTGCCCCTGGGTTCAATCCCTGGTACCAAAAAAAAAAAGTATATTTAGATTTTTCTCATAAGGGTAAAAGTACTCAGAAATTCTTCTTGTTTTCTGGTTTGTTTTTTCCAAGAACTCTGTTCATGTGTAGTTTATAAAGGATTATCTGTGAGCTTTAGTATGATTTTTTTCATCCATAACATATTATTTCAAAATTTGCTTCTAAAACCTTGATACTGAGTATATCATCGACCCCTTAAAATTAAGCAACAGCATCATATTATACACATGTTGGACTTTTTTCTTTCTTTCTTTTTTGCAGTGTTAGACTATGGGGGTTTTTTGTTTTGTTTTCTTTCTTTTTTCTTTTTTTTTTTTTTCTCTTTGTTTTGTTTTATGTTGGTATCAGGGATTGAACCCAGGGATACTTAACCACTGAGCAACATCCCCAGGTCTTTTTATTTTTTATTTTGAAACAGGGCCTTGCTAATTTGCTTAGAGCCTCGCTAAGTTGCTGAGGCTGGCCTTGAACTTGTAATCCTCCTGCCTCAGACTCCCAGGCTGCTGGGATTACAGATGTAAGCCACTATGCCCTGCTAAGTCTGTTTTTTAATTCCTGTAGAGTATTGCAGACATGAAATCGTGTATTGGCAGTGTTTTTATGAGTGGTGGTATACTTAGTCTACAAACTGAAAGGTTGTTACCCCCTTAGCTTCGTTTTTTTCCCTTCCTTAACTCTTGGACCAGTGCTAGCAACGTCTCCCACACCGTGGTCCTGCGTCCTCTTAAGGCGGGTTACTTCAACTTCACCTCAGCGACAATTACTTACCTGGCCCAGGAAGATGGGCCTGTTGTGGTAAGTCACCCAAATCCTGAGTTGGGTGGGGCTCAGATCTGCCTGCCCTTGTGAACTCTCAGAAAATGTCCATTAGAGAAAGTTGACTAGGAACTTGGGCTTGTCCTGAGGAAGTTTAATTCAGTTTGTAAAGATCTAGAATGCAGTCGTTGAAATGGGTGGGAGAGGAGTATCCTAACGTCCCCTTCCTCTTTGTTCTTTCTGCTTTGCTTTTAATCTGCAGTGTGTCATTTGCTACCCAGGTTTCCCTGCCTTGCCTTTCTGGTTTTTGCTGTGTGTATGTGTTTGTTTTTTGTTTTTGCAGCGCTGGGAACTGAACAGAGCATGTTAGGTAATTTTCAGTCATCTTCTAAGCCACTCTCGATTATGCCAGGCTCCACTGTTCCTATCTTGCCCTTGCTTACAATGTCCTGCTGATTGCATTGAAGTCAAGCCCTCTGCCTGTCATTACACACCCTCCAATAACCTTGCTGTCCTCTGCCTCTCCAGGTTTCAGTCCCTCTCCGCCCACACAGACCCCATCCTTATTAGACCAAACTCCCTCCTGCATTCCCTCCCCTCCCCTCAGGGCTTATTCTATTCTCTTTGCCTTTGTTCTATATTCTATACTCTCTCCTCCACTTCATTAGCTGAAGTCCTGAGACCCAGCTTTGAGCTCTGTCTCCTTGTTTCTGTCTTCTGCAATTCCGTTTGCTCTTTGCTAGTCATTCTTTCAGTAAACATCTAAACTTCGGCTGCATCTAAACCTCAAAAGTGGGGCTGCAGCAGTGGCAGCGGTTAGAGCGCTTGCCTGGCATGCGTGAGGACCCAGGTTCAAACCCCAGCACCACGCACACAGCTGAGTGTTGGAGAAACAAAGGCCAGATGAAAAAATAAAATTTATTCTATTTTAAATAAGATTCTCTCTTCCTCTGTCCCTCTCTCTCCTTAAAATTTTTAAAAAATGAAGATAACAGGGCTGGAGCCATGGTTCAGTGGTTTGGGCACTTGCCTGGCATGCCTGAGGACCTGGGTTCAAACCCCAGTACCATGTACACAACTGTCAGAGCAAAACCAGATGAAAAACTAAATAAAACTGATTCTCTCTTTCTCTCTCACTCATTGTCCCTCTCTATCTTTATAAAATAATAATAATAATAATTAAAAAATAAATAAATAAACTTCTATAGCACATATCGTCAATGCCCCTTAAACATTGAGTTACTTACTGGGCCGGGCCTCATAGTGCACTCAGAGACTTGGAAGACAGAGGCAGGAGGATCACATGTTCAAGGCCAGCCTTAGTGACTTAGTGAAACCTTGTCTCAAAAAAAATAAAGGGCTGGGATGTAGCTCAGCAGCAAAGTTCTTGCATTGCATTCGCAACACCCTGGGTTTCATCTCCAGTTCCAAAAAAGGCAAAAAAAGATAATAGACCCAACCAAAGTGTGGGGGGGAAGCCTAAAGAAAAATAAAAAGGATTGGGGATATGGCCCAGTGGTTAATCACCATTGGTTCAGTACTTGGTACCAAAAAAAAAATTTTTTTTTAATTACTTACTGTTTCCAATAGTTTTTTCTCCCCCCCCCTTTTTTTTTTTTAAAGAGAATTAAAAGAAAGAATCTATTTTATTTATTTTTTTTTATCTGAGTTTTATTTTTCTGACATTTAGTTGTGTATGTGGTGCTGTGGTTTGAACCTGGGACCTTGCACATGCCAGGCATGAGCACCAAGCCACTGCTCCAGCCACCACCCATTCCTTTTTTTAAAGAACTTTTTTTTTTTTTTTTTTTTTAAGAGAGAGGGAGAGAGTGAGTGAGAGAATCAATTTATTTATTTATTTTTCATCTGGTTTTAGTTTCTCTGACCCTTACTTGTGTATGTGTGCTGGGGTTTGAACCTGGGTCCTCATGCATGCCAAGCAAGGGCTAAGCCACTACTTGGGCCCAGTAGTTTTCTTTCTTATGTGTAGATCTTCCCTCTGTCATACCATACCTTCTAATTTAATTATAAACTCCTGGAGGCCAGGAACTTTGTCTTAGGTCCCTCTCTGTTTCCTGTATATAGTAGAAATTCAGTAGTAAACAGGGCTGGAGAGGTGGCTTAGCGATTCGAGCACTTGCCTGGCATGCACAAGGACCCAGATTCGAATCCCAACACCACATACGCAAGTAAGTGGAGGAAAAGCAAAAACTAGATGAAAAAATTAATTCTTGGGCTGGAGCAGTGGCTCAGTAGTTAATGGTGCTTGCCCAGCATCCACCAAGTACCACCAGTTCAAGCCCCAGCACCCACATATACAACTAAGTGTCAGAGCAATGAAAGCCACGTGACAAACTCAAAAAAAGTTGATTCTCTCTCTCTCACTGTCCTTCTCTCTTTCTCTTAAAAAAAAAAAAACTCTCAAAACAAAAACCAGATGAAAAAATAAAAATTAATTTTCTCTCTAAAAAGAATTTCAGTAATAAACTGTCTTGTAAAGATCAACAGACATTTCTTGAGCCCTTGCAATGTGCTAGTCTCTGGGAAGTACCAAGAAGATTAGGACAGACACTATCCCAGTCTTCAGAAAGCTTAGTTCATAGCCAGGCGTGGTGGCGCACGCCTGTAATCCCTGCAGTTCAGGAGACTGAGGCAGGAGGAGCGCAAGTTCTCGGTCAGGTCCGAGGAATTAAAAGGAATCTGAAATTCTCTAACACTCAGTTCACTTTCAAAATGTTCTTTTTCCATAAACCACACGGACCTGTATTCTTGTCACATCTGTGTCATTTCTGCTTTCGGAACCAACTTCAGGACTCTGGTTCTACCTGATCCTCGATGGGTTAATAGACACAAAATCCAAGACTCAGCTGCCACCTTAGATCTAAGTTGTTTGCAATGTGCTCCAAACTCTTGGCCTCCTCTTCAAAGCAGAGGAATGTGGGCCAGCCCAGCCCTCCTCTTGCAATGTACATTTGGGTAGGGCGAGAATTCTTCTCACTGTTTCATTGGAGCCTCATGCCAGCCCTGTGAAGTATGGAAGAGTGTTTTCATTTGAGGAATAATAAACGATTGCCAATGATTCCGTCGCACAGCTGGTCCTGCAGAGGGGCCAGCAGTGGTGAGCAATTGCGTTCTTTCCAGAGTCCCCGGCTTTCACAGAAGGAGCCAGCGTTCGTTTCCTGTGCATACCTGGCCTGCCCTATTTAGTAAATGCTTATCAGGTGGTGGTTTTCAGCTCTCCTGGCTCCCAATTTACTTTTCTTTCCTACACACTTAGAGAAGCATCTGACTCTCTAGTTCAAATACTTTTCCTTTTTTTTTTCTTTTTCTTGTGCTGAGATGAAACCCAGGGCCTCACACATGCAAAGCAAGTGCTATGCCACTGAGCCACATTCCCAGGCCCTTCCTCATCTTCTTTTGGGTACTTTGGAAACTGAGAATTGATGCTTAGAATGGGGTTCCTGGGGCCACCCCCTTGCTCAGGTAAGACTTGGAGATTGCCTTAGTGTCTTTCTTCTTTTCAGATTGGCTCCACCAGTGCGCCTGGACAGGGAGGAATCCTGGCTCAGCGGGAGTTTGACAGGAGATTCTCCCCTCATTTTGTAAGCTTTGCAGTATGTTCTCCTGGCATTCCCCTGGGGTGACAACACTCTTGATTCTGGAACCTCTTGATCTCCTTAAAAGATTTGTTGGCTGGTTCTTGCGCTAGCTGTCTTTTTGGTACCTGATATAGACAGCCACCAAATATCTTGATTTAACCATGCTCAGAGATTTTTGTCAATTTTGCTGCTATTGTGAGAACCACAAAAGTGGCCTTTTTCCCTGCTCAGTCTTGGAGTCTTAGGTCTGTTTGGAGGTTTAAGAGAATCTGGTTAGGTTTAAAGGGTTATAGAACGCTGGGCACACACCTGCAATCCCAGCAACCTAGCAAGGCCCTGTCTCAAAACTAAAATAAATCAGTAGCTAGGGATCAACTCAGAGGTAGAGTACTCTTGGGTTTGATCCCCACTGCCAAAAAAAAATAAAGGGTCATAGAGTATTGAGAAAATGAAGCAGGAACTTTGTTGGCTTTTAATCTAGGAGAGACTGTTTTGAAGGTTTGACTAAAACGCTGTGTGAGGGAGCTCACTCGTTCAGCGAGTTAGTACGAAGTTCCTAATTGTGTGCTTATTCTGAGCTTTGCTTTGGGGAAGCATGATCATCAAGGCACAGTCCCTCCATTAAAAGAGTCTGTGGGTTCATGGGGCCCAACAGGTAAGTGGGGAAGATGCTCTGATGGAGGTGTTATGCAAGGTGCCAGAGAAGCACGCTGCAGGAGCCAGAGAGGATTTATCCAAGGAGGAGTCTAGGAAGGGCAGGCGTTCTAGAAAGAAGGAGCTGCTCAAGATGTAAGGCACGGTGTAATGTGGGAATGGCAAGTCATTTACTGAAGTGAGGGGAAGACATGGGGGCAGGGGGCTGAGGTGCAAGCAGGGAAGTCGCAGGGGGCCGACAGTTAGGGGCCAGACCTGGGCATCTCCATTCTCAGATGTTGTCTGGAAGCCAATCTGGGTGGGTCAGGCAAGCCCTTCGATTTCTCAGCTTGAAAGTTTGGTCTTCAGAGAGCCATTCTATATCAGGAGTGGCCAGAGAAGAACTTTTCTGGTCCAAGTTCTGCTTAAAATCTAGGGTAGACAACTCCCTTTCTTGTTGGGCCCCCTCCTTCCCTGTCCTCTCCTATAACCTTATCCAGACTTCTAAGCAAGGCCTTGGTTTCCCTCCACAGCTGGACTGGGCGGCCTTCGGGGTTATGACGCTCCCATCCATCGGCATCCCCCTGCTCTTGTGGTACTCCAGCAAAAGGAAATACGACACTCCCAAAACCAAGAAGAACTGAGTGGCCCTCCTCTCCCAAGAAACCAGGTGTTTTGCAGACTCCAGAGGGGATCACAAATGCAATCTCTCCTTCCTTAGCCTTTGGCCACCTTCTCCTGAATCCTGCCCTGCTCTCAGCAGAGTGAAGGACCAGGCCTGGGAGTCTGTGAGAGCCTCAGAGGTTCCACTGTGAAGCCATATAAACAGGAATGCCTCCAGCCCTAGCTTGAGCCTAGCGGGCCCGCTGGAGCCCCACCAAGGTGCTGTGGGTACATCGCTGGCAACCTGAACTCTCAGGGGTCTAGGAGAGGCCCTTTGGAGACTGCCTGACACCTGCCCATCCCCTACCCTCCTCTCTCAGAAGAAGGTGAAAGATGAAATGAAAGCCGTGGGACTCTCAGAGGCCACCCAGTCTCTTCTGGGTGAGGGAAGTGCTTAACAAATGGGGTTTTCTAATAAAAACAAAAGCCACATAGTGACTCTTCTGTTTTCTCATCGGCCTGGTGAGCAAAAGTTGCAGGAGTCTGGGCCCTGAGTGCACCCGCTCCTGGGCAAGCAAGCTAGGTTCTGGTCTCCTTGCCATAGGGTTGCGGGTCTTGTTGAGTCTGTTCCCATGGAGGACTCTGCCTCCTTGTGAATCCTTTGCCCTTTCCCTGGGTCAGTCCCCACATCTTCTCCTAACCCTTCCTGGTCTGTTAACTCTCTCTGCTGCTAGGGAGATGGAGCAGTGACTGTTCTTATGCCCTGGGAGTCCTGATCTGTATCTGTTTAGCATTCTTTTATTTTTGGTACTAGAGATTGAACACAGGAGTACTTTGTCACTAAGCCACATTCCCCAGCCCTTTTCATTTTTATTTTTTATTTTGAGAGGGCCTCACTAAGTTGCTGAGGCTGGCCTTGAACTTGCAATCCTCCTGCCTCAGTCTCCTGAGTTGTTGGGATAACAGGCATGTGCCTCTGCACCTGGCCAAGAGCTACCTTTTCTTGAGCTTAAATTTATTTTTAATGCCTCTGTGCTTTGAACCCAGGCCAGGAAGAAGTTCAGGGTCCCCTGAGTTGGGTCCTAAGCATGGCTTATGGAAAGACAATGGCTTTGGCTGCCACTGCAGTGGGGAGAAGCCACTGTAAGCTGATTCTGTCCAACCCAGGAATGTCGTGGTCCGAGAACAGCCTCCCAGGCAGGAGGGAAACCCAACAAACACTCGCTTTGTTCCTGCCACCAAGTTTCCCCGTTTTGATTCTGGTTCCCCTGCCCAACTGGTTTAACCTTTCCTTAGCCCAGCACTGGGAGCCTCCGGGCTCCAGGAAGATGAAGAGGACGTGGAGACAACGGGACGCTCCAAATGGAGTAGCCCTTGGCCAGCTCACATCCCTCTTTCAGGGGCTACGGCTTGGACACCCCAAGACTGGCCAGGTCAGAGGGCAAGAAGGATACGTTCACTTTTGTTCATTGTGTTGCTGGTAGAAGCTTGGAAATACTCAGGAGACGGGTAAAATGGGCAGGGGGCAGAGGCTTACATGAGAACAGGTATGGGGAAGGGCAGGTGAGCTACTTGGTTATGTGTGGGACTCTGAAATGGCTGTTTCTAGAGGAAGAAACGCTACCATCTATGCCCTCTCCACTGGAAACCCACAGCTAACCTACAGGAGGAGACCTATGAGTTAACCTGTTGGAGGCGGGGTTCTGCTTTAGGGAATGGGATGAACTTCATAACTCTGAAAGAGAATATAAGAGATTTTGATCTGGGAGGTACTCATTTTTCCAAAAGCTGGGGGAAGGTTCGTCTTTATCATTCCAGTGCCCTGTGTCCCGGCACATGTTATGGGGAAAACTAGAAGGGGAATCCAGGAACCCCCAGAGACAAAAGCAGCCTTGTAAAGGCAGTGTGTATCACAGGCACCTTGAAAAGAAGCCTGAATGAGATACCTCATTTCTTGTGGGTTCAGCTTCCTTAGAGTCAGGATGGAATTTGAATATCGCTTAAGTAGTGAAGTTGGGGAATATAAGAGCTTCTCAAGTCTGTGGACGGAGACTTCGCTGGAATAGCTGACTTTAGAATTGACCCTTCTGGACTTCATAAGGTAATCTGATAGGAGGTTAAGTGGCAGGCTGCACTCTTCCACTTTAATTGAAAACTACCATAGGATCCAGGCAGGGTGGTGCACACCTATAATCCCAATGGCAGGAGGATCACAAATTCAAAGCCAGCCTCAGCAACTTAGTGAGTTCCTGTCTCAAAAAATAAGGGGCTGGGGATTTAGCTCACACACGCAAGGTCCCGAGTTCAGTCCTCAGACCTAAAAAAAAATAAGAAAGTGGGCTGGAGCAGTAGCTCAGCTGTCAAAGTACTTGCTGGGCATTCACAAGGATCAGGGTTCAAACTCCAGCACCATAAACACAACCAAGTGTTGGAGAAACAAAGGCCAGATGGAAAAATAAATAAAATTGATTCTCTCTCTCTCTCTCTCTTTAAGAGAGAGGGACCTTGAGAAAGATAATTTTTATTTAGTTTTTCATGTGGCTTTCGTTGCTCCAACACTTTGTTGTGACATGGCACTGGGGTTTGAACACGTGTCCTCGTACATGCCAGCAAGTGCCATAACCACTGAGCCATGGCTCCGCCCCCATCCCTCTCTCTTTAAAAGAAAAATTTAAATTAAAAGAAAAAAGTCTAAGGATCTGGCTCATTGGTTAAGCACCTCTGGGTTCAATCCTTCGTTTAAAATAAAGAATTAAATGGACTAAGGATGTAGCTTGGTGGTAAAGCACTCCTGGATTCAGTCCCCAGTATTGGAAAAAAAAAAAAAAACACCCTATGGAGGTGGTGTGAACCCTGATCCTGGGATTATCTGCAGATTTGTGAGGGGAGAGGGAAAATACACGCTGAGCCCACTGACCCCACATCCTTCCAAACAGGCTCCTCCCTAAAAGGCAATACAGATAATTCCAGCTGCCAGCATGTTCCAGAGCCCCTCCACCCTCTGCAGACCAGCCCTGTAGTCCTCCCACATTGCCCAAACTTTGAGCTGCCTTCTGCTCACCCACACACCCAGCCCTGGTACCAGGAGGAGCCAGATGCTTCTATTTCCAGCCCTTCATGTGTTTCAGAATGCACCTGAAGGAAGTGAAGGAGACACAGGTATGAAAGTGAATTTCCACCCAGGTGATCAGTGAAAGGATGGGAAGTGGTCAAGGGTTAATGACCACAGGGGCAGGAACACTGAATCCTGGTTCCCACCAGGCTGTCCACTCACTGGCTCTGCGACCTGGGTTAATCACTCCCACTCTCAGAAGGAACTTCTTTCCTCATCTGGACAAATGCAAGATGTTTTGGGATTTTTTTTTGTTTTGTTTTGTTTTTTTGATACTGGGGCTTGAACTCAGTGGCATTTAACCACTGAACCATATCCCCAGCCCTTTTTATTTTTTTTATTTTGAGTCAGAGTCTTGCTACGTTGCTTAAGACCTTGCTAAATTGCTCAGGCTGGTCTCAAACTTGTGATCCTCCTGCCTCGGTGTTCTGAGTCTCTGGGATTATAGTTGTGTGCCCTGTGTTCTTATGAAGAAAGAAGCAAACACTGTCTGGGCTGTGTAGCTCAGTGGTAGAGTACTTATCTAGCATGTGTGAAGTCCTGGGTTTGATCTCCAGCATCACAAAATAAAACAAAAGCAAAACAAACCAAAAAAATGGAAAAAAAAAAACCACGGTCACTTTCTCATCATGTGGTTTGGGGTGAGGCCAAGTAGGTACATAGTTCTACAGCTGTCTGTTCCTTCTTACTCAGAATAAAGATTATAAAGCAAGGATTAACCATAGATCACCTAACAATTCTCTCCTTAACAGGTCAGGGAAGACAGAGGGAAGTGGCTTGTCCAAGGGCACCAGCCAGTGACAGCTCGCGTATTTGAGTCATTAGTATGGATCCAGCATTTATGTTCCAATACTTGCACACTTAGCATTCTCATTTACACATGGGAGATTGAGCTGATAGGTCCCCTTCACTGGTGAGCCACCATCTCCCAACTCCACAAGCCCTTTCCATTAGACCAGGGAACCCATCAGAGAGCAGGGCCGCCCACTAACTCCTGATGCCCAGTGTCTGCCCAAGCCGCCCTCTGCTCTGGGGGAAGAACTGAGGGGTGAGTCAGCCACCTTCTCCAGGCTGTTATCAGGAAAAGGGGTGGAGGAGCTGGTCAAATATCCTGCTGCCCAGTATCCACAACAAGCCTGGCCCTGATCATGTGTATGCTGAGTTGCTTGGTCACCCCTGTTCCTGTTGGCTGAAGCTGGGGCCCTCCTCAGATGTGGCTGCACTTATAATTGCTCCTCCCTGTACTTTCATTAAAAAAAAACACACACACACACAATATTTCCTCCTTCACTGCTATAACCTGCCTCTTAAAGGGACCGACTAGCAGGTTTGAAACCAGTTTTGTTGTTGTTGTTTGTATGTTTGCTGGGGATTGAACCCAGGGGCACTCTGTCACTGAGCTACATCCCCAGCCCTTCTTATACTTTTCATTCTAAGACAGGATCTTGCCAGGTTGCCCAAGATCTAGGTTGATCAAAATCTTGCTGGTCTTGAATTTGGGATCCTCCTGCCTAGGGTCCCTGAGTAGCTAGGATTACAGGTGTGTGTCACTGGCCCCAACACTTTTCCTGAGATGCCCTCCTCTTTTTGTCCTCCCCAGTTTCTCCCTGTTCCTGCTTGAGGAAGGGCAAACGTTCCCCAGGATGTCTGGTTCCCACGACCTCTCCCCCATGGTGACTCCAGTTTGGTTTCCTGGACCTGTTTCCATGGAAGTTTGGTTCCTGCGGCCACCCTTTTCCAGGGAATACTGAGGACAGGGCAGTGGTGCTGAAGGGGTTAAAGTCCTGAGTACAGCACTGTCTAGGGTGTTTGAAGAAGGGAGGGGAAGGGAAGGGCTGGAGTAGTTGAAGAGGCAGCTGGTCTGGACTGGAATGAGTTCCCCCTGTCTCCTGTGCAAACTTCGGGACCATGAGCAGTTCCCTTAGAAGGAACAAGACAGAGGCACCCCCATCAAGGCACTGGACTGGATGCTTACAGGGCCTACCTGAAGCAGGACTTTTTCCCACACTGAAATCACCAACGGAGGGCAGGAACAGGCGCCCCCTCTTTGGGATATCTCCCAGGTCTGGTGAGTTTCCTTCTTTCCTTTCCTGTGTCCTTCCCCGCCGAATGGACATTCTCCTGGAAGCAGAGGTGTCCAGAAACCCCTTAGAACTCGAGGAAGTGGCACAACTATTCATAGCTTCTCCATCCAATCTCCTGCATTCAGCTTCCATTTAATTAGGGGGCATAGTGTGTGCCCCCTAATTAAAGTGCACACACAGCACACACACAAGCACACAAGTGTGCAAATAGGGAAATAGGGAATTATAATAATGACCAAAGGTTAATTAACACGACTTGTGCAGCCAACGATGCTAAATCCTTTATATACACTTTTTTTTTTTTTAAGAGAGAAGGACAGTGAGAGAGAGAAAAAGACAGAGACAATCAATTTTTATTGAGTTTTTCACATGGCTTTCGTTGCTCTGACACTTAGTTGTGTACGTGGGTGCTGGGGTTTGAACCCGTGTACTTGCTGATGCCGGGCAAGCACTGTAACTGCTGAGCCACCGCTCCAGCCCATACATACACGTATTTTTAATCCTTACAATCCTATGGGGTTGACGTACCCTAATCTCTGTATTAAATAAAAGGCTTAGAGAAGTTAAATAACTAACCCATGCCAATTAAGAGGTAAGCGGTAGGACTGGGGTCCAGTCTCAAGTCCATTGGACCTCGAAGTTCATTATATTGTCTTTTGGTCTCTTTTTGTTACTCAGATATGGACACTAAGGATGGCTCTGGAACGTTAAAACCTTCAGATTCTGGTTCACACAGGGTCCCTTCCTCTTGCGCCTAACATTGTTCCATTCATGGTGTGTGTGTGGGGGGGTGTAAATGATGAGATTTAAAGGGGCTTCCAGGTTCCATATTATCTCATCCATATTAGGGGTTCCCTGTTCTGCTGATTTCCTTTAGCTGTTTCCTGATCTGACAGGTTAATTCCCTGGGTCAGAGTGGTCAAATCTTTTCAAGTGTGTCCCTCTGAATCTCAGACCCTCTCGTGCCACACCCTTCTGAAGGAATAGCCCTTAGCGTGCATGCTAAGAAGCTAACAGGAGATTTAAAAAAAAGGACTGGTTCTTAGCCCCTTTCTCCTGTGTTCCCCACATATCATGGGTTAGTCTGGGTCTCAAGACCTTGGTAGAATAAACATACAGCCATAGATCCAGGAGAAAGAAAAAAGGGCAGTGTCTCTAAATTCAGTTTACAAACCAATTGAAAACAAAAAGCAACCCAGCATAGGGGCACAAACCTGTAATCCTAGCTACTCAGGAGGCTGAGGCAGGAAGATTGCGAGTTCGAGGCCAGCTCCGGCAATTTAGTGAGAACTTATCTCAACATTAAAAAAAGGAAAAGGGCTGGGGATGTAGCTCAGTGATACAGTGTTCTCACCAAAGCAGTAAAAAGTAAAATTCCCAACTGACTCATGCACCTAGTATATCATAGAGATGTGGTGATCTAAGTGGGTGTTTGAGATGCTTGTTTGCTGACTTAGTAGAAAGGCTGTGCTTAGATTATGACTGTCGTTCCAGATTTGAACGTCTATAATTTATTAATAATCAAGTCCATAACTCTGCCCTATGGGCTCTGGACGTAGGAGGGCACTAACCCGGAAGTTGGTGACTCTTGCCCGACCTTTGTATTTGTGTGTAGATCTTTCTGAGTTCTTTTCAGTGCCTGATACCTGGTAGGTGCAACAGGAATGCTTGATGAATGAATGAATTCTCTGTATCCTTTGCCTTCCCTTTTTGGGATTGTACTGCTGTCTGGCAGTTGATAGGAGGGTCAGAGAAAGAGAACATTTGCAGGATACCACTGCTCAGCCAAGAAAGGCTGATAGGTGAGGATACTGGGGTGCTCATGCCATAGATGAGGTGTCCAGGGTGCCGGAGAAGGAAGGGACTACTGTCACGGCAGGGGGAGGGGGCTTCTTCACCTAAGGCCAAAAGAAGCTCTGCTCTAACCCTCTTGAGGTGCTATAGGATTAATGGTTTACTTTTTATGGAAAAAAGAAAGGGTAGGTTAAATTTTGACCCATCAAAGTGTTTTCCATTGACCCTATGCCCTCAGGACCAGGAGATGTGGAGTAGAAAGAAGCCCCCAGACAATATCATCTGGCCTCTCCCTTCCTCCCCAGTCTCTTCATTATCTGGTTCTTTCAGGTCTACTACATGACTGCCCCCTGGGGAGATTTAGGACCCCAGAGTCACAAGCAGGAAGCCTCTCAAGCTTCCAGAGTGCCAGCCAGCTTTGACCCCAGCCCACCAGGCCTGTTTGGTTGCTATTGGCAGGTCTCAGCCCCAGTGTTTGCTGGCGGCAAACAAAACCAGAGCCCTGCGGACCCCATCACCTCATTCGCATTTCTAAGATAACGGAGGGAACAGAAAGGACAAATTGAACTTCTTTGGAACCCCCATCTAATTTCTTTTGGAAGCCTGCTGCCTTTCTTTGGCTGGGGTCAGGGAGGTGAATGACAGTATCGGCTGGATTTCTTTCCAAGCTAGCCACCTGCTTCCTTTGTGTCTTTTCTGGTTTCAGAAAAGAACTCAGGCTCCGTGGTGGAGTGGATCAGCTTTGAGACTCATCTCCACCTCAGTCAGTAGTGACCTTGAACTCGCAACTTCAGCTCCGGGGACCTCCTGTAAAACAGGGAGAATAATGTCTATTTCTTTTTCTATTTTGTCTATTTTTTTTTAAGAGGGTACAGAGAGAGAGAAAGAGAGAGAAGCAATCTTTATTTAGTTTTTCATGTCACTTTCATTCCTCAGACGCTTCGTTGTACATGGTGCTGGGGTTTGAACCTGCATCCTCAGGCTTGCCAGAGCAAGCGCCGTAACCGCTAAGCCACCGCTAAGCCACCGCTTCAGCCCCAAATAATGTCTATTTCAAGAAATGGTTCTGATGACCACAAGGCATGTAGGCTTAAACCTCTTCCCTTATGGGCTCCAGATGATATTTAGGAAATGGGTATGTTGGGATCCTCAAGTCCTCTCTTCCCCAGATTTTTGCAGAATAGCTACTTGATATGTAGCGAGCCTTTAATGTCCCTCTTCAGTCTCTTTTGTCCTTGAGATTTTGAAACCCAGTTGCTACAGATCAGGAGTTGGAAAATTTTCTGTGAAGACACAGAAAAAAAATTTTTTAGGCTTTGTGGATACAGTATCTGTCACAACTATCAGCTTTGGGGCTAGAGTAGTGGCCCAGTGGTTATGGCATTTGCCTGGCATGTGTAAGGACCCGGGTTCGCGTCCCAGTACCACATACACAATTAAGTGTTGGAGCAACAAAAATCAGATGAAAAACTAAATAACTAAATAAAATTGATTCTTTCTTTCTCTCTCAGTGTCCCTCTCTCATTAAAAAAAAAAAAAACTTTCCTATGGGTACTGAAATTTGAATTTCATTCAGGTTTTTTTTTTTTTTTTGGTACTGGAGATTGAACCCAGGGGTACTTAACCTCTGAGCCACATCTCCAGCCCTTTTTATATTTTATCTTGAGACAAGGCCTTGCTAAGTTGCTTAGGACCTCACTAAATTGCTGAGGCTGGATTTGAACTTGTGATCTTCCTGCTTCAGCCTCCCAAATCACTGGGATTAAAGGTGTGTCCCACTACGCCCAGCAAATTTTATACAGTTTTTATGTGTCTCAAAGTATTTTTTTCCCCTCAACCCTTTAGAAAGGGTAACAGACAGCACTCCTATAGACTGAAGCGGGAGAATCCCAAGTTCAAGTACAGCCTGGGCAACAGAAAGACCCTGTCTTGAAATAAAAATTAAAAAGGACTGGGGATGTAGCTCCATGGTGGAGCACCCCTGGATTCAATCGCCAGTACCAAAACAGAAGACTGCAGGACAGATCTCTTCTCACAGGCTGTATAGTTTGCCAACTCCTGCTCTAAATTTCCTGAAGCTATTCTGTCCCTCCCTTCTCTTTGAAGGGTTGGTTCTTCAGGGTCCCAAAGGACAGTGGTTGCTGCTACGGTTACATACACGCTTATCCATCAGACACTGTTTATGATAAAGGTCCCTGCTGCGGTGTGTTAGTATTTGCTTGTGGGTTACTAATTCTCTCCCCACCCCTCTTTCTCTCTGCCTATTTATTCTCTGTTTTAGGTCTTCCTCTCTACTTTCCTATTGCAAAAAGCCTTGTTTTCTCTCTGTCTCTAAATAACATAACAATAGTGGCAGCATTTATTATTACTAGCATGATATTGGTTGCATTACATGCATTATATCAAATCTCTCAACAACTTTATAAGGTAGATATTATCATTCTCATTTTATAGATGATTCTGAGGCTCAAAAAATCCAAGCAAGTTCCCAAGGTCATGTGGCTAATGAAAGCATCAGAACTTGCAAAACTGACTTTTTTTTTGGTAGTGGAGATTTACCACTGATCTACATTCCAAGCCCCATTTTTTTTTTTTTTTTTGCTTTTCTTTTCTTTTCTTATTTTTTTTTTTTTAGGGCTGAGGACCGAACTCAGGGCCTTGTGAATGCTAGGCAAGTGCTCTGCCACTGAGCTAAATCCCCAAATCCCCCCGACTTTTTTTTTTTTTTTTTTTTTTTTTTTTTTTTTAGAGAGGGAAGGACAATGAGAGAGAAAGAGAAAGGGAGAATCAATTTTTATTCAGTTTTTCATGTGACTTTCACTGCTCGGAGACTTCGTTGCGTACGTGGTGCTGGGGTTCGAACTCACGTACAAGCTCATGCTAGGCAAGCGCCGTAACTGCTGAGCCACTGCTCCAGCCCTGTTTTTACAATTGAGGAATTGAGTTGTTGTACAATCAAAGATGCATAGAAGGTAATAATATGATATGCATTTGATTCTAATCCAGTCACCCCTACATCGCCCACCCCGAGTCTCTTCATTCTTCTATATATCCCGCTACAATAGCTATAAATGTCCATACACACACACACACACACACACACACACACAAGATTATGAATTTTCCAGCACTAAATGATTGTATAAGTATTATTTGGCTTCTGGGGGTTGGGGTTAAGAGTTTGCCACGATGTTGATTGTCTCCCTAGATTCCTGCCTATCATCCTTCCTCTCTTCTCCCCTTCTCTTTCCCTCCCCCCCCCCACCGCCCCAACATATCTATCATTCCCCTAGATTAGGTGTTGCTACACTTTTGGTGGGTCTAGTACAAGAGCTTGACTACCTTTCACCCAAACCTATTCCCAGCCATTTTTATTTTTTATTTTGAGACAGGGTCTCACTAAGTTGCTTAGGGCTACCCTAAGTTGCTGAGGCTGGCCTTGAACTTGTGATCCTTCTGCTCCAGCCTCCCAAACTGCTGAGATTACAGGTATGTGGCACCATGCCCAGCAAAACCAACAGACTTTAAAATCATTATTACACCCTAAAGAAATTATGCTTTTGGAATTTTGAAACAACAGATGTCTCTTTCTATTGCAATATTATAAGTTTTTATCCTAGCACCCGGTAGAGTATGTAACAAATCGTTGATGACTATTAACAATCAGTGAGGATCACACACTCAGAGGAAGAGACCAGAGATACTGATGGTCTGTGATGGTAGGGAGACAGGAAAACGGGTAAAATGACTGCTTCGAGTCCCTTCCTGCCTCCTCTTCCCCCCTCACCCCATCTCAAGCATCTGACCCCAGAACTATTTCAGAATCTCCTGTCTTTCTGCTCAGAGGAAAGAGTGATGTGACATGATATGACCTCATACTGGAGCTAAAAAAAGCCATTGTATGAGACTCAGTCCTGGCCGCTCCCTTGCAACATTTCCTGAGCGCTGGAGGCGAGGGAAAGTGGGAGGGGTCTGGGAGGGGGCTGAGGGAAGGAGAAGCAGGGTAGAGACCAAATCAGCTTGAATTTCAGAAAACAGAGGACGGAAATTTCTGGGAGGTAGTTGAGGAAAACTTGCTAAAGCCTCATCTCTTTGAACAAAAGGATAAAAATTATTGGCGTTCTGTCATGTAGGTTAAAAAGTAGGAAAAACTCTTGAGAAATGAGATGGGGAATGTGAGAGAAAAGTTGTCCAGCAGATTCATTCTTAGATGGCGGAGACCATGAATTAAATGCTGGAAGAAGAAGGGTGGATCTTTGAGAAGAGGTTGGACTCCAGTTGGTCTGCTATGGAAGAAAAGTGAGGGACACAAAGATCTCAAGACTAGCGGAAGGGGTGTAGCTCAGCTACAGAGCACTTGCCTGGTATGCCCAGACCCTGGGTTCCATCTCTGGCACTGGGGTGGGGTTGCAGGGTCCTATCCATTCACCCTTCCTCCTCTAGCAGCAGGCATCTTCAGGGATGGAGGAAGAGAAAGGGCTTCAGCTCTCTCTACATTTTATTCATCTTGCCAAAGTCAACCCTGCAGGCAGAGAAAGCAGGAAGAGGTTAGGTGCTAAAGCACCCAAGATCCTTCTGGTTCCTTCTTTTTTTTTTTTTTTCTTTTGTTGTTGTTGTTGATACTGGTGATTGAACTCAGGGGCATTTAACTACTAAGCCACATCCCTAACCCTTTTTATATTTTATTTTGAGACAGGGTCTTGCTAAGTTGCTTAGGGTCTCACTAGTTGCTGAGGCTGACTTTGAACTTGCGATCCTCCTGCCTCAGCCTCCCGAGTCACTGGGAGCTCCAGTTTTCTATCCCCTGTTCTACTTTTCCTGGTGAATATCTCCTATTTCAACAGTTCTCCCCACCTCCACCTTCTTATGGTACTTCTTTGCCCGCAGATCTCATCTTTGGAGTCCAAAGATTGTCAGGGACCATGCTCTGGTCCTCAGGCTCCATCCTGCTTCCTGTAGATCTGGCCATCCCAATTATACCCAGCACTCCTGATGCCACAGAACCCAAGTGTGGAGACACAAAGGGAGAGGATCTCCGCTGGGGCCTGGCTATGGGTTCCCTCAACACTGCTCCCAGATAAAGAGCATTGTGGGGCACAGAGCCTGGGCCAGTTTCCTCAGCCTCTCCTTTCTCTCCTTCAACCCATACCACAGGGGAGCAGAATGCCACCTGCAGAGACTGAGCACCTGTCTCCCTTCCTTCCCTGTGGTGCAAACAGGCACATGGTGGCAGAGACACAGAACATTCTAGCAGCCCTGGGTGAGGTGAGAAGAATGGACTGCTTACAGACAAGAGAGGAGAAAGTTGACTGAAGGAACATCTTTCCAATAAACCGGACTTTACTGGCGTGATTAAGACAACTTGGAGGGGCTGGAGCAGTGGCTCAGTAGTTACGGTTCTTGCCTGGCATTCGCAAGGATGCGGGTTCGAACCCCAGCACCACATACACAACTAAGTGTTGGAGAAACAAAGGGAAAATAAAAAATAAATAAAATTATGTCTCTCATTCTCTCTCACTCTCACTGTCCCTCTCTCTCTTTAAAAAAAAAAAAAAAAGACAAATTGGAGGAGGCCTGGGAGAAGGGAGGTTCTGACTCATGACCTCCTGGTCCTCCTTCCTATATCAACATCTTAGTAGCTAGGGGGATCCCAGGAGAAAGGGTGCCTGGGAGACTCCTTCCAGCAGAAGGTCCAGAGTCACGGCCTGGGATTGGGATAAGGTACGCAATGCACATCACTTCCCTTCTGCCCCTCCACCACCCTGACACACTGGAACTTGGCATTTCCTTGTGGAGTGGGACTTATTGTCGACTTAGGAGCACCTGAGTGTTCTTCCTCTGAGATACGTTGAGGTGGCCTTTAGCACCAGCCAGGACCTTAGGGTGGCGAGAACAATGTTCTTTTGTGATTGGGAGAGAGGCTAGGAGATGAAGTGATGTGGCTGATGCTTGGAGCCCTTCTCTCTGTGACATGGGAACAAGTCAGATGGCTCTTATTCCTCCCATGACTAGGGGTTTTTTGTTTGCTTGCTTGTTTGTTTGAGAGAACCAATTTTATTTAGTTTGTCTCGTGGCCTTCATTGCTCTGACACTTAGTTGTGTATGTGGTGCTGGGATTTGAACCCAAGTCCTCACCCATGCCAAGCAAGCACCATAACTGCCGAGCCACCGCTCCACCCCATGACCAGGGTCTTAAAAGGAAGAAATCATAATTCTTTCACTTATGAACCTAAGTGCTCCTACTCTGCTATTTTATTAGTCTAGAATCTTCTCCCCACTCCACCTTGGCCATATCCTAAACCTTCCACCCCTCTGGGCACATCTCAAAAACTGTCTATCTTCTGTTTCCCTTTTCAAGTCTCTCAACTAGTAACATGTAACATGTGCTCACCCCTTTGAAATCCCCAAGCCTGTATGTGTGTATGAAAGAGAGAGATACTAGGGGCTGGAGCGGTGGCTCAGCGGTTTCGGCGCTTGCCTGGCAAGCACGAGGACCCGGGTTCAAACCCCAGCACCACGTACACAACTGAGTGTTAGAGCAGCTAGGGCCATGTGAAAAACTAAATAAAGTTGTTTCTCCCTTTCTCTCTCTTTCTCTCACTGTCCCTCTCTTGTAAAAAAAAATTAAAAAAAAAAAGAGAGAGATACTGGGGATTGAACCTAGGGATGCTCTACCTCTGATCTACCTTTCCACCCCTTTTTATTTTTTTATTTTGAGATAAGGTCTCTCTAAGTTGCTGAGGCTAACCTCAAACGTGTGATCTTTCTGCATCAGTCTCCTGAGTCACTGGGATTACAGATGCACCTGGGTAGAGCCCAGAGTTATTTTTTTTTGGGAGGGGGATACTGGGTCTTGAACCCAGAGGCACTTAACCACTGAGCCATATGCCAAGATCTTTTATTATGAGACAGGGTCCTGCTAAGTGGCTTAGGGCCTCACTAAATTGCTGAGGCTGGCTTTGAATTTACAATCCTCCTGCCTCAGCCTCCCAAGTCACTGGGATTGCAGGTGTGCACCACCACACCAGGCCCAAAGCTTTTTTTTTTTCTTTAGAGAGAGGGACAGTGAGAGAGAGAGAGAAAGAAAGAAACAATTTTTATTTAGTTTTCCATGTGATTTTCATTGCTCTGACATTTTGTTGTGTACGTGGTGCTGGAGTTTGAACTTGCGACCTGGTACATGCCAGGCAAGCTCTGTAACCACTGAGCCCACCACTCCAGCCCCAGGTCCAAAGCTTTTTGAATAAAGTTCTCTTGTGGCATTTGGCATACTCTAGCCAGTTATTTAGTCATTTATGATTTGTGCTTTTGCCTGTGTACACACCCATCCATGCATGCTCACACACACACACACACACACACGAATACACGTACACTCACCCACCTACTAGACGGTGAATACTTTGAAGACAGGAACAGTGCACCTATCTTTTCTTAGCTTTCTTCCATATATGTGTTCAGTAAATAGCATAATAATGAGCAGATGAGGATTTTTTTTTCTTCTTGTACTAGGAATTGAACGCAGGGGTACTCTACCACTGAGCCACATCCCCAGCCTTTTTTATTTTTTTACTTTGAGACTGGACCTCACTAAATCACTGAGGCTGGACTCGAACTTGCGATCCTTCTATCTCAGCTTCCAGAGTTGCTGTGATTACAGGCAGGCACCATCACACCCAGGTCAAATGAGGGTCTTTTCATGTACTAGGGAGAACATTGACCTGTAATCCCAGCAACCTGGGAGGCTCAGACAGGAGGATTGCCAGCCTCAGGAACATAGAGAGGCCTTAAGCAACCTAGCAAGACCCTGTCTCAGAATAAAAAATAAAAACAGGCTTGGGCTGGGGCTCAGTGGCTAAGTGCCCCTGGTTTCAATCCCTGGCACCCCTCCCTCCAAAAAAGGGTGAGGATGTAGTTCAGTGTTAAAGCACCCTTGGGTTCAATCTCCACTACCAGACCCAAAAAAAAGAAAAAAAGAGAGAGAGAGAGAGAGAAGAGAAGGAAAGAAGGAAGAAAAGGAGGGAGGGAGGGAAAGGAAGGAAGGAAGGACATTGAGCCAGGCACAGTGGCACACACTTGTAATCCCAGCAACTCAAGAGGTTAAGGCAGGAGGTTCACAAGTTCAAAGTCAGCCTGGGCAACTTATGGAGATCTTTTCTCAAAATTTAAAGATATAAAGGGTTGAGAGTGTATCTCAATGGTAGTGCATCCTTGAACTCAATTCCAGTACCAAAGAAAGAAAACAAAACAACAACAAAAAGCCACACACACACACACACACACACACACACTCATATACACATTGGACTAGGAGCCAGAAAACTCAGAAACTTGACTCGGTAGGTGGTTTGATCCTAAGCCAGCCATTCTCCCCCATCAAAGTGAGGGTGACTAGGTGTCCTGAAGCCTGGCTGACTGTGACACCCTTCCAGTTCCAAAGTTCTAGAACCGTGCTCACCTTCTCTTTCTTCTTGACTCAGACTGGCCTGCTGGTGCCGCCCATGAACAACACTGTCCCAGAGGTCTTCCTTGCTGGTGGAGACCCAGTGCCCCAAAGCCGTACTCGCCGCTGCCTCTCGGCAGTGGAATCCAGAGAGCAGCTGGAGGAAGAGGAAGAGGAAAAGGAGAAGGAGGAGGAAGGACAAAAGAAAGAGGGGAATGGCTTCCATGCTGTACTCCTCCGAAGATCGGGGGCCTTCCGTGCCCACAGCCATACCTATGACCCCTTCAAAAGACATAGTTGGGGGCCTGACAGGGACCCCCAGGGCCCACTGAGCAGGTGAGTCCCTGGGGAACTTCCTATCCCTGCATCCCTGAAGCCCTGAACCTTGAAGAAAGTGGTTGACAAGAAATGTTCTGTGTCCTTACCCCCCACCCAATGATCTCCCTAGAGAGACAACTATCTCTGAAGAGTGACAGTAGTTGAGCAGACCTGGACCTCTAGCCTTCTCCCTGGATCATTGGAATCCAACCCATTATAACCCTTGGGAGGATGGAGCTTGTCTTCCAAAATGGGACTTTCCCCAGTGGCTCTAGCTCCTCCTTCCTACCTGACCTCAAGAACAGGTTGGTGTGGGAGTGGAGTTGGGGTGAGTATCAGGACACTTGGGTCCCACTTTGGATTTCATAGACCAAGCAATAGTGTCAGAGAGGAAAGGGACCCCAAAGTCAAATGACTCGATCTCGTTCAACAGACGAGGAAACTGAAGCCCAAAGAGCTTTGGGATGCTTCTTGAGAGAAGTGGGCTCAGGATTAGGGCATCGGACTTACTCCATTCCCAGATTGTAGCCAACCTGCTGGTTCCAGGTTGAGGCAGCCCCAAGATGTCGCAGACTGATACAGTGCTGCAATAGGGGAACAACTGTTCTTGCTCAAAGCTCTGCATGTGCTGGGGGAGGGGGACCCAACTCTTCCCCCTGCCCTGGAAAATCCCTGACCACTTCCCCAAAGTCAGAGGAAGTCAGAAAGAGAAGGCCCAGGGGTCCATGTGAAGAGTTCAGCGTGAGTGGTCATCATGGGGACCTGCTAGCCATGGAGGGGCACTGTCACTCTGCTTTGGCAATGGTTCCTTTGGACAAGTTCGCTTAGGTCTGGTGAGTGACCACCTTCTCTGGCTCCTGGGCACAGCTAGCTGGGTTGAGTGGGTGGAGAGCACCCTGGATCTTGTCCCTGAACGGGTGCGGGTGGGAATTAGGGTGAGAAGCAATACTTTCCTTAGGAACAGCTGGCTGAAGGCAGAATTGTCCTGGGTACCCTGTACGTGGTGACAGCTGCATTTCAGGGTGTCATGATGTTACCCACCTTTTATGATCAGACATTAATTCTGTGTGTTGGGTGGAGAGGAGGGGAGCCCTGAACTCACTATTCAGCTGAATAAGGGGAAAGGTTGACATCAGAAACCACGCAAGGAGTGAGACGCCACCTTGCCCTCCCTGCCCCTCTTTTAGAGTGCAGTACTGCCCTGTGACCAGCAGGTGCCGCCCTTGCCTGCAGCTAGCTCTGCCGCGTTGCCCAAGCAGAGCCCAGACAGACGGAGGAGGCCAGTTTGAGTCTGGGCTGCATCTATGCCAACAGGAAGGGCAGGGCTGGGCTGAGGCAGTTTTCCTCCCTGGTGCCCATCACTGGCCACTGACTACAGAGGGCAGTGGTGGCAATGTGTGTTTCAGGAGAAGACTGCAGGCATCGGAATGCCCAAGCCCCCAGGAAGCACCCTTACTACAGAGCCAAGAGGAACTGGACACGATTCTGGGATCACAGCAGCAGGGTGGCCAACCCTCCCACCCGGTATGGACAGACAGATCCCCATGGAGGCTGTTGTCTTGCTTTCCGCCCCTCCCATGCCCTTCGCCTGTCTAGCCAACTCTGTGCCTCTTCTGTTCTGCCAGCTGCTGGGTGTCTCTGTGCCCAAGCATTTGCTCTGACTTTATCTGACCAAAACTGAATCTGTCATCTGTACCCCTCTGTCTGCTTCTTTGAGTCTGTATACCTTGTCCCTGCCTCTTAGCATCCTGCCTCTGTCTCTATCTCTATGACTCTCTGTTTTCTTCCTGTGTCTCTGTGTTAATGTGGATATTTCTGTTCCTCTCTTCTTGAAAGGGCCCTGTTTCCCTAGCTGTTACAACCACTTCTTTCTCTGGGCCCCAATTTCCCATCGTTGAAGCTGGGCTAGTTATTTGTGGGATGAAACTAGGCATCTAGTACCCTGAAAGATATAAAAGTTCTCTAACCAGTTAGCCATGAGTACTGATGGAGAAAGGATACAGATTGCCTGGTTTTCTGGCTTAAGGGAACAACTCAGGGGTAGTGTCTCAAACAAGGATCTACGTACCACTGAGGATACACAAGGGCTTTGGAGGAGAGCCCCTGAATACACCCCTTTCTTATCCCTTGACCAGTCAGACTTTCCAATCCTGGCCTCATTTTTGGGATGCCTATGATTTGGGAGGAAGCTGAGAAAAAGAAGGTTGTATACACAGCCTGTTAGAGAACTAGAAAAAAATCCATCTTAACCCATCACCTGCTTTTCTCTGAATCTGTGCATGCCCCACCACCTGCTGCCCCACTTCAAGGATTTATAATAGAAAGAACAGGACTTCAGAGTCAATGGACTAATGTGTCCTTCATGTTCTTTCTTTCCTTTCTTCTCCTCTTGAGAGAGTCTTCCCAGGCTGGTCTGGAGCTCTTGGGTTCAAGCCATCCTCCTGCCTCAGCCTCCTGAGTAGCTGGAACTACAGGGGTGTGCCACCACGCTTGGCTAATAAAACTATGTTTTTTGTTTTTAAGAGAGAGGGACAGTGAGAAAGACAGAGAAAGAGAGAAAACAACTTTATTCAGTTTTTCACATGGCCTTAGTTGCTCCAACACTTAGTTGTGTACATGGTGCTGGGGTTTGAACCCGGGTCCTCATGCTTGCCAGGCAAGCGCCGAAACTGCTGAGCCACCGCTCCAGCCCCATAAAACTGTCTTTTAAGGTTGTAATTATTAAATGAAGCAGAGTGCACAGAGAGGGTGGTGCACACCTGTAATCCCAACAACTCTTGAGGCTGAGGCAGGAGGATTGTAAGTCTGAGGCTAGCAAGACCCTGACTCAAAAGAAAAAACATAGGGGACATAGGTGGCTCAGTGGTAGACTACTTGCTTAGCATGCCCAAGACATTGGGTTCAATCCCAATGCTAAAAAGAAAAAGAAAAACGTAAGATGCCCAGCCCAAGTGTCCTCTCTCTCTCTTTCTCCCTCCCTCTGCCCCCACTTTCCGTTATAACTTTTCCCCTGTTTTCCACCATTCTCTTCCCCTTCCGATTTTCTTCTGAGTATTATGATTTCTTCTTAATTTTCCTCCTCCTATTATGCCTTCCTGCTCTGATTCCTGTTCTCTCTTCATCTTTAAGCCTTGCCCTTAATATTCTCTTTGTCTCTATGTTTGGGTTCTTTTTACTTTCTTTCCTTTTTTTGGGGGGGGAGGAGGAGAGAGAAAGGAAAGAGAGAATCGATTTTAATTTTTTCATCTGGCCTTTGTTTCTCCAACACCTAGCTGTGTACGTGGTGCTGGGGTTTGAACCCGGGTCCTCAAGCATGCCCGGCAAGTGCTCCAACCACTGAGCCACCGCTCCAGCGCTGTTCTTTTCTTTCTTGTTATAGTATTCCATCAAAGCCCACCAACTAAAAGCCTATGACTCACTAAACTAGACCTGGGGCTTCAGACTCTTCATTCATGAGCCAAGTCTTGCTCCAAACTTTATTTTGTTTGGCCACTATGATGATTAAACTTTTAAAGAGTCTGATGTTCTTAAATGTACGCTCCAGTTTTTCAAAGTTACTAATACTTTCTGTTGATTTTTTTTCCTTTGTCTTTTTTTTTTCTTTTTTCTTTTTTTTTTTTTTAAAGAGAGAGGGACAGTGAGAGAGACAGAGGAAGAGAGAAACAACTTTATTTAGTTTTTCACATGGCCTTTGTTGCTCCAACACTCAGTTGTGTACGTGGTGCTGGGGTTTGAACCCGGGTCCTTGTGCTTGCCAGGCAAGGGCCGAAACCACTGAGCCACCGCTCCAGCCCCTGTCTTTTTTTTTTAAGAGAAAGAGAAGAATCAATTTAGTTTTTTCATCTGGCTTTTGTACATGGTGCTGGGGTTCAAACCTGCATCCTCGTGCATGCCAGGCAAGCTCCATAACTGCTGAGCCACCACTCCAGCCCCTCCCTTTGTCTTTTAATATACTGTTTAAAAATTAACCTCGAGGGTTGGGGATTTAGCTCAGTGGCAGAGAGCTTGCAGAGCGCTTGCCTAGCACATGCAAGGCCCTGAGTTTGATCCTCAGCCCTGAAAATAAAAATAAAAATAAAAAATAAAATGAGCCTCCAATAAATCAACCACCCATCTCAAGACCTAGAACATCACCAGTACTTTTTTTTTTTTTTTTTTGAGATAGGATCTCCCTAAGTTGCTGAGGCTGGCCTTGAAGTTTGATCCTCCTGTCTCAGCCTCCTGAGTTGCTGGGATTATAGGTTTTGCAACACCATGCCTATCACTAAATTTTTTTTTTAACCCTCAAATAAAAAGTTTGATTTCAGAAGCAGTTCAACATTTACAAATATACTAGGGCATAGTAGACTCAAATTTAGATTTAAGTGTAGGTACAGTATTTCAACAAAATGACAACTTTTCTCAAAGGTCATAGGCCATGAGTGATTTGTCTCATCTGGAATATTTAATGATTTGAAATGAGAAAGTGAATCTTTTCATAGACATGAAAGCACAAAACTTTGAAGACATATTGTTTTTTTAAAAATCTGACAACTGATATCCTTGGGATTCTAAAATACCCCAATGAGGGCTGGAGTGGGGGCTCAGCGCTTACGGCGTTTGCCTGGCATGTGTGAGTACGCGAGTTTAAATCCCAGCACCACGTATGCAGCGAAGACTTGGAGCAAGAAAGCCACATGAAAAACTAAATAAAATTGATTCTTTCTTTCTCTCTCACTGTCCCTCTCTCTTTAAAAAAGGAAAAAAATCATATTAACAAAATAAAATAATCTCATCTATAAGAACCAAATACTTTAATTAAATTAGGATAGTGAATAAGGATGTGTAATATTTTTATTAATACTTTGAATATATTCAGTTGAATACATTGAATGTGACTCCATAACTGTACTACGATTATATTAAAATATTTCTGGACTAAGAAAAATAAAATAAAATAAAATACCCCAGTGATGGCTGAATCTTCCCTATCATTAAAAAATATATATATATACCACCAAAAAAAAAAAACAAAACTCTAGAAGCCTAAGTCTAACCTCACCACTGTAATGTGCCAGACACCCCTGTTAACTGGCCACCATCTCTCTGGGACCTTGGCTGTGATCTTATCCTGCAGGCACCAATACTTTTATCTTTGCTTGTGTGATCCTCTTGTGTCTTATTTCCCTCTCTCCTGAGAATTATCTTGAACTTTATCACTCATTTACCTTCATTTTTACCTTAAAAATTTATACCCTTTTTTTTTTCTTCCATGGTGCTAGGGATAAAACCCAGGGTCGTGAGTCACACATGCTAAGTCACTGATTTATACTCCTGGTCCATAAAACTTGTTTTAAAACAGGGGCTGGAGTCCTGGCTCAGTGGTTATGGCGCTTGCCTGGCATGTGCAAGTACACCGGTTCAAACTCCAGCACCACGTACACAACTAAGTGTCAGAGCAATGAAAGTCTAACTAAAAATTGATTCTATCTAACTAACTAACTAACTAACTAAAAATTGATTCTATCTGTCTCTGTCACTGTCCTTCTTACTTAAAAAAAAAAAACAACTTGTTTTAAAACAGATATATGCCTTACATCCTAATACACTATGTCTTATTTTTTATTTGTTTGTTTGTTTTCAGTACTGGGGATTGAACCCTGAGGGATGCTCTACCACCAGCCATATCCCCTGCCATTTTTAAAAAAATTATTATTATTTTGAGACAGGTTCTCACTAAATTCCCCTTACTGGCTTTCAATTTAGGATCTTCCATCTCAGGCTGGGGTTACAGGCCTGTGACACTGCACCTAATTTCAATTTACATTTCATTCAATATTGTTTCTAATTTTTATCCTTGTGTTGCGAATAGTTATAATTTGTCTGTGTTAATTCCGTTCTTTTGTTGATAGACATTTGAATAGTTTCCATTCTTTGCTATCATGAAGAGTACTACCATGAACAGTCTTTTTATCCATCTTTATAGGGTGTTTGCCAGAATTTCCCCAGGGTACATTACCTTGGAGAGTAGAATTATTGTGTGAAAAACTCAATAAAAATTAATTCTGTCTCTCTCTCACTGTCCTTATCTCTTTAAAAAAAAAAAAAAGAACTCTCATTAGGGGACTGAGGATGTATTCAGTGGTACATTATGCTTAGCATACACATGAAGTCCTGAGATCAATCCCTTGCACCAAAACACAAAACAAAAACAATAACAAAAACATCCAAAGCAAAACAAATCTCATTGTTAATTTGAATTTATTCTTGTTACAAATACAATTGAGTATCTTTTCATATAATATTATTTTTTTTTAAAGAGAGAGGGACAGTGAGAGAGACAGAGAAAGAGAGAAACAACTTTATTGAGTTTTTCACATGGCTTTAGTTGCTCTAACACTCAGTTGTGTACGTGGTGCTGGGGTTTGAACCCAGGTCCTTGTGCTTGTCAGGCAAGCGCCGAAACCACTGAGCCACCACAACAGCCCCATCCTTTAGTGTCTTTAAACAGAATGTTTATTCAGGCAAGGTGGTGCATGCCTCTTTTCCCAGTGGCTCAGGAGGTTGAGGCAGGAGGATTGCAAGTTCAAAGCCAGCCTCAGCAATTTAGTGAGGCCCTAAGCAACTTAGTGAGACCCTGTCAAAAGATAAAAAATAAAAAAGGGCTGAGGACGTGACTCAGTGGTATATCGCTTCTGGGTTCAATCCCCAGTACCAAAATAATAATACCAAATGATAAGTACCAAAAAATAAATAAAATGTCTTAATTTAAGAAAATGAACATTGTTTATTGAATTATAACATTTATACCAAACATACATTAAAGTTCCTCAGATTTTCATTGAATTCTCATTGGATCTAAAGATTAATTTAGGGGCAGATAACGTCTTTATAATATTGAGTCTTTACTATGTATAAAAATATTATTCCTCCCATTTAATGACTTTTTTTTTTTTAAAGAGAGAGGGACAGAGAGAAAAAAATCAATTTTTATTTAGTTTTTTAAGGGAAGAGTACAAGGAGTAGGATTTATTTAAGAAAGGAGAACAGAGACTCCGCAAGGTGGAGGGGTACTTAGAAGCAGGACACCTATTTAGTTTTTCATGTGGCCTTTACTGTGTACATGGTGCTGGTTCAAACCCCTAAACTCATGCATGCCAAGCAAGCGCTGTAACTGCCAAGACAGTGCTCCAGCCTCCATTTAATGTCTTTCAATAAAGTTTCATAGTTTTCTCCACATAGGTCTTCTGTGGATACATGTTAGATTTATTTATTTATTTTTTTAAAGAGAGAGGGACAGTGAGAGACAACTTTATTTAGTTTTTCACTTGGCTTTAGATTTATTTTTAAATGAGATTTAAATTATTATGTCATTCTTATGTTAAATTTATGTTGTGCTTCTTTGGTTGACTTTTTACATTTATTTGGGGGTGGGTCCTGGGGATCATACCCATGCTAGGTAAATGCCCTTCCTCTGAGCTACCACCCCTAGACAACCCCCAACCCCTGTCTCTTTTTTTTTTTTTTTGACAAGGTCTTGCTAAATAGTCCCAGCTGGCTTCCATCCAACTTGTGATCCCCCTGCCTCAGGTCCCAAGTAGGTAGGATTCCAGGCATATGCCACTATGCCCAGCCTCATTCTCATTTTAATTTGCATTTCCCTGTTGAGAATTTATGTTGGGAACATTTTTCACATGTTTATTGACCATCTGAATGTTCTCTTTTGTAAAATGTCAGTTAAAGTCTTTTTGTTCCATTTTTAAAATGCTTTGTCTTGTTGATTTCTAACAATTCTTTACATGTTCTGAATCCGAGTCCTTTGTCAGATATATGTATTGTGACTATTTCTCCCAGTCTGTCACTGGGAGAAATTTTTCTAATACTATTTTTTAATGTATTTGTTTATTGGTTGGTTTGTTGCTTGGATACTAGGGATTGAATCTTGGGGTGCTCTACCACCAAGCTGCAGACACAGCCCTTTTTTTTTTTTTTAAGTGAGAGAGTCAGTGAGAGAGAGAATCAGTTTTATTTAGTTTTTTTTTTTTAGGGCTGAGGACTGAACTTGGGGCCTTGTGCATGCTAGGCAAGCGCTCTGCCACTGAGCTAAATCCCCAACCCCCAATAAAAACTTCATGATGGGGGCTGGAGCGGTGGCTCAGCGGTTACAGCTCTTGCCTTGCATGAGCAAGGATGCAGGTTTGAACCCCAGCACCATGTACACAACAAAGTGTTGGAGCAACAAAGGCCACATGAAAAACTAAATAAAATTGATTCCCTCTCTCTCTCTCTCTCCACCTTTATGTCCCTCTCTCTTTAAAAAAAAAAAAAAAACTTCATGATGGATTTTGAGTGAGGCTATAATGAATTTAAAGATTAATTTAGAATGAATTGACATTTTTCCAATGTTGAGTCTTTCTATCCATGAAAAAAAATTCTATTTTCTTAGGCTTTTCTAAAAATATGTCTTTTAATAAAATATTAGTTTTCTTCATACAAGTCTTACCAATGTTTATTAGATTTATTTATGGGTACTTTATAGGTTTACTTGCATTTACCTTGCTTTATTATTTTTAGATTACATGTTATAGTTATTTTGGGTTTATGGAAGTAGAATTGGAAATAATTTTCATATAGTGATTTTTTTTCCTGTACTCAGAATTTTTTTTTTCAAGAGAGAAGGACAGTGAGAGAGAGAGAGAATCAATTTTTATTGAGTTTTTCACATGGCTTTCATTGCTCTGACACTTAGTTGTGTATGTGGTGCTTGGGGTTTGAACCCATGTACTTGTGCATGCCGGGCAAGCGCCGTAACCACGGAGCCACCGCTCCAGCCGCAGGCTTGTTGTGATGGAAATGGAATTTTAAATTGGTAGGAGTGGAAGCTTTAAGGTTTCTTGAATTTGAGACTAAAAACATCACATGTGCTGCTTCTGCCATGTTTTATTTCATCCATAGCACTTTTTTGATTTTGAAACAGCGTCTTGCTGAACTGCCCAGGCTGACCTCAAACTTGTGATCCTCCTGCCTCTGCTTCCTGAATTGCCGGGATGATAGGCGGGTGCCACCACGTGCATCCAACTAGAGGCCAAGGACTTTTTTTTTTTTTTTTTTAAAGTAGGGGGGCTGGAGCGGTGGCTCAGCGGGTTTCCTCGTTCAATAGAGCACTTGCCTGGCTTGAGCAAGGACCTGGGTTCAAACCCCAGCACCACTTACACAGCTAAGTGTTGGAGCAACGAAGGCCATGTGAAAAACTAAATAAAGTTGTTTCTCTCTTTCTCTGTCTCTCTCACTTTCCCTCTCTCTTTAAAAAAAAAAAATAAGAGAGAATAGGATAGTGAGAGAGAGAGAATCAATTTTATTTACTTATTTGGCTTTTATTGCTCTGACACTTCATTGTATACATGGTGCTGGGGTTTGAACCTGAGTCCCTGTGAATGCAAGGCAAGCGCCAAAACTTCAGAGCCACCGCTCCAGTCCCTTTATTTTTTTATTTTTTTATTTTAGAGAGTCCATTTTACTTGTTTTTTCATTTGTATTTTGTTTTTCCTACGCTTAGTTGTGTATTTGGTGCTGGGGTTCAAACCCAGGTCCTTGCTCATGCCAGGCAAGCGCTCTATTGCTGAGCCACCCCTCTAGATGCCAGATGACTTCTTAATAGGAAAAGCTGCAAATAATCTGTGGTCATTAAAATCTACTCCAGTTGACTAATATTTTGTTTGGGATATTTATACTTACGTGTACTAGAGAGCCTGGCTCATATTTTCCTTCATTGTATTGTGCATGGGTGGTTTTAGATTCAAGGTTGTACTTGTCTTATAGAGAGAACTGAAGTGTTTCTGTTTTTATTTTTGTTTTCTATTCCCTAGAAGGATTTGTATAACATTTTAGTGATCTGATCTTAGTCCAAGTGATCCAAAACAGTTTGGTCTGGTGTTTTTGCTTTTGTTTGTTTATAGGAAGATTAACTACTGATTCCATTTCTTTAATAGGACCATTCAGACTTTCTATTTCTTCTCGATTCAGTTGTGGTAAGTTATATGTATATATGTTATTTTTTTTCCTTTTGGTAAGAATTTGTCTGTTTGGCTCGAATTTTCTTTTTTTTTATTTTTTCGTTGTTTGGCTTGAATTTTCAAAATCATTTGCACAAAGTTGTAGGTAGCATTCTCTTATCTTTTTAATATCTGCTCTTTCTGTAATTAAATCTGCCCTTTCATTCTAGTTTTGTTTGTTTGTTTGTTTGTTTTTAAAGAGAGGGCAGTGACGGGGAAAGAGAAAAGAGAGAGAGAGAAGCAATCTCTATTTAGTTTTTCATATGACTTTCATTCCTGGGACACTTTGTTGTGTACGTGGTGCTGGGGTTTGAACTGGCATATTAGCGCATGCCAGACAAGCGCCTTAACTGCCAAGCCACCGCTTCAGCCCCTTCATTCTAGTTTTGTTTATGCCTTCTCTATCACTCTTATAGAGGTTTGTGTATTTTATTCGCCTGTTTCTAGAACATAACTCTTGGTTTTATTGCCCCTCTCTGGTTTATCTTTATTCACTATTTGATTTTTGATAATCTGATATTAACTTTTATTTTTTAAATAAAGAGAGACGAACAGTGAGAGAGACAGAGAAAGAGAGAAACAACTTTATTTAGTTTTCACATGGCCTTAGTTGCTCCAACACTCAGTTGCGTACGTGGTGCTGGGGTTTGAACCCGGGTCCTCGTGCTTGCTAGGCAAGCGCCGAAACCGCTGAGCCACCGCTCCAGCCCCTGATATTAACTTTTATGTTTTTATTGTACTGGGGATCAAACCCAGGGCATGGAGAATTCTAGGAAAGTCTACCACTGAGCTACTTCCCCAGCCCTTTTAATTTTTTTGTTTTGAGACAGGGTCTCACTATGACACGGAGGCTGTCCTCAAACTTGTGATCCTTGTGCCTCAGCCTCCTGGGTCACTGGGATTACAAGTGTGTGCCACTGCCCCCAGCATGGTTTTATCTTTGTTAAACACTTCCTTTTGTTTTCTTTGTGTTTGTTCTGCTTTTTTCTAACGTCTTTTGGTGGCATAATTCATTTTCAAGCTACTAAAAAATTGCAATATGAATATTTTAAGGCTACAAATTGCTCTTGAAATATGACTTTGGGGGCTGGAGCGGTGGCTCAGCGGTTTCGGCACTTGCCTGGCAAGCACGAGGACCCAGGTTCAAACCCCAGCACCACATACACAATTAAGTGTTGGAGCAACTAAAGCCGTATGAAAAACTAAATAAAGTTGTTGTTAAAAAAAAAAATATGACTTTGGCTATGTCCCAAGAGTTTTGTTCTATAGTATTTTCATTTTTGTAGAGTTAAAAAAAAATTTTTTTTTGTTTTAATTGTGATTGTAGGGATTGAACTGAGGGTCTCACACATGCTAGGCAAGCACTCTATCACTGAGCTACAGCTCTAGCTCTAGAGGGCTTTTTCTGATTTTACTTAAGGGATTTCTTTTTTTCTTTTTCTTTTTCTTTTCTTTCTTTCTTTCTTTTTTTTTCTGGAAAAAATTTAAGTATTAATCTATACACAGGAAAATATAGAAAACTTACATGAAGAATGTAGTGAATAATCAGGGAGAAACATCTGTGTAACAACCCTGAGGAAAAAAATAAGTAAAATTAAAAACAACAACAGATTTGCAGCACTGTAAAATAACAATAACAACAAATAAAATTAAAAATACAGAGATCGCCAAAGCCCTGAAGCCCCCTGTTCTCTTCCCCACTCCTAACCCTCTCTCTCTCTGGCAGAGATGACCACTTGATTTCTGAAATCAATTTTCTTTATAGGTTTTCACCTGCAGGTATATGTGTGTATACATCTCTAAACACAATAGTGTGTCTGTTTTAAAAATTATATAAATGCAATCATACAGTGTATAAATATTTTAGGTCTTGATTTTTTCAGTCAGTATTATGTTTTTAAGGGTTGGAGCGGTGGCTCAGCAGTTATGGCTCTTACCTGACAAGCAGGAGGATGCAGGTTCAAACCCCAGCACCACGTACACCACGAAGTCTCAGAGCAATGAAAGCCACATGAAAAACTAAATAAAATTGATTCAAATTGATTCTGTCTCTCACAGGCTGTCCCTCTTTCTTAAAAAAAAAAAAAAAAAAGATTTACCGTATGGTCTAAAAGGCAACCACTTTTTCTAATGTTCCATGCAGATTTGAGGGAAAACAGAGTTCTCTAATGAACACAGTCTGTATTTCCTGGGTAGCTCAGCAGTTGGAGCACTTGCCTGGCATGTGCAAGGACCCAGGTTCAAACCACAGCACCACTAAGTGTGGGAGAAGCAAAGGCCAGATGTAAAAGTAAATAAAATTGATAAAAATTAAAAAAAATAAAATTAAAAAAAACCTGATCCAGGGGCTGGGGTGGTGGCTCAGCAGTATCCTGCTTGTCTGCCATTCATAAGGACCTGGGTTCAAATCCCAGCATCACATATACAACTAAGTGTCAGAGCAACAAAAACCAGATGAAAAACTAAATAAAATTGATTCTTTCTCTTTCTCTAAAAAGAGAAAAAAAAGCCTTATCCACAACGTATACATGTATTGAAACATCATTTTGCATAGTATGAATATCTACAGTTATGACGTATCAATTTAAAAAGTAAGAAAGTTTACTGCTGGGCATACTGGCACACGCCTATAATCTCAGTGACTCCGGAGGCTGAGAGAAGTTCAAAGCCACCCTAAACAGATTAGCAAGGCCCTAAGCAACTTAGAGGGATCCTGTCTCAATATAAAAAATAAAAAGGGCTGAGGATGTGGCTCAGTGGTTAAGTGCCCCGGGTTCAATTCCCAGTACCTGCCCTTGCCCCCAAAGTTTACTGGAACAAAGTAGCGATCTAAAAACAACCTCCCAACTATTTTAAGTGGACTGTAGCAGAGTCTGGTTGAGGGTCTGAATTTGTGCAACTGGCAATCTGTGGGAAAAGGAAGAACATGGGGGGAGCATGGCCTTTGTCTGAGAACTCTTTACGTGACTTTAGGGTAAGGGCTCCTGTCATCCAGCTGCCGGCTCTTTGGATCACAGGGTCACTGGCATGCTTTCCAAGTCTGTATCCATGAGCGGCATCAATTGCCTCTTGGAGAACTCGAATCTACATGGTAAGTAAAAGAGGGCGCCTTCTCTAGTCCATCTCATCAGTAGTCCTCCATCAGCTGTTTAAGGTCAAGATGTCCTGGATTATCTCCAGACACACCCTTGGAGTCCCCAGGATGCCATTATTCAAAGGAGAGACCTTAATTCAGGACTTTGGCATTCTGAGACTCTCCTGCCAATGAAAGGGGACGTAGGACAATGTGATGCTCTCCAACCTCCTCTGTCACTAGATATGGAGGTCAGTTATCTGCAATACACCTTTTTTCTCAAGACGAAGAATTGGGAAGTCAGTGTGAATCCTCAGTCCTCCCCATTCACCGGAAACAACTGAAACATCAGGCCCCACTCCCCCTTCTTCAACAACCCTGGTTCCTAAGTTCTTCAGCTGGGCTCTGCTCAGAACCCCGCCCTCCCTCCCTGCTCCCCAGTGCCCGCCCTCAGGAATGGCATCACCTGCACCTGCAGCTGGGGAACCTGATCCAGGTGGAGGGGGTGGGGGAGGCAGCCCGGGGTGCCTTTGTCTGGCTTTAGGTAGACACTTCACTTCTCCTTCTTTGTTGGCAGGAAATTTATCCCAGCACTCTGCCACTGACCTCAGCAAACGGTGAGTTTTGAGGACTGGGATCCTTTCAAAGGCCTAGACGGGGGAGGAGCAATGGGTCAGGTCCATGGATTTTGTAGCCCCTAGGGTGTCTGCTCCCTGACACACATTTCCCATAACATTTCTGATGAAAGATCTCCATATATCTTCCCTGAACTGCATAGAATTTTGCCCTCTTCTCTGGTTCATGGTAGCCCCGTGGGATGCGGAAGAAATGAGGGACAGAAAAGGGAGGGAGTCATCATCGGATCACAAGGTGCCAGCGGAGTGGCAGGGCGGTTGGAGTTGTTTAGTGTTATCAATGATATAAAGGTGGACGGGCAGATGGGCCGTTGGACAGTCAGGGAGAGACAGTGACCAAGGACCATGCAGATGGGCTTTGGATGGTTCAGATAACTGACCAAGGGGGAGTGGCCCTAAGGACAGCTAGCAAGGGCAATAAAGCTCCCAGATCCCACAGGGCCTGGAGGCATAGTTCTAGCACTGAGACAGAGGAGGCTGGGAGATTTCAACAACTCTCTAAATAAGCATGTAAAATCAGCACCTGTTCTTTTGGCTGGTATGGCTGAAGACTGATTGGAGTGGGGCAGTCTCCTAAGGCATGTGGCTGTGTGAGCAAGCACTGGGCCCTTTAAGATATGAGGCACTGATTCGTGGTCCTGAAATTCTCCAGCTGACACATCCTTCTGGCTCTGGGTTTGGGATTAGCTCATGGGATGGGGCTGATGAAATCCCAGGAAATTCAGTCCTTGTTGGCGTAAGGCCCAGAGGCTCTTTCCAAACTGCACAGGGTCCACACAGGGCTCTTGTTCTGAGAGGGGAAAAGGCCCCCCTGGAGGGCCCTCGGTCCAGTCCACTTCCGTTGGGGAGCAGCATGAGAGAGGAGATTGGGTCCACCCCTCCTGAGCCTGGATTAGGTAGGAAGGGGGGAGTCTGGGTATATCTGGGAGGAGCCCAGAGTTTTCCTCATAAATAGAGAAGCCTGGAAAACTGAAGTGTCGCCATCCAGGAAGCTGTAGGAGGTGTGTGACGGGGTGCCTTTCCATCCTTCCTCCTTTCTTCTTCACCCTTCCTCTTAAAGTCTCTCCTCCTATCTCCATTTCCTGTCTACCTACCATGGCCCCCTCACCTACTGTCTCTCCAGGGAGTATATTTTTCTTCTTTTCCCTCTCCATCTCCTCACCTCTTCTTTTTCTCTCTGCACCTGTAGCCAGCTGGAAGGGAATTCAGGTACCTGGGCAGGCTCCTCCCTGCGACGGACCTTCAGCTTCCTCTTTGGCATGACTGGCAAATCAAAGGTAGGAGCCAGAAAGGGAAGCAGGAGGCCTGGACTCACTGCTCTCCCCAACTCCCTTCCTCCCCATCCCACCGTGCCACCCCTCCCCAGCTCTGTGTATTAGAGATTCAGGGCAAGGGCTCAAATTTTAAGAGATTACATGCTCATGCTTCCAGCCTCTATGTGTCCCAGTAAATCGCCTTTTCTCTGCTCTTACTCACGCCTCTGGCTTAGCAGACAGCCGCAGACAGCTGGAAAAAGGGAAAAAGGGGTAGGAGCCTCTGGAGTTGAGACCGGTCTAGCACTCCCTCGCTTTAGGCCTCATGTAGCTAAGAGGTGGGCAGCAGAGATCTTACCTATTGGACTCAGCAATGATAATAATAATTGCAGGATGTTTTACTTCTCTGCGGAGTATTAGGGCTTGCAAAGGGCTTTTACACTCGTAATTTTATGGGTGGAAATGGCAGTTGAAGGAGTTGAAATGAGATCATTGGCGGAGCGGTCACTGGGAAAGTATATGATTTTGAAGGACATACACACATGTGTGGCTACGTGCATTCCAATCCCAGGAAGTGAAAGCACATTCGTGGCTCTCTTCCCTGGTGCCAGTCTTTTTCTCTGGTGCCTGCAGGTTGAATTTGTTTCCAGTTTTATTTTTATTTATTTATTTTTTTTAAAGAAAGAAGGACAGTGAGAGTGAGAGAGAGAGAGAGAATCAATTTTTATTGAGTTTTTCACATGGCTTTCCTTGCTCTGACACTTAGTTGTATACGTGGGTGCTGGGGTTTGAACTCGTGTACTTGCACATGCCAGGCAAGCGCTGTAACCACCGAGCCACCGCTCCAGCCCTTTGTTTCCATTTTTAAAATTATTTACCGGCAGAATAAGCCACCTTCCTTTCCCTCTCGTGGCCTCCCTGCCTCCCCCTCCGGGTCTGCATGTGTTTTTCAATCTGAGTTGGCTTCTGAGCAGTAAGATAAACTCCAGGCAAGATAAACCCTATTCATCTTGAAGAACCTTGGGGATTCACCGGGTATAAGAATCCCCCCTGGCTCTACCCAAGGGTCCAGGGCTGTTCTCTGGGCCAACCTCTGAGCCAGATTCCTGTCCTCTCGGTGGGCTGGGAAAGTAGAGATGTAAGCAGGTCACCTTTTTTTTTTTTTTCTTTTTTCTTTTGAAAGAAAGGGGACAGTGAGAGGGAGAAAGAGAGAAGAAATTTTTATTTAGTTTTTCATGTGACCCTCATTCCTCAGACACCTTGTTGAGTATGTGGTGCTGGGGTTTAAACTCTGGTACTCCGAGCATGCCAGGCAAGCGCCATAACAGCCACCACTCCAGCCCCAGCAGGTCACCTTTTTAGCACCATCTCACCACAGGCATTGGATAAGGAGTTGAGACTGCTGGAGGCTTGGGACAGGGCGGGTCTCAGAAGAGCAACTGGAGAATCCTAAAGCCTGATGGAGGTGGGGGAGGACAAGCGGGGCAGTGAGGAGCAGGAAATAGAGAGAGCAAAGCAACATACAGCCCTTGGGGGGACAGAGTCCCCCCTGCCCAGAGTCTCCTTCCATTCAGGGTAGGAGAGTCTGCAGGAGGAATAACACTTTTTTTTTTAATTATTTTTTTAAACTTTTTTTTTCAGGGCTGAGGATCGAACTCGGGGCCTTGCGTGTGCTAGGCAAGCGCTCTGCCACTCCTAACCCCCCCCTTTTTTTTAAAGCGAGAAGGACAGTGAGAGAGAGAGAGAGAGAGAGAGAGAGAATCAGTTTTTATTGAGTTTTTCACATGGCTTTCGTTGCTCTGACACTCAGTTGTGTACATGGGTGCTGGGGTTTGAACCTGTGTACTCGTGCATGCCGGGCAAGCTCTGTAACAGCCCAGCCACTGCTCCAGCCCCAGTAACACTCTTTTCTTGCAGAGGGAATGCTAGAGGAAGTCAGTCTGTCCAGGGGCCATGCAGGCCCCGGTCAGCCTATGCATGCTCACCCTTGGCCTAACAGTCATGTAGCTTGAGTAACCTGATGAGGGGGAATGTGGGCAGAGACTCTGGAGCCAGACAAGGAACAGAAAAGAACCTGAGTAAGCCAGGATTCCTCACCAGGGTCCCTGGTCCTCTCTTCCTGTCTTGCCATCCCCGGGCCCACCTTCCTTCCACCCTCTTGAGAATGTGTGTGCCTACTTCACTTCATCTCTTCCTCCATCTTCCCCCTGTGATGCCCAACTCAGGGTGCAGACCAGGGCAGGTAAACTTCAGTGGGAAGGACTGGACCTCAGCTCACAGGGAGTGAGAGAAGGAAGCATCATTCCACTTTCCCAGAGGTCTTTTCATTCAACTCTTGGAGCAACTGAAAAAGATAAACTTTTAAATGCCCCTCCACCCCGCCCAGTACTGGAGAATGAACCTAGGGGCCCTCTACCATGGAGCTACATCACCTGCCTTTTTATTTATTTATTTTTTAAGAAAGAGGGATAGAGAGAGAATGAGAGAATCAATTTTAGTTTTTCATGAGGCTTTCGTTACTGCGATACTTCATTGTGTACATGGTGCTGGGGTTTGAACCCGTAATCCTCTTGTATGCCAGGCAAGCACTGAGCAACCGCTCCAGCCCCCCCCCTTTTTTTTTCTTAAAGAGAGAGGGACAGTGAGAGAGACAGAGAAAGAGAGAAACAACTTTATTTAGTTTTTCACATGGCCTTAGTTGCTCCAACACTTAGCTGTGTACGTGGTGCTGGGGTTTGAACCTAGGTCCTTGTGCTTACCAGGCAAGCGCTGAAACCGCTGAGCCACCACTCCAGCCCTCCAGCCCCCCTTTTAATTTTTGAGAGAGGGACAGTGAGAAGACAGAGAAAGAATCCATTTTATTTAGTTTTTCATGTGGTTTTCATTGCTCTGACACCTCGTTGTGCACGTGGTGCTGGGGTGTGAACCCGTGGACTTGCGCATACAAGGCAAGTACCTTAACCACAGCTCCAGCTCTTATTTATTTATTTTTAAAGAAAGATGGTACAGTGAGAAAGAGAGAGAGAGAGAAGCAATCTTTATTTAGTTTTTGATATGACTTTCATTCCTTGGACACTTCGTTGTGTACATGGTGCTGGGGTTTGAATTCCCGTACTGGCGCATGCCTGGCAAGTGGCCGTAACCACTGAGCCACCGCTCCAGCTCCACCCTTATTATTATTTTTTTTTTTTAGAGAGGGACAGTGAGAGAGAAACAATTTTTTCATTTAGTTTTTATGCAGCTTTCGTTGCTCTAAGACTTTGCTGTGTACGTGGTGCTGGGGTTTGAACTCGTGTACTTGCGCGTGCTGGGCAAGTGCTGTAACCTCCGAGCCATCGCTCCAGGCCCCCCCCCCACCTTATTTTTTTTTTAAAAAGAAGGAAAAGAGAGAGGGAGAAAATCAGTTTTGCTTATTTATTTTATTTTTTAAAGATTTTTACTTTTAAGAGAGAGGGACAGTGAGAGAGTCAGAGAAAGAAACAACTTTATTTAGTTTTTCACATGGCCTTAGTTGCTCCAACACTTAGTTGTGTACGTGGTGCTGGGGTTTGAACCCAGGTCCTCATGCTTGCCAGGCAAGCACCGAAACCGCTGAGCCACCGCTCCAGCCCCAGTTTTGCTTATTTTTTAATCTAACCTTTGCTTTGCTGGGTGGCATCAGTTATGGCTTAATATCCACCTTTACCTCCCTGAGTATACAAGATCCAGGATAATGAGAAGAAATGGACAGTGAAGTGTCTGGGCCTCGGTGTCCCCCGGGCTTGCTCTGTTCACCACTGGCAGTCTGGTCCTTTCCCATGGTTCCTCTCCATCCCTGAAATGCGAGGGATACATTTTGTCAAGTTAAATAGGCTGAAGAGAAGGTGGTGGCTACTTTTAGATTCTGGCAGAAATTTTTCTTTTTGTGTATCTAAAAAATAATTTCCGAAAATCTGGAAGATATCATTGGAGGGGGAGATGGAATGAAGGAAGAGATTTTGGAAAGGGGGGGAAAAGGAGAAAGAAAAGTGTTTATTTCCAGTGGATCCAGAAAATGGAAACTGAGTCAAACTGCAGGCTTAACTCACTAGATGCAGTTTTGTTCTTTAAGGTAGAGAACAGCTTTCCTTTCTTTTTTTTTTTTTTTAAAGAGAGAGGGACAGTGAGAGAGACAGAGAAAGAGAGAAACAACTTTATTCAGTTTTTCACATGGCCTTAGTTGCTCCAACACTTAGTTGTGTACGTGGTGCTGGGGTTTGAACCCGGGTCCTCGCACCTGCCAGGCAAGAGCCGAAACCGCTGAGCCACCGCTCCAGCCCCAAGAACAGCTTTCTTTACCTCCCCCTATCCCTGGCTGCTGCTGCTGCTGCTTCTTCTTCCTCTTCTTCTTTTTGTTTTCTAAGAAGAAGATGGGAGAGCAGAATAACAAACAGCAAGTGGAGGAACAATAAAAGACTCTTTTCAAGACAAGGTCTTGCTAGAAGCAGACGACGAAAGGATCAGGCCAGCTGCCCTGCCTCCTTTCTTTTCTCTTTCCTTCTTTTTTCTTTTATATTTTGGTATTAGAGATTGAACCCAGGAGGACTCTACTACTGAGTTACATCCCCATCTTTTTATTTTATTTTGAGACAGAGTGTCACTAAGTTTTGCCACGGTGCCTGGCCCAGCCTCTTCTTTCAATAAGGACTTTCTACATTGTGTTTATGGACTGAGGTCCCTCAAAGTACCTGCAGGGTGGAGGGGCTGGAGTGGTGGCTCACAGTTGGAACACTTGCCAGGCAAGCACAAGGACCCAGGTTCAAACCCTGGCACCATGTACACAACTAGGTTTTGGAGAAACAAAGTCCAGATGGAAGAATAAATAAAATTGATTCTCTTTTTCTCTCACTCTATCTTAACAACAACAACAACAAAAAAAGTCTGGGGTTCAGCTGAGCATGGTGGTTTATGCCTATAATTCCAGTGACTCGGGAGGCTGAGGCAGAAGGATCACAAATTCAAGGTCAGTCTCAGCAATATGGTGAGACCCTCAGCAACTTTGGGAAATCCTCTCTCAAAATAGAAAAATAAAAGGGCCTGGGGATGTAGCACTCAGAGGATTAATCCTCATTACCAAAAGAAAAAAAAAAGACCATGAAAATAAAAAACTATAAAATAAAATAATATAAGCCTGGGCTTCAAGTCTTAGGTTTATGGGTACCCAGCAGTTTGGCCCTTTAAGATTCCATCCTCAGCTACAGAACCCTCAGCCCCAGGCGTGGGAGAAAAGCTGAGGTCCCAGCCCAACCCTGGTCTCTGGGCCCCCAATGGGTGGAGCCATGGAGCCAGGATTCTGGTCTCTGGCTGGCTGTTTTTAAATTTAGTACATTCCTAAGCCTTGGCTGACCACTGAGGGGAGGTAAGTCTAGAGTTCTGGAGCCAGGAACCTCAGAGCTGGTAATTTGGGAGGGTTCTAGCAGCCTTCCGGTAGGTCTTCCCTGCAGGTGCAGGCCTGGAGGAACCAGCCTTGGTCCTAGGAAAGTCCTTTCTTCCGGCCTGGACTGGGTATGATTTATTTCCTCTCCTTTCTCCCCTGGCCCCTATTCTGAGAATGTAATCCAGGGGTGCTCTACCATTGAGCTATTTACTTTTTATTGTGTGACAGGGTCTAAGTTGCCCAGGCTGTCCTTGAACTTGCCATGCTCCTGCCTCAGTCTCCCAAAGAGGATTCCAGGCATGTGCCACCACACCCTGCTCCTTTCCTTTTATCCTGATCTTTGCTATATAAGGATCCTAAACAGGAGAATGGGTGAAGAAGGTGAAGAAGGAGTTGCTAGGCAGAAGGTGGGGGGGGGGGGCCCAGAGGGGCCGTGTGGGGGTGGTGCTGGGGGGTGAGGAGCCCAACCAGCTCAGCCAGTGGTGAGGCAGTGAAGCTCAAAATAGTGGCAGAGGCTAAAATTGGCACCTACAGGAGTGTTGAGTTGGGCTTGAAACCTCCAGCGTGGTCTTGCTGCTGAGTCCAGCAGAGAGCTGCTGGACCTGGGCTGGATCTCCTCTTCCTCTCTCCTTCTCCCACACCTTCTGGGAGCAGAGTTAGGCAGGACCTTGCAGATACAGTGGTTTCTACATAGTGGTTTCTACCTAGAAATGGGAGACAGGAGGAAATGAACTGCAATATGATCGATTACAGTTAGCCTGGAGGAGGAATTTTCCCAATAGTAGGAAACTCACAAAGGTGGAGGTTGGCACAGATTGAGGCAATGGGTTAATAATGATGAAAGTCCCACCGGATCCACCTTTTTGTTGTTGTTGTTATCGAGGATTTAACTCGGGGGCACTTTACCACTGGGCTATATCCAAGTCCTTTTTTGCTGAGGCTGGCCTCAAACTTGTGATCCTCTTGTCTCAGCCTCCAGGGCCGCTGGGATTAAAGGCCAGCACCACTGCACGGTGGTCCCATCTCCTCCTTATGAACAAGCTTGGTTGGGGCCCTAACTACTCCCTGACGGTGGCAGGCTATTTTCAAATCTTCTGGTTCCGGTTTAACTTGCACCAGAGAGAACTAGGGGTAGCCACAGGGAAGGCCTTCCACAACTTCCAAGGAAAGGTGGCTAATTCCCACCTTCACCTCCAAAGTAGCTGGCAAAGGCGGAGCTAGGAAGAGGATGGGCAGAGTGTGGTCCGGAAAGGCCCAGAGAAGTGGAGGCTTGTGGGAGAATTCTCTCCTCTCATTCTTCGACTTCTGGGAATGAATCTTCTTCAAACTACTAAAGAGTCAGCTTTGGGTTCTTTGATCTGCCCTCTCCGCTCTCTCCGCCCCTGCCCCCTATCGTAAAAGGGGTCTGTCTATTCCGGCCGGCTTTGATGGGCCCTAAGGCCAGGAAGGAACTGGCCCCGGGTTCCCTGGAGAACTGGGGGCGGATGGAAATTGGAAATCCTCTGGCCTGCGGGTCTTGAAAAACTCAAGTTAAGTGGTGGGGAGGGGAAGGGGAGGACGAGCCGAGGTCCTGCGGGGACTGCGGGGCTGCACACCCGCAGGATTTAGGAAGAGCAGAGCTGAGAGGCGGGTCGCTGGGGTGCAGGGGGGCGGTCCCCGGGCGCAGGAGGGGAACCTCGCCGAGGGGCCCTTCGGATCTGTCCAGAGACCCAGGTCCTCCAACCTGCCCGGACGCACACCCGGGCGCCCCGTCCCGCGCGCCCGCACTCCGCCCTCGCTGCGCTCCGCCTCCCCCCTTCCTGAGCTCGGGCGGGGGAGGAGACAAGGGTTTGAGGAACTGGCGCTGGGTGCCGGGCGAGGGGAGTCCGACTTCCTGTCCCCGAGACCAGCGTGTGCGGGCCGGACCCCTCCCCCCACCCTCCCCCGGCGATCGCTGGACGCCTGGGTCCGCGCCGAGTCCCCCCGGCTCCCCAGCGGATTATGTCTCGGATCGAATCCCTCACGCGGGCGCGCATCGACCGGAGCAAAGAGCTGGCCAGCAAGGTGGGCTCTGCAAACCCTCTCTTCCCGCGCCGAGGGCCTCTGGGTGCCTTTGGACCCCGCGCACCCGCCACGCACCCCTTGTCTCCGCGTCTGCTTTCTGGGCGCCAAAATCGGGCGGAGCGGAGAATCGGAAAGCGGCGGGACGGGGTGGGTGGGGACTGCGAGTGAGTGGGGAGGGGGTTGGGGAGCCGGCGAGGTGACCCGCGCCTGCAGCTCCACCGCGCGGAGTCTGTGCTGGGATCCTGTGCGAGAGCAAGTCTGGGTTTGGTCGCCTCCGTGCCTCCGTTCGGGCGGGACCGGGTGTTTTGTTTTTTGTTTTTTGTTTTTTTTTTGCCGCCGGGAAGAAAGTTGCACCGGTAAGGGACCCAGCGGGAAGAGGGAGGTGTGTGTATCGGGGTCCGGACGGTGGAATCCCTCCGGCACCCTCTCTGTGCCGGGGTACCGCCGGGTTGCTCCCGGTTACCCCCACCCCAGTGGCTGGCTAGGTTGTTCCCCCTTTGTCCCCGCCATCCGGTGGAGGGGGTGGGAGGGGGTGGTTTCCCAGCTTCCTCCCACCACTACCACCACCACCACCACCCCTCCAAGACAAAAGTCAGCTCCTCCTCTCCGCGCAAATGGACTTTCCAGCTGTGATTCAGTTCTCCCCTCGGGGTGGGCGGATGGCTGGGGTCAGAAAGGCTGAGCCACTGAGTGCTCTCCCCCTCTCCCCCTCTCCCCCCTCCAGACCATCACCTCAGGTGAAGGGAGCAGAAGTCTTTGTGTAGCTGGGATCCTTTCCTCCCTCCTGAGCACCCCTGTGCCTGGAACACAGGGTGGTCCACATCCTTCTCTGCCCCACTAGCTTCCAAGCTCCTTCTCCCCCAAATCTAAAACAACCCAAACCCTTAGGCTGACTGACCTGGCACTGTGATCCTGCCCCTCTCTGCCTTCCTCTGCTCTTATTCTCTTATCTTCTGGTGCTGGGGGCCCTTTACCTGTCATCTCCTCTCTGGCTGTATAATTACATGTGCACACGCTCTCACAGGCGCGCACACACACACATAACACCCCTCATGACCTCTCAGCTATTGCTTTCAAAGTAGCCTTTATCTCTCCTTTGTATCCAGACCCACTCCCAAATGCCATGACCTGTCTATACTCCAGCCCCCAAGAAATGATCAGACTGACTTAGCTAAATAAATGGGAACTGGGAGGAAGGTGGTGTATGCATGCAGCACCTCCCAGCTCCTTTGGGGGTTCCAACCCTGTACCAGTTCTCAGAAAGGCCCCAACCCAGCCCACAGCTGCTTTAATCTTCATCTCTGGCTTCCCTCCCAAGCCCGGTGGGTGGCCAGCCTAGCTGATCACCATGTTTAGGCCAGGGAGTAGTACCCCACTGGAGCCCTCCAGGCGATGGAAAATCCTCACCGCCACCTCTCTCCAGTCTTGCTGCTAAACTGGGAGAAGAAGGTCCTTCCTGGGGTGGGGGTGGGTGAGGGCCTGGGGCAGGGAAGACTTTCCTTAGGGGGCTGGGATTAGATTCTGCTCATCAGAAAGCAATCGGGGATTTGAGTAACCTCTCAGACAGAGGGCCAGGGTGAGATGGCCGAAGTGTGTGGTGGAGTGGGGTGAGGCTCTTCACAGCACTGCGCCAGGCCAGGCCCCAGCTCCAAAAGTCTGTTTATTTTTTCAACCGTTTGAGCTGAGACCCTGGAGTAGAGCCAAGGGGGGACGGGAGAGGCTTTTTGAAACCACGGAAATACGGTTCCACCCTAAAAAGGAAAGCCATGGGGGAGCCGCTGGGAGGGGAAAAGACCTGGCAAGGGGGTGTAGGGAGAGATTCTGGGAGGGTAAATACTAGGTAAATACTGGAGTCCTTTCTCTATTAATGAAGGAGCCAGGGGGCAGATACCTGGATGGTTGTGCCCTATTTTTGTTTGTTGTCCCCCTCCCACCAGGGAATTGGTGATCCAGAAGCCTGGCTCTTATTGCCCTAGAGCTATCTGTGGATTGGGGGTTTTGGGAATCTGGCGGTAGAGGGAGTGGGGGGCTGAGTAGGTGGATCTGAGAGGGCAAGGAGGCCACAAGAGGAGGGCGGTTGTCAGTTTGAGCTGGTCGGAAGGGGAGGGCCACCTCCGGAAAGCTGTGGTTACAGAAGGGGGGAGTTGGTTCTTAGCCAACAAACCCTGGGTCCCCTCTTCCCCCCTCCCCCAGGCACACCAGCTGTCTCCTTTCTTTTTATACTACGGTGGGAAGTAGGGGGGGCCCACTGGATAGGAGATTATTTGAGGAAGATGGTCTCTCCTCTGCTACCTATGTGGGGGATGGGTCAGGCCAAGTCCGGGTGCCCCACCCGGTGCCCATCCCTGCCTTACTCCCTGGACCTCATCGAAGGAGGAATTGACTGTGCACCCTGCCCCCTTCTTCCTACCCTCTCAGGGTCCTCTGCAGCCCTTGCCCCCTAGGCTTCCGTTTTCTTTTCACTCCATCTCTATTCTTCCAGGCTGTCTTCAGTTCTCCACCCCCTCACCCTCAGTTCTCTCTGCTCTACTTCCTACCTCCTCAAAGCCCACAGGTCCCCTTTCTCTGCCTTTAGCCCCCTGTTTTTCCCTCTGTCCTTTCCCCAGCCCTAACCTTCAGGTCCCTCAGAACAAAAGATGCTTTTCTGCCAAGCAGGGGCCAGAGTCGAAGAGATGGCTCTGGACGCTGGGGGCCCTCTTGGGATCTCTGGGACCCCTGCATCGGAGTGTGTTGTGGGCAGGTGGCATGGGGAGCGAGGAGGAGAGAGAGACTCTTTTCTTTGTTCTGAGTGCTGGAGAGGTGGCTGGCTTTGTGTGCAAGACCAGCAGTGCAGCTGGAGAGGAGGGCTGGAGGAGCCCAGGAGGGAGGCAGGAAGGCTGGTGGTTTTGGAGGAGAGCTGAGGAATTGGGGGTCCACCTGGAGGCAGAGCTTTGGGGGGCACAGGACTCAGGGGTCATAGAGGTTAGGGAAAGAACAGAGAAGGAGGGGAGAAACAAGCCCAAGCTTGGGGGAAGGGAGCTGGAAGCTTAAGGAAGTCTCAGAGGGACTCCAGGGCTGCCTAGGGTGCCTACCTGCTGGGGGTGACCAAAGAGTTCAAAAGGCATCTGTCTGATCTCAGTCCCCCTGGCTGTGGAACTGTGACCTTGGAACCCACGAAGGGACAGATCTGAATGTGTGGATCCCATGTGTGCATGTCACCTGTGTGTTGGGGTGTGTGCATCTGTGTGCCTGTCCCCCAACGCTCTGAGTTACTGTTTGGAATAGTGAACATCAAGGTGGGGGTGTCATGCCCTCTGGACATGAGGAAGTAGCCCCGTTCTCAGCTTCAGCCCTTGGTTTGAGGAGTCAGTGGGAGCTGAGTGAGTGGAGTGGTCAGGGTTTCTGGAGCTGAGGGACGCTGGCTGGGCCCCCTGGGTTTGTTTGTGTCTACTTGGGGGCTGGGAGAAGACTGCAGGCAGCAGCTGCCCCCCTCCCAGCTCAGCCGGCCTGCCCTGTGCCAGGAGGGCAGGGAGCCCTGGCACAGCTATTGTTCACTTGCACAAATGCCTTCTGTTTGCGTTGCTCCCCTCCCTCCCTCTCTGCCTGTCTCTCTCCTGGCCTGACAGGTGTGGCCGGCTGGGGGGCAGGCTAGGGTCCAGGGTGACTGGGTCTTGGGGTCTTTAGCCCGACTTTATTTGCTATGGCCCTTAGTGTCCCTCTTTTGCTTCAGGATGTGCTCACCCCATTTTCCCGCTTCTCATCTTCATTCATTAAGCAAGTATTTACTAAGTGCCTTTGTTCAGTGTTATTTTCTGCGTTGTTTCCATTTAGCTGCCTTTTCTTGGCCTCCTGTCTTCATCTTGTCCCTGGAAGCTCCTAAAGGAGCCTGGCCTGCGGGGTGGATAGAATCCTCTGACCTGCAGGTCTTTAAAAATTGTACTTAAGCATCCCAAGTTTTTGCTCAGTCTGTAATCAGGATCCCTGTCCCTCCTCACTTCCCATCCCTGTAGCTCATCCCCCATGACTCAGTGCCCTTCACAGCCAATGACTCTGCACCCCTGCTGTCTAGGAGCTGAGCCACAAGGGACTCGAACCCCACTGGAGTCCTCTTGGGGCTCTCTGGTCATCATACAGAGGGTCCGGACCAAGGTGATTGTGAGAGGAGGTGGAAATCAGAGGCTCACATAAGGAATGAATGGGGTCCCCAGAGCAGGGTGCTGCTGAGACCCCACGTCTTGGTGTCCTTCCCTCTCTTTCTTTCCTTTTCCTCCTTTTCTTCTTCCCTCCTTCCTTCCCAACATGTACTGGGCGACTGTTGTAGGTGTCTTTTTGCTAGGTGCGTTCACACTCTTTATTCACTTAATCCTAGATGTAGTGGTGGCAGGGTAGTGGACGGGAAAGACTTTTTGTGAGCTTGGTGAGAAAGAGACAGAATGACCCCTGGATGTTGGACACCAGAGGGCTGGAAGGGCCTCTGCGCCTTGAGGGTGGTGGTGTGGATTGTAGAGTGATGGGCCTGTTCTTAGTGGACAGGTTAAGGCATGGAGATGAAGAAGGGCTGTCCTCCTTGGTAGTGGGAACCAATGTGATGTTTGTTTAAACAAATCAACAGGGGCTGGAGCAGTGGCTCAGCGGTTTCGGCGCTTGCCTGGCAAGCACAAGGACCCGGGTTGAAACCCCAGCACCACATATACAACTAAGTGTTGGAGCGATGAAGGCCATGTGAAAAACTAAATAAAGTTGTTTCTCTCTTTCTCTGTCTCTCTCACTGTCCCTCTCTCTTAAGAAAAAAAGAAAAAAAAAAAAAAACCAACAAACCTGTGTGCTTCCATGCCTGTAATCCCAGTGACTCAGGAGACTGAGCAGGAGGATTGCAAGTTAAAGCCTCAGCAATTTAGTGAGGCCCTAAGCAACTTAGTGAGTGAGACCCTGTGTCAAAAATAAAAACAATAAAAAGGGCTGGGGATGTAGCTCAGTGGTAAAGCTCACCTGGGTTAAATCCCCAGTACCAAAAACAAAACAAGAAACCTGGAAGAATGTAAAGACAAAGAACCAAAGCAGTTTCAGTCTCTCCATCATTGGAGCCCAGATACCTTTGGTAAGCAGGCCCCAGGTCCTTCTATCCTCAGCAGCCAGAGCCCTGGGGCGGGCACAGGCCACCTCTGGGACAATAGTGCTAGGCAGTGCCAGGGCTGCTTGCTGCTGGGCAGTGCCCGTGCTGGGATGTGCTGCTGCTGTGGCTGCTGCCCGCTGCTGGCCCACCTAGAGAAGGGATCGCTCCGAGAGAGGGTGAGTGCTGAGAGGAGGAGGAGGAGGCAGGGCCCAGGGTACCTGGGCTGTCAATGGGGCATTGATGCCAGAGAGGGGAAGGGCCACTAGAGACTGGCTCTCTGACTGCCCCAGTCCTCTTTCCCGTTGCCACACTAATCAGAGCTGGCCAAGCAGGTGAGTGCCAAGTGTGGCTGGAAGTAGAGGGCGGATGAGGGTAGAAGGCTGAGGGACGCGTGGCCTTAGGGCAGATCTGCAGCACTCTACCGGTTGGAGTCACTCTGGACAAGCGTGTTGTTACTTCGAATGCTGTTTTCCTGTTTGGCTGCTTGCTTGCTTTGGATTCAAATGTCGAAAGTGCTTATATTTTGGATTTGTGTCAGAGAAAGAGGGGAGGTCAGGAGATGAGGAGGGAAGGGAGAGTACACGGCAATGTGAAGAGAGATTTGGACCTTGAGCGTCCTACAAGGTTGTTATTCAGAGGCGAATTTGATCTTCTAAAAATATTTAATTAAAGAGCTCCACCTTGGAGCAAGACAGATGATTAGATCCACAGGAGACTGTTTGGTGGTTCGAGGTAGATAGGTACCAAAGCGAAAGAAGCGGAAAGAAGCGGGGCTACAAAGTGAGATCCTAGAGGTGGTGGCCTAGGGGAGGAGGAGTGGCCAACAGGACCTAGGAGGAGGAGGGGGAGGGACAGCCACATGGCAGTGGGGAGCCAGTGGGGAGCAGAGCACAAGGCCATCCAGAAAAGGAAGACAGAGGTGAAGGGGCAGAGGAGGGGGCGCCTGAGTTGAGAAGTGGGGACATGGAGAGAAGACCAGGAGATAGGAGGAGAAGGGGAAGGACGAAAGAAAACCAATGTATGGGGGCGGGGAGAGCACCAAAGGAGAGAAAAGATGAAGGGCTGGCCTCTGGGCCTGTGGGCTCTGCTCATTATCAGGTAAACCCCTAGCTGAGAAGGATCTGGAGCCCACCCAGAATGCCCTGGGACTCTGCGTCCAGTGCCCTCTGGCCCCTGTACTGTTGGCTCAGCCCTCTGCACTTCCCTTTTCCACCCTCTTCTGCCAGGAGCACTGGACTGTGTCTTCCCCTCCCCCACCTCCTGACAGCCAATGTGACTGGAGCTGGTCAGGACCAGCCTCCACAGGCCAGAGGCTGAAGGCTCCCTGCTTTGTGATTTTCTGTCCCCGGGTTCTAGCCAATGTCAATAAGTTTGGGGCTCATACCCTCCGCAGTCTGGATCCTGCTTTTATTCTGAGACATGGTCTCACTCAGTTGCCAAGGATCTCACTGAGATGCTGGCCTTGAATTTGTAATCCTCCTGCCTTGGCCTCCTAAATCACTGGAATTGCTGGCGTGCACTACCACCCCGGGCTCTGCTGTTTGATTTCTGAGAGGCAAAGGGAACCTTGGGAGTAGATAGCTTCTCTTTCTGTTTTGTCCTCCAAAAGTGGAGAGAATATCCGGAGACTTAGGTGACAACTGAAGAAGGTTCTGGAACCAGTGGCATGGTCTCCTCGTCTGATTACTTTCGCAGCCTTTTTGAAAAGCTCTTGGGCTTAAGGAAGGACAGACAAGTCAGAATGACTTGACTCCCAGAGGCCAGTGGGAAGGAGGAAAAGAGAAAACTAGGATGGAAAAGGCTGGCCTTAGAGGTTGGAGGATGGAGGGATACATGGTGTGTTCCATCTCTGCAGAGATCAGAGCTAGAAGGATAGTGCAGGGTGGATGTCCAAAAGGACTTCTTAGGATGCTGGAGACCCGTTGGTTGAGGAACAATTGAGAGCTCTTGTGGGTTTTGCCTTTGGAGGGTAATTTGAGAGGGATAAAAGTTAGACCATAGGGGGAACTTTCTGCCAGGACAACCAAGCTGACTGGCTGGGTTTCTGTCCTTAAAGTTTCCAGAGAGGAGTGACCTGACACCAAACCCAGGTGTCCCCTGCCCAGAGGTTAGTGGGGGACATGCTGCCTACCAGGGAGGAGCCCTGTGGCCTTAGCTGAGTGTGGGTGGAAGAGTTAGAGGTTTGGCATCCTGGCCCCTGATTTGGGGGGGTGGCCCTTGAGACATTCTGTCCCCTGTCCCTTTAGCCCATCTTAGAAGGGGGATCTCCTGCCTTCCCATCCCTGCCCCCCCCCATGACTGCCACAGAGACAGCAGCTCCAACACCGGTTGTCATGGTTATGAGAGGAGCTCGCTCCCATAGACTGGAAAGCGCTGGTGAGCTGGCACCCTCTGCTTTGCCTGCTCTCCCCTCCTCTCTGCGCATCTTCCCCCCAGCACAGAGAAGAGAGTACAGCAGCTTGGGGGCGAACACAGCTAAGGCTGGGAGGTGGAGTGAGGACGCAGAGCTGTAGAGCCAGGGAGATGAGTGGCAACAGGAGGCAGCCGAGCCGCAGGGGCCAGGTAGGTCAGGGACCCCAGAAACCCTTCGGGACTGGCCGTTCCAGGCCCTGGTCACTCCTGGACAGCCACCTCTGACACCCTGTGGCAGGTTGTGCTATAGGAATCGGTGTCTTTCCAGCCTCCCTAGTGTCTGCCTTCAGCTTGTCTCTCTGGATTCCGAGCACCCTGGGCATCATCCATCCTCACTCCCTGTGTTTCTCGCTCCTTCTGCAGATCCGGGAAAAGGAGAAGATGAAGGAAGCCAAGGATGCCCGCTATACCAACGGGCACCTCTTCACCACCATCTCCATTTCCGGCACGACCATGTGCTTTGCTTGTAACAAGAGTATCACAGCCAAGGAAGCCCTCGCCTGCCCGAGTAAGTGATTTGACCCCCTGTCACTCAGACTTGGTGCCCACTGACTCTGTCTTTCCATCTGTCCTTTCTGCCCTGGATCTGTACAGGGGACTCCCCTCTCTGAAACCCCAGCTGGGCCCAAGTTCCAGGGCCAGATGCTTGCTGGCCTTGCTCCCCTCCCCACACGGAGGGTGGTGGCTGTTGGAATGTGGCCTGGGCAGGTCTCCCAGGGGATGTGGGTGAGGGGAGCCTGGGAGGACTCTCCTTGCAGCTGTCACCTGCTGGGTATCCCTCTTGCTCCCTGAACAGCTGTTGAGGGTTAGGGCAGCTGGTTCTGCCCATCAGGGTCCCTTTGCCCTTTCTTTTCTGTTGACTCTGGGTGGAGTCCATGAAATCCCTGTTTCAGGGAGAGGGTGGGATTAGACCCCTGCATCTCGAGTTCCAATTGGAATACAGCAGGGGCTATGTGGTTGAGAGGAAGGGGTTAGAACACTTAATCTTCACCCAGTTCTGAGGGCAACCTTGAATTTGGAGCATGGGCAAGGAGTTCCTTCTTTGCCTAGGACTCTTTGCTCCACTCCTCCCCCAGTTCCTCCAGAATTATGGCCTAGAGATGCCTCTGATTGGTACTGACCAGCAGAGAGGAAGCCCTGCCCTCCAAATCCCTGGGGAACCAGAGGTTGGGGTGGGGGGGGAGAAACCCCCAGAAAGAACCAATGAGGCCTCCCTCTGTGCTTCCTCTCTGCTTGATTTAGAGTTAGGAGGACCAGGAGGGAACCCCAATCTAGATCCCTCTGGAGACCTGACAGAATACCCCATCCGGAAGCTTGTTGCCAGGGGAACTGGGGAGGCGGGTAGCACTATTTTGAGAGCAGGTGGAAAGCGGAGGTTCGATCCAGAGACACTAGGTGTTGGGGGCAGGAAAAGGGAGCTCCGGTGGGGGTGAGCACCGCTGCAGCCCCCACTTCTGTCTGCCCCCTCTGCTCCACCCTGTTGGCCTTGTATTTGTGGAAGTGAGCCTGGTGCTGGGTATTGTCTGAAGGACTTAGCAGAGTTTCCTGTGTTGTTGGATGGGGGAAGGGAAGCTGGAGAGAACCAAGGTCCGAGGTCAGCTCTGAGGGCAAACTGGGGACAGGGACGGATGGCGGTGGTCCTGTGCCTAAGAGTTGGCCGTGCCTTCTCTCTTCTCTTCTCTCCTACCCTGCGGCAAGATGAGGTGGGAGGTGGGGGAGAAGCAGATGGATTGTGGGAGCTGTGGGCTTGCCTTACTTGGGGAGTAGGACTCCCCAGGCCTGGAAGGGAGAAGGCTGGCAGGCTTGGCAAGGAAGGGTGCAGCCGGGCAGGGCAGGCACAGACGTGTTCCCATTTCCCCACTGGATCTATCCACCTTGGAACTGCTTAGACCCAGCCAGAGTCTGTGGGGTACTTGTAGGGCAACAGAGGAGCTCGTTCTTTGAATTCAGACATGCTTTACCACCAACAGGTATGAGGATACCTGTCTCTAGGACAGGTATGAGGATAGTTGAGTCAACCTCAAAGGGTCGATGGGAGAAAGTAAATGTGGGGCCTTTGCTCAGGGTGCCCTAGCCCCCACCCATCCCAGCTGCCTCAGTGCCATCTCCTGTTCTGTGGGAGTCCTGTCTCCCATCTGCCATTCTCAACCTCTTTTGTGGTTCATCTCTAGCAGCAGTAACCCCTTCTTCCCTCCAGTCCCCGCCTCAGCCCTCCTTCTCCCCCCTGACTGTTTAATTTCACTTCACACCCGGACCCCCTCTCTCTTCATGTCCTGCTTGAAGGAAAAGGGTGGTGGGAGGAGAGGGAATGGGGTGTGGTAATGGCTGAGAAGCCTGGGAGAGTGGGGGAGAGTATCTGAGGACTGTGTGGCTAGGGGGACATGGGTATTTGCATGTGGATGTGTCCCCTCCTGTACCACCCAGCCCTCCCTTCACCCTCTCTACCCACCCTCCCAGCCTGCAATGTGACTATCCACAACCGCTGTAAAGACACCCTCGCCAACTGTACCAAGGTCAAGCAGAAGGTGAGACGGCAGGGAGGGCAGAGGGCTGGGGGAGAGGGTAGTAAGTGTATGGTACCCTCATGCCTTCTCATTCCCTACCCTGTTTTCCTCGACCTCCCTCCTCACCACAGGGCAACCCAGAACCTCGACCCTGGCCTCGGGTCCCTGAGTGGGCCAGGCCTATTACTCTAGACATAGCCCCACAGCATTGGAGTTATGTCAGCCACCCCAATGCCCTTGACCACAGTGCCAGCTTTCTCCTGAGGGGGCCAGCCGCCCAGCTCCTGCCCCATGCCTGGGGGGTGATCCTTGGGTGACAGCTATTCTTGGTGTCTCTTTCTCACTCTGTCTCACAGCAACAGAAAGCCACTCTGCTGAAGAACAACTCTGCCTTGCAGTCTGTTTCTCTTCGCAGTAAGAGTGAGTAGTGGGGAGCAGGGGAACCCCCTTAAGCTTGGACCCCAGGCTGCTCAGCCCACAGGCTCTGCTGCCCCCCTGAGGTCATTCCCAGCCATAGCACCTTCTGTGGAAGCAGCTGGCAGGGGCAGAAGGAATGGTCCAAATTGTTGGGCATGGGACAAAACTGGAGAGACCCAATGGTGATGAAGATGGGCTAGGATGTTTGGTCATCCTGTATGATTATTGTCAATTGTGCACAGGTTAACACAACACCTGTCAAGGGTTAGTTCTGACAGATTTGGTGTAATAGAAAGAACGTGGAGCTCAGGCAGGAAAAGCAGAGCCTGTGTCCCTGCTCAGCATTGGCTGGGTAACCCTGGGCAGGTCTTTTTGTCTTTCTGAGCTTCAGTAAGCTCATAGGCTATTTTGGGGAGGAAATAATATAACCCTTTGTAAATACTGGGGAATTGAACAAATGGGCATTGGCATTATCGTTGTCATCGTGACCATCTCTCTTCTGCAAGAGAGAGGGCAGGAGAGAATACTTCCTGTCCAGTGAGGAGGAGCCTGAGAGCCCTGAATCTTGGAAGGCACCAGAGTCTGATATGTGCCTGCTTGGCATCTCTCCTCAACAGCAACCATCCGGGAACGGCCTACCTCTGCTATCTACCCCTCCGACAGTTTCCGGCAGTCCCTCCTTGGCTCCCGCCGTGGCCGCTCGTCCTTGTCTTTAGCCAAGAGTGTATCCACTACCAACATTGCTGGGTGAGCCTCTATTTGGGGAAAGAAAGTCCAGGCAGCAGGAATGTTGAGCCCCAGAAAGCTGAGAGGGCCTTCTCTGGCCCTGCGTTCAGAATCGTTAGACAGAGAACCAAGTATGATAGGTGGTGCATGCCTGTAATCCAAGCAACTCGGGAGATTGAGGCAGGAGGATTGCACATTTGAAGCCAGCCTGGGCAATTTAGCAAGACCCAGCATCAAAATAAAAACCAAAAGGTGCTGGGGATCTAAGTCAAAAGTAGAACACCCCTGGGTTCAATCCCCCATACTGCCAAAAAATAATAATAATTACAGGCAGAGGAGGTAGAGAAGTAAGGAGAACTCGGGGCAACTGCCTCTCAGATCCCAGCCTTGGTTCCCCACCGGGGAAGGGGTCTTGCCCGAGTGGGGGTGATACACCAGCCTCCACTCCCTTCAGACATTTCAATGATGAGTCTCCCCTGGGACTGCGCCGGATGCTCTCACAGTCCACAGACTCCCTCAACATGCGGAACCGAACTGTATCTGTGGAATCACTTATCGATGAGGGTGAGTGTGCCCAGGGCCTGGAGGAGACCTGGGCAAGATAAAGAGGGGATAGGGACAAGTGGCTGGCGGAAGCAGTCTGGGAAGGATCTAGAGAAGGGCCCAGTACCCAGTAAAGAGAATTTGGCTGAGTTGCTTCCCCCGTGGGTATCTAGGTGCAGAGGTGATCTACAATGAGCTGATGGGTGACTTTGAAATGGATGAAAAGGACTTTGCCGCGGATTCCTGGAGCCTTGCTGTGGATGGCAGCTTCCTGCAGCAGCACAAAAAGGAGGTGATGAAACAGCAGGACGTCATTTATGGTGAGCCAGGCCCACACTCCACTTCCTCTTCCTTCTCAAGGTCCTGTTTATCTGTGTCCTACTTCCTGCCAGCTCCCACCTCTTGAGAAGCTTTGCCTCCTCACCCTATGGGCCTCTGTGACCCTGCCTGGTATCGCGTTTCCGCCTGAGCCCTGCCTCTTGGTTCTGTTGGGTGAGACAACAGTCTCACTCTGTGCCTCTTCCATGCCTAATACTGGGGACTATAGAAAACCTAGATATACAGAGGACATATGATTTTTTTTTTTTTTTTTTTTTTTTTAAGAAAGAGGGGCAGGGCTTGGGGATTTAGCTCAGTGGCAGAGCACTTGCCTAGCACATGCAAGGCCCTGAGTTTGGTCCTCAGACCTGAAAAACAAACAAATAAACAAACAAACAAACAAAAAAAAGAAAGAAAGAGGGGACAGTGAGAGAGAGAGAGAGAGAATCAATTTTTATTTTAGTTTTTCACATGCTCTAAGACTTCATTGTGTACATGGTGCTGGGCTTTGAACCTGTGTACTTGTGCATCCAGGCAAGCGCCTTAACCACTGAGCGACCACTACAGCCCAGACAAATAACTCTTGCTTCCAAATAGTTTATCATTTGTGGTGATATGGCAGAAAGATAAAAAAGAATTAGATAATTGTCTAAGCTGGGTGGAGTGGTGATGTATGCCTATAATCCCAGTGACTTGAGAGGCTGAAGCAGGAGGATCACAAGTTCAAGGCCAGCCTTGGCCATTTAGCAAGACTTTGTCTCATAATAAATAAAAAGCGGGGCTGGAGCAGTGGCTCAGCGGTTACGGCATTTGCCGGGCATGTGTGGGTACAAGTTCAAACCCTGGCACCATATACACAACAAAGTCTCTGAGCGCCAAAAGCCACATGAAAAAGTAAATAAAATTGATTCTATCTGTCTCTCTTGTCCCTCTCTCTTAAAAACAACAACAACAAAAAAAAACTAAATAAAATTGATTCTCTCATTCACTGTCCATGTCTCTTTAAAAAAATAAAAAAATAAAAAATTAATAAATAAAAAGGCTGGGGTTTTAACTTACTGGGTTCAATCCTCAGTACCAAAAAACAAAATATTATCTAAGATCACAATAATGCATAGGTTAACCTGGAAAGGACCACCCTAGGGCCCTACAAACCATGGCCACATCTGAGCCAGAAAGCTAACTGTCCCATTGTCCCCACAGAGCTAATCCAGACGGAGCTGCACCACGTGAGGACACTGAAGATCATGACCCGACTCTTCCGCACAGGGATGCTGGAAGAGCTACAGTTGGAGCCAGGAATGGTCCAGGGCTTGTTCCCCTGTGTGGATGACCTCAGTGACATCCATACACGCTTCCTCAGCCAGCTGTTAGAACGCCGACGTCAGGCTTTGTGCCCTGGCAGCACCCGGAACTTTGTCATCCATCGCTTGGGTGACCTGCTCATTAGCCAGGTGGGAAAAGAGCACCTGGGTAATGCTCTCGGAAGGAGGTGTGACTGCAGGGAGTGCTTCTTGCCTCCAGCAGAACTTTAGGGGCTGGGGGGCTGGGGTTATGGCTCAGCAGTTAGAGCGCTTGCCTGGGAAGTGTGAGGACCCGGGTTCAAACCCCAGCCCCACGCACACAACTAAGTGTTGGAGAAACAAAGGCCATGTGAGAAACTAAATAAAGTTGTTTCTCTCTTTCTCTGTGTCTCTCACTGTCCCTCTCTTTTTAAAAAAAACAGAAAGAAAGAAAAAGAAAGAAAATTGATTCTCTCTCCTGCTCTCCTCTCTCCCTCTCTCTTTATTTATTTATTTTAAAGAGAGAACGATAGAATCAATTTTTATTTATTATTTTTCCATCTGGCCTTTGTTGCTCCAGCATTTAGTTGTATACATGGTGCTGGGGTTTTAACTCGGGTCCTTGCACATGTCAGGCAAGCTGTGTAACCACTGAGCCACCGCTCCAGCCCCTCTTCCTCTCTTTAAATAAATAAAATTGATAATTTCTTTCTCCTCACTCTTTTTTTTTTAAGAGAGAGGGATAATGAGAGAGAGGAAGAAACTATTTTTACTTTTTTTTCATGCGGTCTTCGTTGCTCCAAGATTTTGTGTATTTGGTGCTGGGGTTTGAACTCATGTACTCGCGCATGCCGGGCAAGCGCTGTAACCACCAGAAAAAAAACTCTAGGGGCTGGAGGGGAGCTGCGGGGAGAGAGCTGAAGGGGAAGGAAGCCATGCTATTGGGCAGGAGGCTGGAGGTGAGTGCTGGGAATAAGGAATGGTCTTGAGTAAATGCTGGCCTCGCCTCTCTCCCCTGATTTCTAGTTCTCAGGTCCCAGCGCAGAGCAGATGCGGAAGACCTACTCGGAATTCTGCAGCCGCCACACCAAGGCCTTAAAGCTCTATAAGGAGCTGTATGCCCGAGATAAACGCTTCCAGCAGTTCATCCGGGTGAGCAAGCCTCCCTAGGACCCATGCTCAGAGCTGCGCCTCGTGGTTTGAACCCAGCCTCGACCCTCGTGGGGGTAACATGCGTGAGCGGTACCCACAGGAGGTTGGCCACTCACATCCTGGATCGTATCAGTGGCCACCCCTCATGGTGGCAGAGTGCTTCGTGCTAGCTCCCCGTTGTACTTCTCACTACCTGATCGGGTTGGACCTCACTGCAGAGGGATGGTGTTGGTATCCCCATGTTCCTGACACTGTCACCTAGCATGAAGGAGATGGCCAAGGCCGCGCCAGAGCGCAGGCTCCAAGCCTTTCTGTGGCTCTGAGTCCTGCCTCTTCTCTTCTAGAAAGTGACCCGCTCGGCTGTGCTGAAGCGGCATGGGGTCCAGGAGTGCATCCTTTTGGTGACTCAGCGCATCACCAAGTACCCAGTGCTCATCAACCGGATCCTGCAGCATTCCCACGGTGAGCAGGAGGACTCAGGGAGGGTGTGGGCGGAGCGGGCTGCCTGTGCAGAGAAAAGGTTCATGATGTTCCTCCGAAGGGGTCCAGTCAGGGGGTGCAGACCCTGGGCAGCCTGGAAAGGTGGAATCCAGGCTGGAGGGGAGCCACCTGCGCCATGCCCTGTGCCCACCCAGGTGCTGAGGAGGAACGCAAGGACCTGACAACGGCACTGGGGCTGGTGAAGGAGCTGCTGTCCAACGTGGACCAGGACGTGCACGAGCTGGAGAAAGGGGCCCGCCTGCAGGACATCTACAACCGCATGGACCCCCGGGCTCAGGCCCCAGTGCCTGGCAAGGGGCCCTTTGGCCGAGAGGAACTTCTGCGGCGAAAGCTCATCCACGATGGCTGCCTGCTCTGGAAGACAGCTGCAGGACGCTTCAAAGGTCAGCAGGAGTCCAGCGTCAGAGGGTGGGACGTTTATCTGCCCTTAGGCCCTCTCTTTGGGTAGCCCCATACCAGGGGTGATGTCATAGCAAATTCTCTCTTGTGCATTGAACATCACAGACCAGACAGGGACTTGTCAGTATGAATTCAATTCTGTGGCCTTTGCATGGCCAGAGACTCGGCAGTTTCAGGGTTTTTTTTTTTTGTTGTTTTTTTGTTTTGTGCGTGTTTCTGTGTGCTCACGCTACTGGGGTTTGAACCCAGCATTCAAACTAGGCAAGTGCCCTACCACTAGACCACTAAGTTACATCCCTGACCCAAGAGCTCTACCAGTTTTGGTGAAAGAAATATAAAAACTCTCAGACCAGAGGACCAGGTCAGGCAGTTGATTATACCCCTGCTGGAATCCCAGCCGCTGGAGCTTGGGAACACAACCAGGGCAGGGCAGAGGAGAAGGGGCCGTGTTGGAAGCCAAGGTACTCCTTCCAGAATCTGTCTGCATCTGCAAAGTCTTTCCTACTTTGATCAGCTGTGGGAGTGAGGAGTGGGGGATGAACGCAAACTCTGCAGCCTGAGGCTGGAGCCTGCCTGAGCTTCACTCATGAAACCCCTACTCCCTGGGCCTGGATATTTGTTAGTGTTCACCAGCTTTTTCTCCTCCATCCCTTTCTCTCCTTCCCATCCCTCCCACGCAGCAGCTAAGAATATAAAGCATGGGGGATTAAAAATAGCAAGGCTGGAGAGCTCTATTTCTGAAGCATTTAGCAAAAGCCCGCCCCTCCTGTGTGCCCACAGTTTAATAAGATCCCCAAAGGCAAAGGGTGAGCGTGTGTTTTCTTGACTGTGACTTCCAAGTTTTATAAAATTGACCTTTGTTTCCTCCCTCTGTCTTGGAGCGCAGGTCCCCTGAGGATCTGAGAGCCTGGAGGGTTGGGCAGAGAAGGAAAATGAAGCAGACGTGCTGCAGTTGAAGGAGATGAAGGAGATGGATGAGTGAGGGCTGGTCTTTCAGTCCTTTAGGGGAAAGAAACTAACTTTCTTCCTCCCTACCCAGCACGAAGTGGGAAGTGGGAATATGTCAGCATAGGGGAAATTTAGGTCAGATATCTAAAAAGATCTTAACACAAGTTAGATGTTAGATTTAAAGTCTGAAAAAAAGAATCACAGCCCCTCTTGTTCTGGGAATCCTATGACTCAGAACCAAACATCTTGGACCTGCTGGGTCTCTGTGACTCGAGAGGCTGAGGCAGGCAGCGAGATTGCAGCTTCGAGGGCAGCCTCAGCAACTTAGCCAGACTCTATCTCAAAATCAAAAAAATTTTAAAATGGACCAGGGGATATATAGTTCAGTGTTGGAGAACCTTCCGTCCAATTCCCGGCACCAAAAAAAGAAAAAAGAAATCTTAGGCCTGGTTGGAGTTGGCCGCACACGCCTGCAGTCTCAATTACTAGGGAGGCTGAAGCAGGAGGATAACTTGAGTCCAGGACTTTGAGACCAGCCTAGGCAACATAGCAATGACACTCTTGGGGGAGGACGGGGAGGGACAAAACCAAAAAAAATTTGGACCCTTTCACCCAGGAAAACACATGTGTTCTGTTAATATGTAAGGCTGTCTTTGCAACTTCAAAGGGTATATAGAGCCTGGAAGCAGTGGATGATACCCTGGGGGCCTGGGTATCATCACCCTGGCCTAGACTCTTGGCTAGGAAACCTGAATCAGCTGGGCACCGAGTCTTTTCCAAAGGCACTGTGTTGTCCGTATGGTCTCTGCTGGCCCAGGAACAACTTTGATCTGGTAGCATATCTTTCTTTGCATCTCCATCTCTGCACTCCAAGAATGGGAGAGTAAGGCTGGAGCGGTGGCTCAGTGGTTGGAGTGCTTGCCTGGCATGGGTGAGGACCCAGGTTCAAACCCCAGCACCACATGCACAACTAAGTGTCGGAGAAACAAAGTCTGATGAAAAATAAAATTCATTCTCTCTCTCTCTCTCTCCCCTAAAAAAAAAAAGAAGGTAGGGTAAGCAACCAGAGGGAAGAGGGAGCTGGAAGTAGTTCTGGCTGATGGCAGAGGTCCACTCCCTGGGAAAGAGGGGAACCCCTGCTTAGACTTCAGTGCTGACCATTCTCCTACCTTTGTCCCCCGGCCAGATGTGCTGATGCTGCTAATGACAGATGTCCTGGTGTTTCTGCAGGAGAAGGACCAGAAGTACATCTTTCCTGTCCTGGTGAGACCTTCATTCTTCAGATAAAAGGTTCAGGCCTTGCTTGCTTTCTTCCCCAAACCCAAAAGAGCCCTGGAGTCCTCCAGAGTCCAACGCCTATTGTAGCTATTCCGATAAAGTCATTAAAATTGACAATAGCTGCCAGGCACTGGTGATCCCAGCACTGTGGGAGGCTGAGGCAGGAGGATTGCAAGTTCAAAGCCAGCCTCGGTAACTTAGCAAGATCCTAAGCAACTTAGCAAAATAAAAAAAGAAGAAGAAGAAGAAGAAAGAAAGAAAAGAATAGAAAGGATGTACTTCAATGGTTCAGCACCCTGCTCAATCCCTGGTACCAAAAAAATGAGAACAGCTAACAGATACTGGTACTGTGTACAGGCGTTTTTACATTTGTGAGGAAGGCATAAAAGCCTTATCGCCTCATTATTTTATAGATGATGAGAGTAAACCTTAAAGTTAAATAATTTGTCAACGGTCACATGAATTTTTTTTTTTTTAAGAGAGAAGGACAGTGACCGAGAGAGAGAGAGAGAGAGAGAGAGAATCAATTTTTATTGAGTTTTTTACATGGCCTTCGTTGCTCAGATACTTAGTTGTATACATGGGTTGCTGGGGTTTGAACCCGTGTACTTGCGCATGCTGGGCAAGCGCTGTAACCGCTGAGCCACCGCTCCAGCCCCATGAATTTTTTTTTTTAAAGAAGTTGTTTTTTGAGTGAGGAACAGTGAGAGAGAGAGAGAATCAATTTTACATAGTTTTTCGTGTGGCTTTTGTTGCTCCAACACTTTGTTGTGTACGTAGTGCTGGGGTTCGAACCCGCATCCTTGCACATGCCGGGCAAGCACAGTAACCGCTGAGCCACCGCTCCAGCCCCGAGGCTCATGTGTGTTTCCAGGTCCTGTCCAGCTGGTACTGAAGCCTGGGCTCTTTGTATTATGGGGTATCTTCTCTAATCCTTAGGGCGCTCCTAGATTAAAGACTGAGATTTCTACGTTAGCATTCCTAGGTTCAATCCTTCCTTTCCCCTGACTGGCAGGACAAGCCGTCGGTGGTGTCACTGCAGAATCTGATTGTACGGGACATTGCCAACCAGGAGAAAGGAATGTTCTTGATCAGTGCGGCCCCACCTGAGATGTACGAAGTGCACACAGCATCGCGAGAAGACCGCAGCACCTGGATCCGCGTCATTCAGCAGACTGTGCGCGTGTGAGTGTGCTTTGCTACCTGTGTGTGCATGTGTCCTTAATACCCGAAGGTCTCAGGCCATGGTGCTCCCGGGAAACAGAACCAGCATGCAGAGGCGGAGGCAGCGACAAGATGAGGCAAGACAGGAGAGGTTGTCTCTGTTCCCTATGACCCATGAGGTCATATTTCATATGCTGACAAGCCCAGCTACCCTTCAAACGCAGCATGAGCTGACGAAAGCAAAGAAGTGCTCAGAGCTGTCACTTGGTGGCAGATCTGCCAGCCACCGGGAGAGTTCCACCTGTATGAACAATCTTGGTTTACTTATGACCCAGCTATCCCACTCCTGGGTATTTTCCCAAGAGAGTTAGAAACAGCATACTCTAGAGATACAGCTTCATCAATGTTTATAGCAGCTCAATTTACTATAGCTAAATTATGGCACCAACCCAGATGCCCCTCACTTGATGAGTGGATCCAAAAGCTTTGGAACGTATATACAATGGAATACTACTCGGCCATTAGAGAAGACGATATTATGGCTTTTGATATCAAATGGATGGAGATGGAAAAAATTAATGCTAAGTGAAGTATCCCAATCTCACACTCAAGGGCTGAATGTTTTCTCTCGTCTGTGGAAGCTAGAATACAACCGAAACAGTGTGTTAGATGGCTAAGCTAATAATAACCTCAACATGTATGAATTCTTACACAAACAGGGAGATCATTGCCTAGGACACCTGGAGATGTAGGGAGGGGGAGGGAATAGGAAGGATATCTTCGAGACTGGAGGGAGAGAGTATGGGGGAATCAACTCAGAAGGAGATCTCCGACCTCCATGAGAAATCTATTTAACACAGGGGTTCAATTGGGGTAAACATAGAACCATGGGGAACCCAAGGGGGGCAACCATGACATGACGTCAGCCTTGGCTAACTATTTGAATATACATTGGTTCTTGATATTTTGATAATGATTCCCCCTCAATTATAAGTCCATTTTCAATTAATAAAAAAATGTATATGTTTATATACATACACATGCACATATACATATATGTGTACATATACATATACATATATGTATATATATAAGCTAACAGTGACAATAAAACAAAAAAATCTTGGTTTAGGGGTTGGAGTGGTGGCTCAGCGGTTGCGGTGCTTGCCTGGCATGTTCAACTACACAGGTTCAAACCCAGCACCTTGTACACAATGAAGTCTAGGTGTAATGGAGGCCACATGAAAAACTAAAAAATTGATTTTCTCTCTGTCTCTCCCTCTCACTGTTCCTCTTTCTTTAAAAAAAAAAAACAAAACAGTCTTGGTTTAGAGGCAAAGGGCCTGTTTTTCTAAAAAGGAATGCAGTGGAGGCCAATGAGAGCATTGATAGCAGAGAGGTGATGGGGAAGTCTTATCAACAGACTCAAAATAAGAGTGGCAAGAAGAAAATCTTTAGGTGTACATTAGATGTGAGGCAGTCAACTGTGTGTTTAATTGTGATGAGAAAGGAGGTCAAAGGACAAGGGAAATGCTGAATATGAGTTTTTAATCCAGGCACATACTTACCTACAATCTCAGCAACTCCGGAGGCTAAGCCAGGAGGATCACAAGTTTGAGTCCAGCCTCGGCGACTTAGCAAAGACCCCATCTGAAAAGAAAAAAGTAAAAAGGGCTGGGGATGTAGCTTAGTGGTAGAGCAGCCCTGGGTTCAATCTAATATCACCAAAAGAGGGATGGGGGGGGGGAGAGAAAAATTACAAAAAAAGAACTCTAATTAGGTCTTTTGTTTTTTCACATGCTAGAACCTGACCTATGCCCTTAGACAGAATTTTTATAATCTTTATAATCCTTTAAACACAGATAATCAGTGAAAAGAAAAGGAGAGATCGAGAATGAAGTCAGGGCATGAGCTGAGGAATCTTACTAGAAAGGGGAATATGGAACATGGGGATGAAGTTTCATTCCTAGTGTAACCTAGAGTCTTCCTACAACCCTATCCAACCTGTTACCCCTTCAGGTGCCCATCCAGAGAGGACTTCCCCCTGATTGAGACTGAGAATGAAGCTTACCTGCGGCGGATCAAGAGTAAGTCCATTACAGGGAGCTCGTTACGTGATTTGTGACATATCCACACAGTGGAATACTATGCAACTATTAAAAAGATGAGGTGTCTCCATGAAGACAGACATACATATAACTGAAATAAATTAAGTGAAGAAAGCAAAATTTAAAACAATGTAAAGTGTATGTAGTTTGTATAAAATTAAAGCAAGTAGCTGGGCATGGTGGCATGCACCTATAATTCCAGTGACTGGGGAGTCTGAGAAAGGAGGATTGCAAGTTCAGGGCCAGTCTCAGAAATTTAGGGAGACTCTAAGCAACTTAGTGAGACTCTGTCTTAAAATAAAAAAAAATAATAAAAGATTGAGTTGTTTCTCAGTGGTTAGCGCCACTGGGTTCACTCCCCAGAAAGAAAAAATAAAAAAGGGCTGGGAATGTAGCTCAGTGTTAAAGTGCCCCTGGGTTTAATCCCCAGTACCGTCCCCCACACAAGAAAATGTAGATATATATATTTACGTATGTATTTTGTGTGTGTATGTATCTAATATTGCTAAAAAAGGTATTACTATGGTTGCCTGTGGGAGAGGGAATTAGGAAGACCAGGTTTGGGCAAATAACTTATTTTTTTCTTATAGAGTCTTATTGGTTAAGATATTTATGACAACTGCTGTACAAAAATACTAATAGAAGTCAGTTGCTTTAAAAAATAGACTACTTGGGGGCTGGAGCGGTGGCTCAGTGGTTCTGGTGCTTGCCTGGCACGCACAAGTACACGAGCTCAAACCCCAGCACCACATACAGAACTAAGTCTCGGAGCAACAAAGACCAAATGAAAAAAGAAAAAATAAAATTATTTCTCTCTTTAAAAAAAAAAACGAGACTAGGGGCTGGAGCAGTTGGATTCCCCCCCCCCCTCTTAAAAACAAAATAAAACAAACTAATCCTTGGCTGGACGCAGTGTCACATGCCTGTAATCCCACCAACTTGGGAAACTGAGGCAGGAGGCTTGCAAATTCCAGGCCAGCCCCGGCAACTTAGTGAAACCCTGTCTCAGAATAAAAAGGGGTAGGGATATGATTCAGTGGTAAAATGCCTTGGGTTTAATCCCCAATACCCCCAAAATAAAAATTTAAAAAAAATGTAGATTATTCCTATTTAAGAGTCCAAAGTAGGAGCTGGAGTGGTGGCTCAGTGGTTGAGCACTTGCCAGGCATGCAGGAGGACCCAGGTTCAAACCCCAGCTCCATGTACACAACTATGTGTCAGAGAAACAAAGGCCAGATGAAAAAAATGAATAAAACTGATTCTCTCTCCCTCTCCCTCTGTTAAAGAAGTAAGCATAGAATGTTGTTGCAGATTGGCCCTCTTCCACATCCACTTCCATCTGTTTGTCCAAAGTGGTTATTTCAGCTCCACTCTCCCATCTACATCCCTGCTAGCAGGGAGGGATACAGGGATGAGTTTATACCCATTTCTTTTCTTTTCTTTTTAAAGATAGAGGGACAGACAGAGAGAGAAGACAGACAGAGAGAATCAATTTTTATTGAGTTTTTCACATGGCTTTTGTTGCTCTGACACTTAGTTGTGTACGTGGTTGCTGGGGTTTGAACCCATGTACTTGGCATGCCAGGCAAGCACCGTAACCACTGAGCCACCGCTCCAGCCCCAAGCCTCAGCAATGTAGGGAGACTCTGAACAACTTAGCGAGACCCTGTCTCAAATTTAAAAAAGGGCTGGGGGTGTGGCTCAGAGGTAGAGCACCCCTGGTTTCAATCCCTAGTACCGAAACAAAAAAAACAGAAGCGTGGCGGGCGAGCGGGCCTTCATGCCCTCTTGTGTTCCTTGCGTGCAGTGGAACTGCAGCAGAAGGACCGGGCGCTGGTGGAGCTGCTGCAAGAGAAGGTCGGGCTGTTTGCGGAGATGACCCACTTCCAGGCAGAAGAAGATGGTGGCGGTGGAATGCCCCTGCCCACCCTGCCCAGGGGCCTTTTCCGATCTGAGTCCCTCGAGTCCCCTCGTGGCGAGCGGCTGCTCCAGGATGCCATCCGTGAGGGTGAGGGAGCTCTTAGGATGGAGTCCAGGCACGCACACGCTCATGGCATGTGGAATCGTGGGTAGATCAGGGTACACACAAGCCAGCCGGTGTCTACCCCATAAATACCCCTGAGTGCCCGTCCTGTGCTGGTTCCTGGGAAAGGCAGGGTAGGGGCGTGCTCCTTGGGTTGACACCTCTCGCACTGCCTGTACTTGTGCTCCTCCCGGCCATCTCTGATGACCTTTGCCTCTGGTGTGATTGTGTGAGTTACACCCCGCTGCCTTGTAGGGGACCTGCCCCAGATGACTGACGTTCTGTGTGTGCTGGGTGAATGCTGTGTCCCACAGGGTCCTTACCTACTGCTCTTTCCCCTCAGTGGAGGGCTTGAAAGACCTGCTGGTGGGGCCTGGAGTGGAGCTGCTCTTGACACCCCGAGAATCAGCCCTGCCCTTGGAACCAGACAGCGGTGGTAACACAAGTCCTGGGATCACTGCCAGTGAGTGCCTGGGCAGGTGGGAGGAGTTAGAAGGGGGGCAGTGCCAGGGATGGAGTGGGGTCAGGACCTTGGGAAGGCAAATTCAACCTGTGCTTTCCTCTTCTCAACAGATGGTGAGGCCAGGACCTTCAATGGCTCCATTGAACTCTGCAGGGCTGACTCAGACTCCAGCCAGAAGGTGAGTCATTGGCGAGAGGTTGGGAAGGGGACAGCCGGGCCTGTGGGTCCTGTCACAGAGCCATCAGGAGCAGTCACCAGGGACTTGTGGGTCTGCTGACTCCCCTCCCTTGTGCATTTCTGCAGGATCGAAATGGAAATCAGCTGAGATCCCCGCAAGAGGTGAGGTGGGAAGCTGATGGGGTAGGAGACTGAAGGGAGGGTATTCTCGAAATTGCAGCGCGATTTGGAGTGGTGTCGGAGTGTCTCTCCAGATCCTGTCGTGCCCACACCCACACTTGTTCAGATTCTGGGCAGTTCTCTGGTCCTGAAGCTTGGGCCCTGTTCCCACTCTCTCCTCTGTCCTCAGGAGGCGTTCCAGCGGCTGGTCAATCTCTACGGACTTCTGCACGGCCTGCAGGTCAGTGGGGAAGGAGGGGAGGACCCAGGTCAAAGATGCCCATTCAGGTGGGGCGTAGGTGTCCTAAGAGGCCTGGAGGTTGAGGCCTGGAGGTTGAGAGCAAGGGGTAGAAGGAACCAGGGTGTCCTCCACCCTCTGTCCCTGTCCTACCCCCAGGCGGCTGTGGCCCAGCAGGATACTTTGATGGAAGCTCGGTTCCCTGAGGGCCCGGAGCGACGGGAGAAGCTGTCCCGAGCCAACTCTCGGGATGGGGAGGCTGGCAGGGCTGGGGCTGCCCCTGTGGCTTCTGAAAAGCAGGCCACAGAGCTGGCCCTGCTGCAGCGGCAACACGCCCTGCTTCAAGAGGAGCTGCGGCGCTGCAGACGGCTGGGTGAGGAACGGGCAACTGAGGCTGGCAGCCTGGAAGCCCGGCTCCGAGAGAGTGAGCAGGCCCGGGCCCTGCTGGAGCGGGAGGCGGAAGAGGCTCGCAGGCAGCTGGCCGCCTTGGGACAGACGGAGCCACCCCCAGCTGAGGCCCCCTGGGCCCGCAGGCCTCTGGATCCTCGGAGGCGCAGCCTCCCGGCAGGCGATGCCCTATACTTGAGCTTCACCCCTCCACAGGTACGGCAACTTGGACTAGTGAACTGACCCTGGGGTGGACATAACGCCTGCAGAAATGAAATTAGGCAACAGACTTGAATATTAAGATTTTGATTGGAACTGGGTGCACAGGGTGGGCACACGCCTGTAATCCCAGGGACTCCGAAGGCTGAGGCAGGAGGATCTCAAGTTGGAGGCCAGCTTCATCAACTTAGCAAGAACCCGTTTCAAAATTTAAAAAAGGGCCGGGGATGTAGCTCAGTGATAGTGCCTCTGGGTTCAATCCCTAGTACCATATTAAAAAAAAAAAAAATTGGTTGGAAAAGAAGTTTCAACAGGTCTAGGGATGAGTATTGAAGGAAACAACCTTAATAATCACATGAAATCAGTTGGTGGGAGATCTATGAAAGGGGAGTCATTGGTAACAAGGGAGAGAGTTTTGGGGTCCAGCAGGACACCCTGCCCCCAGGTAAGCGGAGCATGAAGTCTTCACACTGCTCAACCTTTGGCCCACTGGGGTTTTGTTTTTGTTTAAGAGAGGAGAAAGAAAGAGAGAGTCGGTTTTATTTATTTTCTCATCTGGCCTTTGCTTCACTGACTCTTCGTTGTGTATGTGGTGCTGGGGTTTGAACCCGTGTCCTCACGCAGGCCAGGCAAGTGCTCTACCGCTGAGCCACCGCCCCAGCCCTGGCCCACTTTCCTGCCCACTTTCCACAGCCCAGCCGAGGTCACGACCGCCTGGATCTGCCTGTGACTGTTCGCTCTGTCCACCGACCCTTTGAGGACCGCGAGAGGCAGGAGCTGGGTAGCCCAGAAGAGCGGCTGCAAGACAGCAGCGACCCTGACACCGGCAGTGAGGAGGAAGGGAGCAGTCGTCTGTCTCCACCCCACAGTCCACGAGGTGAGACCCTGGTGGGGTCACGGAATAGCTGCAGCCTGGTACTTGAGCCCTTGGGCTGTGACTTCCAAATAGACCCTAACTGACCACTGAGGTCCACAGTAACTCTTGAGAGGGACAGAGGACTTCTCATCTTGAAGAGGAGTGGGTGATGGGTGGTACTCTAGGGAGCAGAGTGTTGGGGGGTTCCCCCCCAATTGGTTGGTGGCTTTTTTTTTTTTAAGAGAGAGAGACAGTGAGAGAGAGAGAAAATCAATTTTATTTAGTGTTTCATGTGACTGTCCTTGCTCTGATACTTCATTGTGTATGTGATGCTGGGGTTCAAACCCGCATCCTCACGCATGCCAGGCAAGCACTGTAACTGCTGAGCCACTGCTCCAGCCCTGGCTTCCAACTTTTTCAAGCAGAAATAGAGTTTTTCTTTTATGTTGTGATTGGGGTCAAACCCTGGACAATTGTTCTACCACTAAGCCACGATCCTAACCCCGAGAAAGAGAGTTTCTTTTCTTTTCTTTTTTTTTTTTTTAAGGACAGTGAGAGAAAGAGAGAGACAGAGACAGAGAGATTTTATTGAGTTTTTCACATGGCCTTCACTGCTCTGACACTTGGTTGTGTACATGGTGCTGGGGTTTGAACCCGTGTACTCGCACATGCTGGGCAAGCACTGTAACCGCCAAGCCACCGCTCCAGCCCAAGAGAGTTTCAAAGTAAAACAATTTTGAAGGCCTCCAAGTTCTAATAAATAGTTGGTTCAAGAACTATAAAATAATCAGCTAGCTCTTATGATTTTCTGTTCTAATCTTTAAATAGTTTGCATTTTATTAATCAGATTGCATCTCTGTGCACTTTGTACACCGAGTCCCTTGCGGGGTGGGTGCTGCTGAGTGGTGACAGATCTTTCCTCCTCACCTTGCCAGGCATCCCTTCGGGGCTTTCAGAGTGCCCCCCGCCCACAGATGGGAGGGCTTTTAAGTGTAGGGGTGCAGCTCTTCATGGGAGACTCAGTTCAGTCACTGGCTTTACCCTGTCCTCTGCAGACTTCACTCGAATGCAGGACATTCCGGAGGAGACGGAGAGCCGTGATGGGGAGCCTGGGGAGCCTGTGGCTTCCGAGAGCTAAGGACGCCTCTCTTCTGTGCTGCACCCCGCTGAAGAACATTACTGAGGGGGGCAAACCTCGGTGACTCCAATCTGCCAATGATGAGGGAACATTTGAAAGAACTGTTGATTGTCCTTGCCAGCTCTCTTGGGATCCTTGGATACCTGGGGCCATTTAGGAAGCGGAGGGAGGGGGATTTAGGCCACAATACCCCCTGGGTGGCATCCAAAAGCTACACCACAGATGCCAATTTTTCATGCCTTCTTCCCTCTACTTTAGGAAAATTTATTTATTTATTGTTTATTAGCTATGGGGGGGGAGGGGAGATGTAAAGGACCAGGGACATGGGAACCAAGCCATAGGGATCAGGGGGCCTTGTCCTTTAACACTACTGGGGTATGTTCAGGCTTAACCATGCAGCTGCGGAGTTCTAGCCCTGACACCTTCCCCAGCAACACACGTCTTTGATAAGAGGCTGCAGCCACAGGACCCTAATACCCCTTTAAAAGGAGGGCTGTGGACAGGGCCATGTCCCTCTCCCCTGCACTCCTCCACCTCTTACTACTGTCCTTCCTTCTCTCCATCCTCCAGGAAAGCCCAGGGAGGCAACCTGGCTTCCTAGAGTTGGTGGCATAGAAGTTAGGGTGACCATAATGGTTTATTGGGGGTGAGGGAGAAAAAAACCCCACAGGGACCAGAATGTTTTACTGTTGTTTTTTTTTCTTTTCCTTTTTTTTTTTGTACCAAAGCCAACTGCACGTGTTTTATACTTTTAAGAGAAGATTGTAGGCAGTTAGAGATCGTAGCCTTCTATTTCCACACCTCTGAACTAGAGGGGTGGGGAGACAGTGACTTCATCTACAGTAATGGGTCTCCTATCTGACCCTCTTCCTCAGACTTTTGGAAAAAGTTCCAGGGTGGGTTGAAATCTATGTGAATCCTGACTTCATCAGCAACCATGACCTGAAACCTCAGCTTGAATTTGGGGGATTTTTCAGTGGACTCCCCCAGTGCCCACCAGCTCCAGCCATTTTTCTGCCAACATTGTTTAAAAAAAAAAAAAAAGAAAAAGAAAAAAGAAAAAGATCAAGCAGGGAAAATTAAAGACCTGAAACCCCATAAGGTGCTGTCTTGTAATATCTGCTAGTTCTGAGGGTGTTGGTAACAGAGCCAGGCAGTGACCCAAACTCCTCCACATGAATCTTGTCCCACCAGAAGGGCCCTCGGCCTTACTGAAGACAGGGAGCAATAACAGATGAAGCTGCTGCAAATCTTTCAGAGTCAACAATTATTCTGAACGTACTGGCTCACGCTTGTCATCTCAGCTACTCAGGAGGCTGAGGCAGGAGGATTCCAAGTTTGAAGCCAGCCTGGGTAGCTGAATGAAACCCTGTCTCAAAATCAAATAAGAAAAAGGGCTAGCTGGACTTGGTGGCTCATGCCTGTAATCCTAGCAGCTCGGGAGGCTGAGGCAAGAGGATCGCAAGTTCAAAGCCAGCCTCAGCAACTTGAGACCCTAAGCAATTTAGCAAGACCCTGTCTCAAAATGTAAAAAGGGCTGGGTATGTGGCTCAGTGGTTAAGCACCCCTGGATTCAATCCCTTAGTACAAACAACAGAAAAAGGGCTAGACATGTAGCTTAGTGGGAGGGTGCTTGCCTAGCATCCTCAAAGCCCTGGTTTCGGTCAGGTACAGGTCGCATAGTCACAAATGAAAGGATAAAAATGAAGTGTCACATGGTGAGGTTCCAGAGCCAGTTGGGGATGCCAATATTAGAAACCTTGTTTTCATCTTATTTGTATGCTGTGCTGAAAAGTTACATCTGCCTCTTGCCTCTTTTGGCACAGTTCCTGTTACCCTGTCCCCAGTGTCACTCATTTCAGATCCAGCCCCCACCCTGCCCTGGTTCATCTCCCCAGTGTCCGCCTTCATAAGAGCTCCTTGCTAGCCCTTTGCCTCTAGTTTCAGTTCTTGTTTTCTCGGCTCATTTCACTTCTTCTTTGTGGTTGATAACCCTCTGCTCGGGCTGTGGGGGTGGCGAGAGCTAGTGTGGCTGCTGGAGCCTGTGGGTGAGATAAGAAGGGGGCTCAGGACCCCACCTAGGAGGCGGTACTTTAATTGCATAGGGGATGGCCCTGGCACAGCCAGCATACTCCACTCAACCTGCATCTGGACCTTACAGAGGGCTTTATCTCGTCCGTTAGGAGGTCAAAAATGGCCTCATTTTATACATGGGGTGCAAAAGGGTAGGCAAGCCAGGGAGGAGCCAGCCCTCCTAGTTCCCGCCCTTGACCCCTTGGCTACTCTGCCTAAAAATATCAGCTTCAGGTATCAAACACTGACCCAGGCCTTGCAGCTGTCTTCGAGTCAGCCAGAAGCAACCAGGACCAGAAAGACTGGTAGTGGTGAGTGGGGATGGTAGACAGCATCCAAAGACCCCCAAAAGGGACCGCGTTCATCCCCACGCCAATGCAGGAGAGGAACGGGGTCACCTGGAGACAGATCTAGAGCACAGGTGTAGAGAGCCCGCAGCTCCCTGGAGAGGAGCATTGCCCTAGTCCCAGCAGTGCCATTCCTGTACCAAACCCTGCTCCTCTGCGGTCCCACAATGTGATGTCAAAGCACTTCTCCCATGTGCTTGTTCCCAACAGCCCTCTCCTCATCTTTCACCATTGTGACCCTTAGCACCTCCATAAATAATACTTTAGAGAACACAAACAATCTTGGTCTCTCCTACTGCAGGTTTTCATTCTTTCTCTCTTTTGTGTGTGTGTGTGTGTGTGTGTGTGTGTGTGTGTGTGTGTGTGTGCTGGGGATTGAATCAAGAGCGCTTTGCCACCTCCGCACCCCTTTTTGTATTTATTTTGAGACAGGGTCTTACTAAGTTTCTTAGAGCCTTGCTAAATTGCCAAGTCTCACTTTGAACTTGTGATCCTCCTGCCTCAGGCTCCTTGGTGGGATTACAGGTGTGCATCACAACAGGCATTTTTTGGCTTGTTGTTTTTAAGACGGAGAATCAATTTTATTTAGTCTTTCATGTGGCTTTCATTGCTCCGACACGTCATCATGTACGAGGTGCTGGGGTTTGAACCTGCGTCCTTGTGCATGTCAGGCAAGCACCGTAAGGGCAGAGCCATTGCTCCAGCTCCACACACCAGGCATCTTTAACTGCAATTTCAAAACTGGCTCTGTGCTCCAGGCAGCCACATCTCTCAACCCTGCCCAGTCATCCTCCACTGTGCCCTTCCTCCCTCTCCCACCCTCTTCCAAAGGCAAATCTATGTGCATTCACTCGTCTCTGACTAGGACCTTTGTAAATTTTGTCAATATTTACCTCCGGGTCCCATAAAGCCAAGATGCCCCCAAAGGAGCCAATATCCGGAGCCTACCAGGCCATCAGAAGAGCTGCTGGAGGTGGGAAGAGGATGCTTAGGTAGGGGAGGATTTTCCATCTTCCTGAATTGGCTGGGAGCTGACCTGGAGTTTTGGAACCAGTTTAAACATTATCAAAAAGAGGAAATGAAACATCAAGAGGCTAATTAAATCTCTCCCATTGCTTATGCTGTGAACTGGGTAGCCTCTCTTCAGCAACTGAATGGTACTGGCCCAGGGAAGGAAGCCTGTGGTCTCCCCTTCAGACGGGGTGCTGCTGTTCTGGACCTTGAGGGGCTGGTGTCCTGGGTTACAATATATGACAGAGCTTGGTCCCAAGGAACATGGAGGGAGCAATGGAAGTGAGAACTCCACCCCCATCTTCCCTTGGATTGCCTCCAAAGTCCTTTCTGACAGCTGTCACTGAAAACAAAAGGGGAGCCCTCTGTCTGTGCTAGAGACCTTCAAGGGCTTACTCCTTGGGTTTTTGTTTTTGTTTTTGGCACCAGGGATTTAACCCAGGAGCACTCAACCACTGAGCCACATCTCCAGTCCTTTTTATATTTTGTTTTAGGACAGGGCCTTGCTAAGTTGCTGAGGCTGGCTTTGAACTTGCAATCCTCCTGCCTCAGCCTCCCAAGTTGCTGGGATTACAGGCATGTGCCACCACGCCTAGCTTACTCCTCAATTCTTTTTGTGAGACTTAAAATCCATGGCATGTAAACCCATTCAAAAAAGACCTTCATGGCACCCCCAACTCCTGTCTCCCAGCTGCTCCCTCCTTTTCTGTTTCCACTTTACATGGGATGTGAGAATAACAGCAAATACTATACTTCAAGTACTGTTGAATCAACGCATTTTACAGATTAGAAAACTAAGGCACAGGGGCTAGAGTGGTGGGTCATGGGTTATGATGCTGGCCTGGAATGCACACGGACGCAGGTTCAAACCCCAGCACCACATGCACAATGAAGTTTGGAGCAATGAAGGCCACGTGAAAAACTAAAATTTACCTCTTTCTCACTGTCCCACTCTCTTTTAAAAAGAAAAAAAACTAAGGCACAGAGCAGTAAAGGTGTCTGAGGTATAGGTGCAAATTCAGGCGCTCCTACAGTAAGTTCATATGGAGCTATGCATTTCAGGGTAGGAAGGAGACTTGCAGCACTTTCTGTGGTTTCCAATTCTCTAGCCCTACCTTTAGCCGCCTCTTCTCCCGACCCCTTTCTGCATCTCATATCTCGCTTTACCCCATCCATGTTTTTGACTTGCTGTTAAAATTGCTTTTCAAATGCTAAATTGAGACACACAGGTACTCCCAATCAGCACCAGTGTTTTACACCAAGGGTGTGGTGAGTGCCAGGGATTCTAGCAAGACACCACATCTGGCATCTCAGGGAGCTGAGAGCAGCTACAGCTTTTGAGGGTGTCTTCTGCTGGTATCAAGTTTATGTGGCACCCCTAAGACGGTAAGAAGAGGTGAGGGTTAGCCAGGGGAAGAGAGTAATTTTTTTTTAAGAGAAAGGGACAGAGGGAGAGAGAGAATCGATTTTATTTAGTTTTTCATGTGGCTTTTGTTGCTCTGAGACTTTGTAGTATACGTGGTACTGGGGTTCGAACCCGTGTCCTTGCGCATGCCAGGCAAGCGCTGTAACCACTGAGCCGCTGTTCCAGCTCAGGGAAAGGGCATTTTTGAGCCTTGATACCAAAAAGAGAAGAGACACCCTATTTAGAGTTGAGGGCAGGGAGGACAGACAGAGGTGGGTACTGACCTCTGATCCACTAGCTTATACCCCTAAGGGGAAATTTTCCTGAAAATTCTTAGAAAAGGTAGAAATGTCCCACACTGACCTGGAGGTGGAACTGGAATAAAAAGATCAAGCAGTTTGTAGGTAATCCAGCAGTTTATTCTCAGTTCCTCCTCTTTCCCACCTTTGTAAGCTGTGTCACACCCAGCCCTTTCCCCGGTACTGGCCTCCCCATTCCACCACACCCAGAGTTGGTGATCAAAGATCAGACTTTCCCTGAGGACGCTGCAGCCTGGCAGAGGGCAGCCCTTGCCTAGGATGTGTGGATCCAGAAAAAGGAGCCTTCCGCTGGCACCCTTCACCGGGGTGTTCCTTTGTCCACGTTCATGAGCATGGTAGAAGGACCACTCTCCTGGGGCATGCTTGCTACCCACCGCCTGCCTACCTCCTTTAGGGCCACCTGTTCCACCCAGCTTGGGCCCTGGGGCCACAGCCTTGACCGCAGATCCCTGAAGGTGTCCGCCAGAGCCTGCCGGGGCTCCCGCCGCAGGAGACAGTACAGCACCGGGTTGAGGCAGCTGTTGCTGTGTGCCAGGCAGGTGGTAACAGGGAAGACGTAGGTATGGATGGTGTAGAAAGTGCTGTTCCAGGGCACCAGGTCAAACTTCACCAGGACACCCCAGAGAGTGACCACATGGTTGGGGAACCAGCAGAGGAAGAAGGAGGCCACCAGGATACGCACAGAGCGGGCCACAACTCTGCGGTCCTGCCGCCACCGTTGCCGCCGCCGCAGGAAGGCCAGCAGCAGCAGGTAGCTGGTGGTGATGATGCCCAGGGGTACCACGAAAGCCAGGACCACCCTCTGCAGCTGGTAGGCCCCCAGCCAGTACCTGCTGGGGAAGCGAAGCAGGCAGAGACGCACCCCCCAGGCCTCACCCTCCGACCCGAAGATAGCCGTGGGCAGCGTCACCAGAGCAGCCGCCACCCACACTGCCAGCGTGGCCACGCGGGCCCAGAAGAGTGAAAGGTGGGTGCCTGGCCCCGCGGCCATGGCCACTACCCAGTATCGGGCCACGCTCAGTGCCGTGATGAGGAAGATGCTGGCGTAGACGTTGAGGACAGTGGCCGTCAGGACCATCTTGCAGAGGGCGCTTCCAAAGGGCCAGTGGAAGTCCAGGGCTGACTCTGCTGCCCAGAAGGGCAGCGTAAGTGCCAGCCCCAAGTCCGCCAGAGCTAGGTTGAAGACGAAGGTGTCGGAAGGTGGGCCAGGGACTCGCCGAGCGCAGTTACCCAGTACCCACAGCACGGCCAAATTTCCCAGCAAGCCGATGGCGCCCACAATCCCATAGGCCAAGGCGACCGTGACCCTGAGCACAAGGAACTGGACAGGCATTGCAGTATCATCAGCACTCAGCGCGCTGCCTCCAGAGGCGTTGACCCAGAAGAGCGTGGGCAGGGGGGCAGAGGTATTGGGTGTGAGCATTGCAGGGCATCGGAGGTTGGTGGTGCTGAACAGAGGAGCCAGCAAGTGCCTGCCACACTGGCAGGGGCCACTTCAGGCTCTCAGCAGGAGGCTCAGCGTGTAAGTGCTTCCCTGGGGCCACTAACTGCCAGGAGTCTCAGCCCACATCCACACCTCCCAGGGAGGGGTGTGAATGGAACAGCCCGCTTGTTCCCTGTTGGGCAAGATCGGTAGTGGGTGGGGCAGGTCAAGGGAGGACATGAACTTGGGGATAAATTGTGAGTGTGAGTGTGTGTGTGTGTGTGTGTGTGTGTGTGTGTGTGTGTGTAGGGCTCCATGCAGAGAGAAACAGGACAGAGGGAATTACTTCACTGTGGAGGGCAACCCCAAGCTTGCATTCCAGGGAGACAGCCAGCAATTCCAGGCATAACAGGAACCAAATCAGGGCCTTGTAGCAGTCATTCTGTCAGTGAGCTATATCCCTAGCTCCTCCTCCTCCTCTCTCTTTTTTTTTTTTTAATTTTGAGACAGATTCTCCCTAAAATGCCTCCTGCCTTCAACTCCTAATCCCAAGTGTGTGCTACTGCCCCTCCTTCCCTCTACTCCCAGCAGTGTGCAGAGGCCCCCTTTGCAGAAGGTGCTCTCTCGGGGCCCAGGGCAAGGGGCTAGGGAGAGAGCACAGAGGCAGGGAATCAGAACAAGTGTCTGACAGAGGAAGGGGTAGAGGATCTCCCCAGTCCCACATCTGCTACTCAATAGCTGTGTGCCTTTGGGTGAGTTATTTTACTTCTCTGAGCCTTAAAGTTTCAGGGGTTAACTTGGAGCAGTGGCGCAGACCTGTGATCCCAGTTACTTGGGAGGCTGAGGCAGGGGGATTGCAAATTCAAGGACAGCCTAAATAACTTAGTAAGACCCTGTCCCAGAAAAATAAAAATGACTGGGGATATAACTCAGCGGTAGAGTGCTTGCCTGGCATGCACTGAGGCCCAGGCTTCAATCCCAGCATCACAAAACAAAACAACACAATTTCAGGGGTTCCCTGGGCATGGTGGTACACACATGTAGTCACAGCTATGTAGGAGGTTGAGGTAGCAAGATCACCTGAGTACAGGAGTTTTGAGACCACCCTAGGCAATAAAGCAAGACCCAGCCTCAAGAAAAAAATAAAAATAAAGAGAAAGAAAATGATTCAGGTGCAGCAGGTATAGCTCAGTAGTAGAGTGCTTGTCTAGCATGTGCAAGGCCCTGGGTTCCATCCTCAGTGGTTGGGGGGGAGGGTCAGACAAAAGTGTCCGTCTCATGATATTGGCGTGATTAAATGAGAGAAAACATTTTGTCCACGCATGAGTGACTTGTTTCAAAGGAGAAGTTTGGGGTGTTTGTGTAGAGGGGGACAGGATACTGAGCACCTATTGTCATCATGCCCAGGGCACACTGCCAACTAAAACACAGGTTGGAATTCATCTCAGCAGTATGTGACCTTGAGGGTAAGCACAGGGAGGGAAAGGATGGGAAGTCACAGGCTTCCTGTCCCCCCAGCCCTCAGCTGGGAACACTAGGCCTGTGAGGACCTGGGTGGACCTGAGCATGTCCTTAGTCCTGTCCTGGCTCTGTATTATTTAGTCTGCTCAGCTTCTGTCACCCCCCCCCCCCCCACTGCCACTTCACCTTTCCCAGTCTGGTCTGTGAAGCTGGAGTTCGACAGTAACCCCACTCTCTCCTGCCTTCCCCAAGCCCTGTTCAGAGCTATGGGCCCTGAGACACGCTCTAGCCACACCTCATCCTCTCTCCTCATGATCTCAGTCCCATGTCTCTGTCCACAGCAGGTGCTGTGAGAGGGTAAAAGAATGTGGAAGGTAGGTAGGTGAAAGAGTGCTTGCTGCTCTTTCAAGGATTCCAATATAGTCAATATTTTTTAAAAGAGAGAATCAGGGGCTGGAGCGGTGGCTCAGTGGTTTCAGCGCTTGCCTGGCAAGCACGAGGACCCAGGTTCAAACCCCAGCACCACGTACACAACTAAGTGTTGGAGCAACTAAGGCCATGTGAAAAACTAAATAAAGTTGTTTCTCTCTTTCTCTGTCTCTCTCACTGTCCCTCTCTTTAAAAAAAAAAAAAAGAGAGAGAGAATCAATTTTATTTAGTTTTCCGTCTGGCCTTCGTTTCTCTGACACTTAGTTGTGTATGTGGTGCTGGGGTTTGAACCTGGATCCGTGCAGCTGAGCCACTGCTCCAAACAGCAAGATAATATTTGATGTTTAGTTCTCTTGGGGTCCTGGGGAACAGAGGAGCTTTTCAGGACAATAAATCATCATGGGACTTTATGACCCCATGTGAGAAACCCAGAGGTAAGAGATGCAGGCTGGATGCCATGAGGTTTGGAGTTTTGAACCAGGGATGAGTGTGAACAGGATGGCAGTCCAGGGTCAAGTGAGTCCCCTGGGCTTCCATCTGGCCTTACAGACTGCTCCTGTGTGACATTGTGCCAGTCACTCTCAGGGCCATGTCTACACTTCTGCCCACCCAGAATCACCTTTACACTCTGGCAGTTAAAAATCCAGGGGCTAGATCTGGAGTGGTGGCTCAGTGACAGAGTGCTTGCCTGGAATGCATAAGGACCCTGGTTCAAACCCCAGCACCACATACACAAGTAGGTGTCGGAAAAACAAAAACCAGATGGAAAACTAAAATAAAATTGATTCTCTTAAAAAAAAAAAAAAATCAGGGGCTGGAGCGGTGGCTCGGTGGTTACGGCACTTGCCTGGCATGCACAAGTGCACATGTTCAAACCCTAGCACCACATACACAAAGAAGTCTCAGAGCAATGAAAGCCACATGAAAAACTAAAATTGAAAAAAAATTGTTTCTCTCTCTCTCTCTCCCCCTTTCTCTCCCTCACTGTCCCTCTCTCTTTAAAAAAAGAAAAAAGTAAGTCTTCAAATGCAAGGGCTGGATGGTGGCTCAGCTGTTACTGTACTTGCCTGGCATGTGCAAGGATGTGGGTTCGAACCACAGTACCACGTACACAGCGAAGCATCAGAGCAACCAAAACCAGATGAAAAACTAAATAAAATTGATTCTCTCTCTCTCTTTAAAATATATTTTTCAATATATTGGATTTATTTGCTATTGGCTTGGAGAAAAGAAGCTGGACCAGAATTTCAGTCTTCTGGTGTCCCTTTAAAATATCTGGACCTCTGATTCCTTCCTCCTTTTTTCCCTTCCTCCCTCGATCTTCCCCTCCCTCCCTCCCTCCCTCCCTTTCTTTTCTTCCTTTTTTTTTTTTTTTAAACTTTATGCATTTCTAAAGACTGTTGCTTGGTCTGAGACCATCAACACTCCCTTGTGGTCATGTATAGAGGTGATGCTACTGGCTGGCCATGTCTAAGAACCTCATTGTCCCAGGACTTTGTTTATTCTCTTATTTATTCATTCATTTAATAATCATAGCATTTCCTTGAGACTCACTATGTGCCATACACTGTGCTAGATTCTGGGAGGCAAAAATAAAATATTTTTGCTCTCCTTATAGAAAATAATGAATTTAGCCTGGTGCAGTGGTGCATACTTGTAATCCCAGCTATTTTGGAGGCTGAGGCAGGAGAATGGCAAGTTTGAGGCCAGATTCTCCAATTTAGCAAGACCCTGTCTCAAAACAAAGATTAAAAAAAAAAAAGACTGGGGAGGGGTTGGAGCTCAGAGGTTACAGTACTTGCCTGGCATGCCTGAGGAAGCGGGTTTGTGCCCCAGCACCACAATACGCATCGAAGCATCAGAGCAATGAAGACCAGAAGAAAAAACTAAAAAAAATTGATTCTTTCTTTCTCTTTCTCACTGTCCCTCTTTCTTAAAAAAAAAAAAACCAAAAGACTGGAGTTGTCTCTCAGTGGTTGAGTGACCCTGGGTCCAATCCCTATACACACACACACACACACACACACATATATATGAAGTTAATTCTCATAATTATAGATTCCACACAATCCTAATCAAAATTCTATCAGGCTGGGGCTGGAGCCGTGGCTCAGCATTTGAAGTGCTTGCCTGGCAAGTATGAAGACCCGGGTTCACACCCCAGCACCACAAACACAACTAAGTGTCAGAGAAACAAAGGCCACATGAAAAACTAAATAAAATTGATTCTCTCTCCCCCTACTCAAGAAAAAAAATTCTATCAGGCTTTTAAATATATACGTTATATTTTATGTATATTTTATAAAAATATATATTATAGGGGCGGGAGCAGTGGCTCAGTAGTCATGGCACTTGTCTGGCATTCAGGAGGGCATGGGTTCAGACCCCAGCACCACATACACAACAAAGTGTTGGAGTAACGAAAGCCACATGAAAAACTAAAATAAAATTGATTCTCTTTCTCTCTCTCACTGTCCCTCTCTCTTAAATATATATATATATTATATATCTATATATATAATATAACATCAAGCATTTTTAAATTCATGAGAAAATGCAAACATCCAAACAATTTTATAAAATAGTCAGTTTTGTAAAGAAATAACAATGTAGCAGTATTTATGCTACCTGATCTGAATTTTTTTAGAGAGAAGGGGAGAGGGAGAGAAAGAGAATTTTAATTTTTTCATCTGGACTTTGCTTTTCCAACACTTAGTTGTGCATATGGTGCTGGGGTTCGAACCCAGGTCCTCACACATTCGAGGCAAGTGTTCCAACTGCTGAGCCACCACTCCAGCTCATCAAATGTTTTTAACCTTTATCTTATTTATTTTTATGAGGTGCTGAGATTGAACTTGGTAACTCACATGTACTAGGTAAGTGCTTTGCCACCGAGCTAAAAGCCCAGCCCTGATTGCAAAAAAAATTTTTTTTAAAGAGAGAGGGACAGAGAGAGAGAGACAGAGAAAGAGAGAAACAACTTTATTTAGTTTTTCACATGGCCTTAGTTGCTCCAACACTTAGTTGCGTACATGGTTCTGGGGTTTGAACCCGGGTCCTCGTGCTTGCCAGGCAAGCGCCGAAATCGCTGAGCCACCACTCCAGCCCTGTCAATTGATTTTTGACATAAGTACAAAGACAAATCTTTGGAAAGTGGATGGTCTTTTCAATAAATAGTTCTGTAATATTTGAATATCTACATTTTAAAAAAGTATAGAAGAAGCTGGGCACTGTGATACACATCTGTAATCCCAGTGACTCAGGAGACTAAGGTAGGAGGATGCTAAGTTTGAGTCCAGCCTTAGCAACTTACTGTCTCAAAATAAAACAAAAATAATAATAAATAGGACCTGGGATGGGCTGTGGTGGTAAATTGCCTCTGGCTTCAATCCCCAGTACCAACAAATAAATAATACATAAATAAAACATAAAAAGGGCTAGGGATATAGTTCAGTGATAAAGTACCTCTAGGTTAAATCTCCAGTACCTCCTTCAAAAAATATACAAGAGAGGCCTTCAATCCCTACTTCACACCGTACACAAAGATGAATTCAAAATGGATCACAGGGGTTTGGAGCGGTGGCTCAGCGATTTCGGTGCTTGCCTGGCAAGCAGGAGGACCCGGGTTCAAACCCCAGCACCAGGTACACAACTAAGTGTTGGAGCAACGAAGGCCATGTGAAAAACTAAAATAAAGTTGTTTCTCCCTTTCTCTGTCTCTCTCACTGTCCCTCTTTCTTAAAAAAAAAAAAAGCACAATCCATAAAAACAAAACTGATCAATGAAACTTCAGTAAAATTAAGAAGGTCCACACTGAAAACATGATTAAGAGAACAGAAAGATAAGACACAGACTGAGAGACAATATCCGCCAATAACAGTTCTGATAAAGAACTTGTGTCTAGAATACCTAAAGAACTCTTAAATTCAATCCTGAAAGGAAAACAAGCTTATTTTCAAAAATGGGCAAAAGATTTAAACAGCTACTTTACCAAAGAAGAAATGATAGCAACAAGCAAATGAGAAGAAGCTCACCATCATTAGTTATTAGGAAAAAGCAAACTGAAATCATAATCCACAACAAGAGGCTGGGGACATAGCTCAAAGGCAGAGCACTTGCTTGGCATGTACAAGGTGCTGGGTTTAATTCCCAGCACAGAGGGAGGACATACACAGAGAGAGAGAGAGACAGAGAGAGAGAGAGAGAGAGGGTGAGGTGGGAGAAGAAGCAGGTTGAAATGTCTGTGAACCATCTGGGTACAGCAGATCCAGTATGCAGTTGGCCACCTGGTCTGGAAAGAGGCTTAAGCTTAACCTTTTGAAGATCTGAATTTAGGAGTCTTCAGAAGAAACCCAGTATTGGGCAAACCCATGGAAGAAAAGGTCCAGTACACTGTGAACATCGTAGTTGCCTTCCTGACCTTCATTTCCCCCTTCCTCCTAGCTAGAGAACCTAATTTTGTTCCAGTATCCACTCCTCCCCTAATAATTCTAGATTACTTGGAAGAGGCTAAATCTACCCCTACCCCAGCAGTTGATCCTGATTGGTTTAACCAGTTACAATATAACCATCTAGAGCTGGATGTGGCAGCGTATGCCTGTAGTTTGTGACTCAAGAGGATCACGTGTTCAAGACCAGCCTGGGCAACTTACAGCCTATCTTTTCTTTTTAATATATGTGTATGTGTATAGTTAAGTGAGAGAGAAGGAGAGTAATATCTCCATTTCTTGACTGCAACTGGTTCAAGAGCCAACTCTTAAACAATATATGACATGGTTAGGGCTGGAGTGGTGGTTTAACGGTGGGAGCACTTGTCTGGCAATTGCAAGGACCCGGTTCAAATCCCAGCACCTGGTGTGGAGGTGCATGCCTGTGATCCCAGCAGCTTGGGAGGCTGAGGCAGGAGGATCGCAAGTTGCTAGACTCAGCAACTTAGTGAGTTCCTAAGAAATTTAGTAAGACCCTGTTACAAAATAAAATATAAAAAGGGCTGGGGAATGTGACTCGGTGGTTAACTACCCTGGGTTCAATCCCTAGTACAAAAAAAAAAAAAAAAACTGCATGAGAACTTTTTCGATTCTTAGGAAGAAATATCTCTTCCTGTTCAAGGCCAATCCCTCTGTGTGTGTTCTGTTTTTGTTGTTTTTGCAGTTCTAGGGTTTGAACCCAGGGGTGCTCCACCACTGAGATACAAACCCAGCCCTTTTCATTTTGAGACAGGGTCTTGGTAAATTGCTTAGGGCCTCGCTAAGTTGCCTCAGCCTCTAAAGTTGCTGGGATTATAAGCGTAGGCCACTGCGCCCAGACATCCAAGGACCAGGTGATGTTGTTCATGCCAGAGTCCTTGAAAAATTCTCACCCTTTTGCCTCCCCATCACCACCTTCCCTATTCAGTCTTTGTGTCTGTGGATGGGAATGCTGGTCTGGAAGTGTAGGGGCTAAATGCAGTTTTGCAATTTCAGTAGATCTGAGTGGATTCGATTGAGGTGATGGAGACAGAGCAGTACAGCCTTCAGGGAGTTCAGTTCTTTTGCTTCTCATTAGGTTGTTGTTTCTGCTTCTTTCAGCACTTGCCCTGCATTCTCCTGCCCCTCTGCCTGCCTTTCCCCCCACCACCACCTCTCTCTTTCCCCTGTACTGGGGATTGAACCCAGGGATGCTCTTCCACCACCCCTTTCTATTTTTTTTTATTTTGAGATAGAGTCTCCCTAAGTTTCTGAGACTGATCTTGAATTTGAAACACCCACTGCCTCAGCCTCCTGAGTATCTGGGATCACAGGCATGTGCTTGAAGTCAGGCTCTTTCTCCTCTCCTTGGGCATACCCAACAGAATTACCCCAGTCCTGACACTCTGTCATGACCCCTAGCACCAATGACCATAACTGACCACCTGCAGTTCTCTGGTTCTGAAAATGCTTGCAAAAAAAGTATCTCATCAGCCCTGTATTTAATAAGAAAGTATATATCCTTGGTTTATTCCTCTGTAAGCATTAGGTTATAAGAGGCCAGGATCACCCTATGGAGCCTGTGGAGGGGAGGGATCTGCAGAAGGGGCAGCGACTGGAGCAACCAATGAAACACAATCTTGTAGATCTAAAGATGCCTCTTCCGCTAATGTGATCCAGTAGTTTATAGTTTTCTTTTCTTTCTTTCTCTGCCCCTCCTACCCCGTACTGGGGATTGAACCCTGGGGTGTTTTGCCACTGAGCTACATACCCTGTCCTTTTTAGTTTTTATTTGGACACAGGGTTTCACTAAGTTGCTTAGGACCTTGCTAAATTGTTGAGGTAGGACTCAAACTTGTGATCCTCCTGCCTCAGCCTCCCAGATTATGGGATTAGAGGCATGAGCTATCACAACCTGCTGTGATCCAGCTTTTTTGTAAACAACCATGAATACACCCAGCCCTCTCAATATATATATATAAAACACCAAGTTCAGCAGTGCATTCAGAGGCAATGCAATGGAGCCTTTCAATCATTCTACAGTCTGTAGGCGACGTCTATTCTTCTTTAGATATAATCAGTTCCAGGTATTATCCTTTTCTATCTTAAAACCACAGGAAATAAGCACCTAGCCAGGTATGATGGTACACACCTGTAATATCAGTGACTCTGCAGGCTGAGGCAGGTTTCAAGTTCAAGGCCAGTCTGGGCAACTTAGTGAGACCCTGTCTCAAATATAAAATACAAAAAGGGCTGGATGGGGGCTGGAGCGGTGGCTCAGCGGTTTCGGCGCTTGCCTGGCAAGCACGAGGACCCGGGTTCAAACCCCAGCACCACGTATGCAACTGAGTGTTGGAGCAACTTAGGCCATGTGAAAAACTCAATAAAGTTGTTTCTCTCTTTCTCTGTCTCTCTCACTGTCCCTCCCTCTTTAAAAAAAAAAAAAAAAAAAAGGGCTGGATGGGGGATGGAGCAGTGGCTCGGTGGTTATGGAGCTTGCTCGGCATGCGCAAACCCCAGCACCCACATACACAGCTAAGTGTCAAAGCAATGAAAGCCACGTGAAAAACTAATAAAAATTGATTCTCCCTCTGTCTCTCTCTCTCTCTCTCTCTCACTGTCCTTCTCTCTTTAAAAAAATAAAATAAGGGCTGGGATGTAGCTCAGTGGCAGAGCGCTTGCACAGCTTTCGCAACATCCTGGGTTCGACCCCCAGTTCCAAAAATAAAATAAAATAAAATAAAATTTAAAAAAAGGGCTGGATGTAGCTCAGTGGGTTGAACTCAGTGCTCTGGGTTCAATCCCCAGTACCAAAAAAATAAATTAAGCACCCAGATATCAGACATCTATTATTCAATAATAGAGGGAATATAATTACTTTAAAAATCTAAGTATTTGGGGCTGGAGCGGTGGCTCAGTGGTTATGGTGGCGCTTGCCTGACATGCGCAAGTACACGCGTTCAAACCCCAGCACCCATGTACACAAGTAAGTGTCAGAGCAACGAAAGCCATGTGAAAAACTAAATATAAATTGATTCTCTCTGTCTCTGTCTCTCTCTCTCACTGTCCTTCTCTCTTTAAAAAAATAAAATAAAATAAAAGGGCTGGGGATGCAGCTCAGTGGTTAAGCTGCCTGGGTTCAATCCCCAGTACCAAAATAAAATAAAATAAAATAAAAAGAATCTAAATATTTTCACTTTTTTATAACTTTACTACAAGTTGACAAATTGCAATTGTATATGTTTATGAGACAAACTGATCTTATACATACAGTGTGGAATGATCAGATCAAGCTATTTAATATATCCATCATCTTAAATACTCATCACTTTTTTGTGGTAAGAATGTTTGAAGTTTACTCATCCCAATTTGAAATATACAATACACTAGTATTAATTTTAGTCACCAGGCCGTAGAATATGTCTAAAAAAGCTTTATATGCGATATGTCTAACTGAAATGCTGTGCCCTTTGACCAACATCTCCCTTTCCCCCACCATCCTCCCTCCTAAGTCTCCTGAGTAGCTGGGACTACAGGCGTTCACCAGCACACATGATTCACTTTCTTTTTAAAGGCTGAATAGTATTTCATTGTTCATACATATTACATTTTCCTCTTTTTGGAGCTGGGGACTGAACTCAGGGCTTCACTCATGCTACGTAAGCACTCTACCGATGAGTCATATCCCCAGACCTCAGTCATTTTTATTTTGAAACAGATTATGTCTAAGTTGCACCAGCTGGACTTGAAGTGTTACTATTCCTTCCTTAGTCTAGCTGGGATTGTAGATGTGAGCCATCACATCCGACCCCAACCACATTTTCTTTATCCATCCATCTGTTCCTGGCCATCTAGGTTGATTCTACAACTTGGGTATTGTGAATAAATTAACTGCAATGAACTTGGAAGTGCAGATATCTTTCTAACATACTTAGTTTATTTATTTTTTTTTTCATTTTATTTTTTTAAAGAGAATCAATTTTTATTGAGTTTTTCACATGGCTTTCACATGCTGACACTTAGGTGTGTACGTGGTGCTGGGGTTTGAACTCAAGTCCCTGTGCCTGCCAGGCAAGCACTGGAACTGCTGAGCCACCGCTCCAGCCCTTATATATTTATTTTTAAGACAGAGGACAGTGAGAGAGAGAGAGAGAGAGAGAGACAGAGAAAATCAATTTTTATTGGGTTTTTCACATGGCTTTCGTTGCTCTGACACTTAGGTGTGTACGTGGGTGCTGGGGTTTGAACCTGTGTACTTGTGCATGCCGAGAGCTACCACTCCAACCCCCCAACATACTTATTTTAATTGCTTTGGATATATACTCAGAAATTATATATATGGGGGAAGAATGATACATATGGCATTTTTAATTTCTATATTTATATATATATTTTTTTTTAAGAGAGAGGGAGAGAGTGACAGAGAGAGAGAGAGAGAGAAAATCAATTTTATTTATTTTTCCACCAGGCCTTGTTTCCTCAACATTTAGTTATGTACTTGGTGCTGGGGTTTGAACCCAGGTCCTTGCGCATGCCAGGCAAGTGCTCCAACCGCTGAGCCACCACTGCAGCCCCCATTTTTAGTTTCTGGAGGAACTTCCCTGCTGTTTCCCAGAACAGCTATATTTACATTCACATCAACAGTGCGCAATGGTTCCCTTTCCCACATGCCTTTACCAATACATGCTATCTTTCATCTTCTTGATAGTAGCCATTCTGAGAGGTGCAAGACGATCTCTCATTTTGGTTTTAATTTGCATTTCCATAGTGATTAATGATATTGTGTTTTCATCCATCTGTTGGTTACTTTTTTTTTTTCAGGGCTGGGGACCCAACTTGGGGCCTTGCATGTGCTAGGCAAGCGCTCTGCGGCTGAGCTAAATCCCCAACCCCTGTTGATTTCTTTTATATCTTCTTTTAAGAAATGTCTTTGCAGCTCCTTTGCCTTTTTTGGAGAGGGAGAGTGAGCATGAAAATCAATTTTATTTATTTTTTCATCTGTTTTTTGGTTGCTCTGACAGTTGTGTATGTGGTGCTGGGATTTGAACCCGGGTCCTCATGCATGCCAGGCAAGCGTGATACTGCTGAGCCACCGCTCCAGCCCCACTTAGCCCATTTTTAACTTTTTTATTAGTTGTATATGGACTTACAATTGAAGGGGAATCATTATCAAACAATCAAGAACAAATGTATATTCACATAGTTAGCCAAGGCTGATGCCATGTCATGGAAGCCCCCCTTGGGTTCCCCATGGTTCTATGTTTCCCCCAAAAGAACCCTTGTGTTAAATGGACTTCTTGTGGAGGTCAGAGATCTCCTTCTGAGATGATTCCCCCGTACTCCCTCCCTCCAGGCTCCTCCCATTTTTTAATTTTAAAAAATTTAAATTATGTTTTGGTCCTGGGAATTGAACCCAATGGTGCTTTACCACTGAGTCCTTTTAATTTTTTACTTCAAGACAGTCTCACTAAGTTGTTAGGGCCTTGCTATCAGCCTCCTGAGTCGCATGTGCGGCTGCACCCAGATCTTTGCCCAGTTTAAATCAGTTTATTGTCTTGCTATTGAGCTGTTTGAGCTCCTTATGTATTTTGGATATTAGCTCCTAATTGGAGGTGATTTGCAAATATTTCTCCCAATCTGCGAATAGTTTCATCACACTGTCCACTCTTTCCTTTGCTATTAAGAAGCTTTTTAGTTTGATGTAATCACATGTTGCCTATTTTCGCTTTTGTTGTCTGAGCCTTTGGGGTTAAATCCAAATAATCTTCCCCACTGGAGCGGTGGCTCAGCGGTTTCGGCGCTTGCCTGGCAAACACAAGGTCCCGGGTTAAAACCCCAGCACCACGTACACAACTAACTGTTGGAGCAACTAAGGCCATGTAAAAATCTAAATAAAGTTGTTTCTCTTTCTCTGTCTCTCTCACTGTCCCTTTCTCTTGAAAAAAAAAAAACTATTAAAAAATAATAATAATCTTCCCCCAGACCATGGCTGTGTAGTTGATCCCCATCAGAATTCTTAATTAAAAGGGAGAAAGTAGATGAACCCTCTAGATCAGTCCCATGTAACAGTCAGACTCTGAAGGTTGTTTTGTGCCCCCCCACCAGGCATGCAGAGTAGGCATCCCTTTACTACTTCAAGGGTAGTCAAAGGTGATGATAATGCATGTGATAGCATAAGTCAATTTCCAGTGCCAGTTGGCTGACTCACATCCTTTGACGTGAAGTGAGTTCCTTGGTCATAAAATTTGATTATATTTTGCTTATTACTAAGTTTCTGTTTGCCACTGCTCTTCAGATCATCCCTGAGAGGGTGACAAATGAAAATGTCCCCACATGGGGCTGGAGCAGCGGCTCAGCGGCTGGAGGACTTGCCTGGCATGCGCGAGAACTGGGTTTCAACCCCAGCACCACATACACAACTAAGTGTTTGAGAAACAAAGGACAGATGAAAAAAAAAAGTTATTTCGAGACAGGGCCTCATTAAGTTGCTGAGGCTGGCTTTGAACTTGCGATCCTCTTGTCTCAGCCTCCTGAGCCACAGGGACTAGAGGCATACACCACTATACCCAGCTTAAAATGCTTCTTTTTGCCATTGTACCTTGTACTTGAGATTACAAATTATTGGAGGGGCAGAGCTGCCCTTTCATGTTGATTTGAGCCAAACATAAGACTCAACCCTTTTTATTATTTTTTATTTTATTTTTATTTTGAGACAGGGTCTCCCTAAGTTGCTTAGGGCCTCGCTAAATTGCTGAGGCTGGTCTTGAATTTGTGATCCTCTTTTCTCAGTTTCCTGAGTTGCTGGGATTACAGGCATGTGCCACCATGCCAAACTTTCTTTTATTTTCTTCCCCGGGTTCTGGGGATTGAACATATGAATGCTCTATCACTGAGCCATATTCCCAGACCTTTTTTCCTTTATTTTGAAACAGGATCATATTAAGTTGCTGAGGTTGGCTTTAAATTTGCGATCTTCCTACCTCAGCCTCCTAAGTAGCTGGAATTACAGGAATACACCACCATGCTTGGCTGAAAAAAATATTTCTAAAATTAGAGATGACATTGGAATTCTTCATTGGAAATCCTTTGTTTGGAAAAACTACTCAATAAACTCTTTGAGGTGATACCCCAAGGAGTGATGTTACTAATATAGGAGACATTGAGAAAGTCCACCCTTCACTTATTCTTTTTTCCATTTTCCTACTACTATGGGTAAGAATATTGGGTCCAGGGGCTGGAGTGGTGGCTTAGCAATTACAGCGCTTGCCTGGCATGCCTGAATAGGTGAGTTCAAACCCCAGCACTACATACACAACAAAGTCTCAGAGCAATGAAAGCCACGTAAAAAACTAAATAAAATTGATTCTGTCTTTCTCTCTCACTGTCCCTCTCTCTTTAATAAAAAGAAAAGAAAAAGAATGAAACAGATGTGGGAATGTAGCACCACCATCTGGAGAAAAGGAAATTGAATGATAAAAAATGACATTTTGCTGGGCAAGGTAGCACAAGCCTATAATTCCAGCTACTAGAAGATAGAGGCAAAAGGACTGTAAATTTGAGGCCAGCCTGGGCGATTTATGAAGACCCTGTAGAAGAAGAAGAAAAGAAGAAGAAGGAGGAGAAGAAGAAAGAAGAAAGAAGAAGAAGAA